>WFKH01011581.1:10315456-10326188 GCA_016163765.1 Magallana hongkongensis | reverse complement strand
CAAACAGGTTTGAAGGACTGACTAACGGAGGGGCCAAAAACAAATTTCCCAGCAGGCACACAACATTGAATAAACTTTGAATCAACGTTGATTTTCTATGTTGATTCAACATTTATTTTATGTTAGATTTTGAAAATTTGTTTCAACGTTGAAGTTTTAACGTTGAATCAACATTGATTATCAACGTTGATTATATGTTGAAAAACTGTAGATTCAACATTTATTCATTTAATTTTTTGGGGAAGAGGGGAGGGGGGTCATAGTAATATAAATGGTACATGTGTTTAATGATAATATTGGACCATTTAAATGAAAAATAAATCCCAGATATAAATTTAAAGCATTTTAATTTCATTCATTGTGATTAAAAATCTTCATGCAAAATTTTATCACTAAAAATGAAAGTTCTATCATTTATAGAGTCAGCACTGTCATTTTTTACGGCCACCACCATCCTTTCTTTCTGGGGCCCATTTCAGATAGTTTGCTACGGCTTCAACAACCTGGTTTTCCGTTACGTTGTACGTTCTCATCATGACTTCTACAAAAAGCATGAAATATATATATTCAAATAAAATTTCTATTCATTCATTGCAGCAAAAAGATAAAATGATGTTTCCAAAAAAAAAAAAAAACCAAGAAATTTTGTACATATTGTTTAAAACCAATATGATCACTTAATTACCTTTGACCAATTTGAAGTAATTTGACCCTCCAAATGCAAATTTGTTTTTCTTCCCAGAGATATTCATATATGACATTACTTTGTTCGTCATACATCTACAAATAATACATATCAAAATCAGTGTTATGTGAATTAAAACAATAATCAAGTGTAATGAAAATTAGAGAACAGTTCATTTGTACTCTACATAACTGGACACAAATCAGACCTCAACACTAACTACTAACTAAACTTGATCATTGAAAACTCAAGCACAGCTCAAATGTTACCTTTGCATGGCCTTTTTGATGTGGTCCTTGTAGTCGTTGCCACCAATTTGTGCAACAATGCTTTTCTATTTAAAAAAATAAAAATTAAAGCTTTACTGGATATGATTAAAAGTATCAACATTTTAAAAATGAAGTACACGTGCAAATGCAATGTATATTATTTAAATTTAATTAAAATATTTATATAAGACAGTATTTGATTTTTAATAATAACTTATAAAATTACCAGAGAATCTAGCAAGGAATAAAAAAAAATTGCCCTATGTTTTTTTACTTACACAAATGTCATAATCCTTTTTGACATTCAACGACAAGTTAAAATCCTTGAAGTCATCAAGTGTTAGATTTTGGTCCAGTGTGTTGTCATCCGCTCCACTTTGAACAATGCTGTTAAAGGGATTTCCCTTTTTAACATTGTCACGTATTTCTGTTAATAGGTATATAACCCGTCCTTGAAATCCTGAAAATGAAAAAATGTTAAACTATACATTTGGATATTCACACAGAAATTAAGAAAACACCACAAATGTAGTAGGATATATGCACTGTTTACTGTAGTCTCTGAGACACTTACTTTCCTCCGACATTGGATATGAAGAGGTGGATCTGCTCAACTGCGAGGTCGTTCTATGATGACTGTTTTCTCTGGATCTGGAGGATGGATGACGACTGTTTTCTCTGGATCTAGATCTGGATCTGCTCAACTGCGATAACAATTTACGATGTCTGTTTCCGCTGGAATTGGAGTATTGATGACGTCTGTTTTCTCTGGATCTAGATCTGGATCTGCTCAACTGCGAGAATATTTGAGGACGACTGTTTTCTCTGGATCTAGATCTGGATCTGCTCAACTGCGAGAATATTTGAGGACGACTGTTTTCTCTGGATCTAGATCTGGATCTGCTCAACTGCGAGAATGTTTGACGGCTGTTTTCTCTGGATCTAGATCTGGATCTGCTCAGCTGCGAGAATGTTTGACGACGACTGTTTTCCCTGGATCTAGATCTGGATCTGCTCACCTGCGAGAATGTTTGACGACGACGACTGTTTTCCCTGGATCTGGATCTGCTCAACTGCGAGAATGTTTGACGACAACTGTTTCCTCTGGATCTGGCTGGTGACGGACTGTTTGAAGAAGAAATCCTTTGAGGTGCCTTTCTTTGGTTAGCTAACCCTACAATGCCATTGGAATAGATTATAAAGAAAGATTCAACCTTTAATATTTATTTTTTTTATAATTTTTTTTTTTGTAATAGATGGTGATAAGTAAAATATTCTAAAATCAGGGGTCATGTCTATAATAAATAGTCAAGATTTACAGACTAGCATAAAATAAATAATAATATAACTTGCAAGAAACCTTTTACCAATGACTTGCAAATGATATTTCTAAAAAAAATAAATTGAAAACATATTATGATGAGGAAGTAATGATCAAGAATGATAAATGCAATGTACCACTTGATTTCTGTGTCTTTGAACTCAACCTCTTTGGAGGTTGTGGTGGTGTAGGAAGGACTGGATTATTACAGCTGGTTTTGGAACTATCTGTTTCTAGAGTACTTCCTGTATGATAATTAAACAAAACATTATCAGAAGCAATTGTCATTAAAAAAAAATATTTTAATTGTTGCTGGAACATTTTTAAAGCTTTAAAAAATTAAATAAAAGCAAAAAGATGTAAGCTTTTACCTAAATGAAAATTAATTTCTTTAATAATACCTGTGGCAAACTCTGTTCCAAAAGATTTCTTTTTGGGAATCCTCTTCCCCAGTGGAACCTCATCATCTGAAGACTCCTCAGACTCGTCACATGTTGTGATGTTTGCGATATCACAATCTTTTTTCTCATCTGAAGATTAAAATACATAAGAATTAGGAGATTGGTTTTTTTTATCCCCTTGCGCAACTTGTTGTAAGGGGATATAGCATTGCTGCTGTGCGTATGTGTGTGTGTCTCCTTTAGCTTATGGGCAAGATAAAAAGAAAACCTTTACACCAAAATGTTTCATGTCACGAGGGGATGCTCCGCTTAGCAGTGCCCTTGTTTTTTTTAATTGCCTACTATGTTTCAATCTGGGTCATCTAATAGTAATAAGTAAGTGCATGTATCAGTAAAATAGATGAAATGCAAAAACAACAATTCTAATTAGAGTTAAAATATATAACTTAATGTCCACAATCAAGTGTAAATTCATTGTCAATTGCCCGTTACCATATGCATTCTTTAGTATGAGTATTATCAATTTTATTTATCATTTAATACTAACCAGAAGACATTTTTATTCTGACCAATTCAAAACTGGTCCACTTTTGATCAGGGGTCCATTGTTGTTGTATAGCTTTCTTTGCCCCAGCATTTGACACAGGTGGCCAAAGAACTTTGTTTCCTGCAATCCAGCTGGAAGGAATAACTTCTTCCACCTCTATGTCCTCTTCCTTCCAAATGACTCGACTCCATGACATTGTCTTTAATACAAAGTTAAATTTTTATCAATATTTGCACAAGCACACACATTCACAATGTACATTGAACTACATGTACTTTCATTACATTTTTACAACCATATATTTAAACCTTTTTTGCAATATATTAATTTTTTAAAAATATTTTATTTGTAAATATTCTGTTGATATTGTTTACTGTATTTATAAACCTTAACAAATATTAAATTTAAATACAATTACTATGCCAATGTTAAAATCAATGTTATCATGCAATATATACAAGAAGAAACCTATCTAAATATCATATCTATAATATCATGCAATATACAAAAATTAAATAGACCTGACAAAATACTGATGACTTATCATATCATGCTAAAAAGAAAGTTAGAAACCTAAGAATGTCACTGTTGTCACAAAAGAAAAACAAATGGGCGTTTCACCTACTTCCCTAAATCAACATAATTTTATATAATTTAATTGGGTAATTCATATTAATGTCATAATTATATTCAGTATCCTTTATTTCGCCTTTATGTGGAAAGTTACACGATTTCCACATTTAAACATTTATACCCCACCTTTTCAATAAATAAAATTATGTAACTTAATATAAATATAAAAATAAAAAACATTAATAAACATAGGTAAATAAAAAAATGTAAATATCAACTTATCCAGCTTAAACGTACATGTATGTTTACCATCGTTCCATCCCATGCAGCATTGGAATGAGAAGATATCCTCTGTCCCATGGTAAACAAATCAATTTCTTCTCAAAATCTGTGTGTTCCAGTAACTTCCTTTTGAAATGCATGTTCCTTTTTTTCACAACAACAGTGTTTAGCAGTTTGGAGTTGCATGGACTTTCATAGAAACTCTCCAAGTTTGATCTTTTTAAAACATCACACACATATTTTTTGTCATCTCTTTTTTCCTTCACAAATACAATTTCTTTATTTTTCAAAAGAAAGCAACTGTCCTTTTTTTTGGTTGATACACTTATATGAATTCTTTTGGGGAGCTGTCTGCAATTCATTTTCTCCATCTCAACAATTCGTTTAGTAACCTGTGCAATAGGATTCTGAGCTTTTCTAACACTCTTTTTCAACTTTTGTAGATGATTTTCAAATTGAAAAGCACTTAATTCATTTAAAGACACTCCATAATATTCCACATCATCAGCAATGTGAATCAAAGAGTGAATATTGTAAGAAACAAATGTGTCCCCGTATACCATTTCTGATGTCTTCACAAAATATTTTAAAAGTTCTCTTGCATATGATAAATGCTCATTTCTAAAGTCTTCATCAGATTCCAGGAGTATGGACATAGCAACAGTTAATGAAAGAAAATGTTTATAAACCTGGTTGGAAACAACCGAACGTAGAACCAATGGTCCAGTGTACAACAAAAATTGTCGCAGCTCGGTGGCCTTCCACCTATCAAGATAATAAAGTGAACGTGGTTGCCTTGCAAACTCCCTAGGCATTTTTCCATTCAATGCAGACAATTTGCCTGACAGAATATCTAACTGTTGACCTGACAGTCTACATTGTCTAGGGCCAGATTTCAAAAACGATAAAATTCGCTTAACTACCCCTAAACAAACTAAATGCATGTAGTCAAGTGGAAATGATTTAATACATGATATTCCAATTCCAGCATTTATCAGTGGAGAAATGTCAATTTGATGATCTTTGTATTCAAAATTGTTAAAACTTGCTTCAGATCTTAAGGGGGTGTTTCTAACATCATTTAGACTAAAAACAACACGTCCATTCCATCTTCCTTTGATAATACATCTTTCACATGCATATTAAATAGGCATTATGTCCTTTTATGCATTTCAAGAAAGCCCTCGCCGGTGCGTCACATATAAATGAACCAACTGACACCGTTAGAACAACATCACCAACAGATATTCCATTCTGAACTAAATTGTTCAACTCCACCAAAAAATCAGACAAATAATCATGTACAGAACTGGGTTTTGAATTCCCACAGAATAATGCAACAACAAAGGGTTCAAATTTTTTTATGCTGCACAATATTGGCCACATTTGCACATTTGTGCTTTTAAATAGAGGAACTCCATCAACATTAAATATTAAAGATATCTCATTTACATCATTAAATTGCTCTGGATGGGTTGAAACTACCTTTAAAATTCCACTTTCTATTCCTAAATATAAATAATCACCACCACACTTTTGTAAGGTATTCACTGAACGCGGTGTTTGCAAAAGTGTACGAGAGTCTCGAGGAACACGAAGACCATGTTTCCTTAATACCGTTAAAAGATCATTTAATGCAGAGCGAGAACAACCACTCTGTGTAGCCCACTTAGACAAGTCCCCTACCACATCTGGAACATTATCAGCATCAGACTGACATTCAGATTCCGAAGAAAAAGACGAACTTATAGAAGCCCTGTTCCCAACATCCTCTTCACTTTCAAATACAGGATTATTTTCATAGTTTAAACTATGATCACTGAAATTGCTCTCTGTGTCACTGAAATTTTCAGGGGTTGGATGCCTGTTCTGAGTAAACCTTTGATGTCTGTTATAAGTAACATCTTCATCATCACTTGGTTGCGCAATTAAATTTACTTCTGTGTGATATCTTCTCCATTTTCTAATATAAGCCATGTCTACTGTGTAACAAAATAAAATAAAATGAACCAAAAAATAATCAACAAAAACATAATTATAAGAGCCCCAAATATATAGTCTTTATTTATATATTGTTACGAATTGTACGTTTGAAATGTAGATGTTATCTGCCTAACATATCTCACTAGATTTTTTATTTTATTTTTTTTTTGGGGGGGGGGGGGGGGTAAAATACAAAACATGTGGACTTGTATGCAGTGAATTGCATATTCCCTTCAGGCACATGCAGTTAACGTTTTACATAGACACTTTACATGTTCTAAATCCTAAAATTCTTCTAATGAGTTCTATCAAAATGCTTTTAAAAAAATATTGGCATGCGATGATTTTTTTTCTTTGCATGTTGCTGTTATAGATATAGAAATCAACTATATACACTAATCCCATTCAATTTCGCAAGACATAAAAAAAAACCTATAATTTTTTTCAACTTTGCAACATTCCAAAATGCGAGTTGCATTCATAAAATCGTTTAAAATCCCCAAACTTACCGCATTTAATTGTCAATCCCGCCTTATAATCGTCTATCCCGCCTTATAATCGTCTATCCCGCCTTTTCGGAAGTGCGCGGGATGTAAAATTAATTCGTACAATGAACGACCGCGTTTTAAATTAGGACATACGTTCGCTTACTGTTTCGTGTAAACACATGCATATAATCATACACATTTCTCGCCTCTCATGTATTGTCACAAAATATTAAACTGGCCAAAGTATACCCCCCCCCCAAAAAAAATAAATAATAAAAAATAATACGAAGTCAGACAAGCAAAAGGGTTGGCCATGATAAATATTCAACGTTGAATCAATGTTGTTATTTCAACTCACTTTAAATTCAACGTTGAATAAATGTTACCTTTTCAACGTTGAAAATTCAACGTTGAATCAATATTGAAACTTGGTTGATCAATGTCTAAACATTACTTCAACTTATATTCAATGTTTATTCAACGTTGTGTGCCTGCTGGGTAATATGTCCCTCAACAAGTTGCGTGGGGTATAATAACACAACACTACAAATGCATAAAATATAGAAAAATGACATGTCTGAAGTATAAAAAAAACCTAATTAAAATAATTTTAGCAATAACACTATAAAAAACGTAAATTAGATAATCTTTTAAGAAATTGTTGAATTCCATTTCAATTATTTTGATAATATTACAGTACGTGTACCGTATGAGTAAATGATAAATCATTCATTCATCTTTTTTAGCCCTCAACAAACAATATAATTTCATAGTCGATTTAAAGCAGCGATTATTTTAGGAAATTTTATAAAGTAGGCTACATGGTTTATAAATTTCGAGCGTATGAATATCCTCTGTATCTAGAGTAGGACGTCGTTAGGGATAACGTCATCACATTATAGGCCTATATATACCGTTGCGTTTTGATTACCGCGTTAGTTACTGAATTTGATCGGTGGCAATCAGACGTGCTTTTACACAGAGCGCAAAAATCAAAAGAATTTACGATGAAAAGAGAGCGATCATCCGAAAGAAAGAGCAAGAATTCGTCAAAGAGGGTATTTGCTCTTAGAATCAAAGGGTTTTTTTTTATTTACAAGAGCATTATTATAACCTTTTTAAGTGATTTTTTTTTCTGTATCCGATGCGGGATGCCATTTTGTCGCCATGATGGATGTACAGTACCGTCAATGCGGATCCCGTATTTTCCGCGCACCCCCGCGGTCCAAATTGCAACGCGGTTTAAAACAGGTGTCTCAGGTAAAACCGCTTACCCCCGCGGTAGAGTTGTCCAGCAAATCAACACCGCCGCGGTCTTGACGATAAATTACAGGTGAACAAAAGTATCGAACTGAAACGCGAGTTATCTCCCTCAACTAAAAAATAATTGACAGCTACACTACACTACAGAACAGATCATTTATTTCTAATTCAGAGTCCAGAACAGACAAGTACATGACATATTATTATAATTACAAGAGAAGGACAAGCCAATGATAGTGTAAAAATTATTAAAGTATAACAATTATAGCAAAAGACAATGTTATATACATGTATATATCATTTTATTTAATGGAACTATCTAGAATAAAATACGATATATATTTTTAAAATGTTAAATTCATAGAGTGTGTTTAAAATCATTCATCAATGCTTCTTCATTTAAATACTTGACGATGTATTTTTACAATCCATTGAAATTGACATAGCCTATTGAAAAATTGATAAGTATGCTTGGCAGTCGGATTATTATTTCTTTCTTTTTTTATTGAGTCTTATTAAATTGTGAAGAAGTATTGAAACTTTTCTATTTAATCTACGTAAACTGCATACCGGGTAAATTGAATTGATGAAATGCTTTTGCCGAGCTGTATATGTCCGTGCGATCGAGTGTCAACAAACGTTCAACCCGTTTGCAATCGTATTATAGAAAACAATAAGTACTCATTTACATGTATTGATGATATTTGTATTTTGTGTGTATTTTATGTTCTAAATCAACTTGTTCATGGGCAAGGTTTTCTGTACAAGTGATATAATACACGATCTGGAAAACAGTTACTTTTTATATAAGAATATTCGCAAAGCGGTTTATGGCAATTTAAGGTCGCGAGGATATTTTTCAGGTTAACATCAGAGTTAGATTGATAATATTAAATTAATTAGTGTTGTTCAGTAACCTGATATGCTTGTTATATCACTGCTGTCTTTAACTCGATTATTTAAGGTGTTATTCTTTACAAGAAATGGAATGAGGTAGTTACATCACAAAACAACATGGGAAATTGTACATGTTATTAAATGCATACATCTCGAATTACTTTTAAAAAATTCAAATGCAAACTATTTTTGTACACATTTCCTTTATTGTGTATATTAATTATAAGTCGCGATCATTTCCTGTGTATAGTGATTAACAAACCCAGGGTAGAAAACGACATGCCCTAGGGGTTTTCACACCTATTCAAGACAAAAGAAAATCTCCAAATTGCGTACGGCTTCGTCTAACCGTACAACACCGCCCATTACCTATCTTACAGAGAAGGCTTCTTGATTATTATGAGTGTCACCGATCTTGATTTTATCTACGATCTTTATGTGAGAGAGAGAGAGAGAGAGGGAGAGAGAGAGGTAATGTGCTTCAGCCCCCCCCCCCCCCCCACACCCCCACACACTTTCCATTTGCTTCCGACGCCACTGCATTCATTTGAAATATACTATTATTAAATATTCCTAAGTTTAGTATTCATAAAAGAATAGGGACAGTATACATTGTGATTGAATCCAACATGCAGTTTCAGTCTGAGTCCACGTGCTTCACCTGTCAATCAAATCAGCCCGCGAGCTGCACCATGTGCTCCTTCCTTGATAAAGGAAAACAGTTTCGTTCTATTAGTTTTCAGGTAAAAAAAAAAGTATGTCTAACAATAAAGTAATTAACACTGTTTATGATGTTTAATTTAATGCTTGACACTGTGTTAGAGAGTTTAGTTCGTATACAACGTTATTTAAAGTGAAAACTCTCCCCCCCCCCCCTCTCTCTCTCTCTCTCTCTCTCTCTCTCTGCTGGTGAAGAACATGTTGAAAAAGTTTTACAGTTTAAGAAGGCAGTGAAATGAAACAATTATTTATTGTTACTGTTAGTTAAATTGTTTGATATACGGGTAGAATTCCTGGTGGTCACTTGTTGCAAGGATTATCCACCTGTCTCATACCCGTGTATTCTGTGCGTTCAAGCGTAGAGTGATTTCCTGTCAGTGCGATGTTTTCACACCTTTGTGTAAAACAATTGGGACTAAAGTCAAATACAGTAAACTTTGACAGTCATTAAAACGTTGGAAATGGGGGAGGGGGGGGGGGACGAAAAACCTTATAATTCGCAACTGATACGACATATGTGTAGTAGCTTCATATTCAACACACATAAAATGATATCAAAATCTTTTTATATTTTAAGGGTAAAGTAAAATTTTCATATTTTGCCGTTGATCGTATGGTATACCTACACCGTGTAGCGTGTCCTTGTCACGGACTAGGTTAGTTGTCTTGAGTATCGACAGTCTCTCTCTCTCTCTCTCTCTCTCTCTCTCTCTCGTTTAGTTTATATTGAAGGTTTTAGGTTTTTTGCGGAAGGGGTGCATCTTAAACACGTTTAACAGTTTAACAGATAGCAGTAAAATGAATAACTATTTATTGTTATTACTGTTAGTAAAATCGTTTGAAAAACAGGTGGAATTCCTGATGGTCACTTGTTACACGGATTATCCACCTGTCTCATTATATACCGGTGTATTCTGTGCGTTCAAGCGTAGAGTGATTTCCCGTCAATGCGATGGTTTCACACCTTTGGACTAAAGTCAAATACAATTTACATGTACCTTGACAGTCATTAAAACGTTGAAGAGGTGGAGGGGGTGGTTACGGAAAACGGTATTCGCAGCTGATACTACATGTACATTTGTGTTGTAGCTTCATATTGAACACACATAAAATTATATCAATATAATTTAGTATTTTAAGGGTTGAGTAAAATTTTCATATCATGCCGTTGACCGTAGGTAAACGTTCTCCGTGTAGCATGTGCTTGTCACCGACTAGGTTAATTGTCATGAGCATCTATAGACTGTGCCGTAAAACGATCTACAAACTGATATGGATTAAAAACATTTTTGTAGTCGGAAAT
>WFKH01011581.1:10295962-10307612 GCA_016163765.1 Magallana hongkongensis | reverse complement strand
GGGGGGGAAGCAAAGTATGGCCCAAAGAGGACTTATTAAAAATTCAATTGATAGCGATGATGACACTTTCAATAAGGCATTGCAGCATATAACTATATAACTAAGAAGTGAAGCTGGTACTTACGTGCCCTTCTCTACGATCTCTCCCTCCTTCATCACTAAGATCTGGTGAGCGTGTATGATCGTAGACAGACGATGAGCCACGATTATCGTAGTGCGGTTACGACAGATCTCTTCCAGGGAGGCCTGGATGTATCGCTCCGTGCTTGTATCCAGAGCCGAGGTCGCCTGCGTTCAACAATATGATAAAGTTACGATCATCGTGGTGAATTAGCAACAATTAAAGAGCATGCGATCAGAAAATCCACAGTGAATAAAAAAAATGAGACTATAATAGTTATTCTTCGACCCTGATATTATATATAAATGTATCATCAAGAAATAACTACTTCATCAAGAAGAACAATGGTTGGGTTTTTCAGTATGGTTCTGGCTATGGCCACTCGTTGTTTTTCGCCGCCGCTCAACTTCAACCCCCTCTCTCCGACCACTGTTTCATAGCCTGATGAAAAAATATCCAAATAAATGTAATATATAGAATTTTCGTGGATAACTTATTTTTAAAAATTAACTCTTGTGTGCAGGTGCAAGCTACAAACTAGACTCAGTCGTCACAAAATGAACCATTTATTACTTCCTTATACTTGTATATCTATTTAACTTTTTTTCCTTTTCACTTCCCATAGAAAGTGTTTTCTGTTAGAATTGCCCCTCCCCTTACCCTCGGGAAAGCTGAGGATCCTGTTGTGTATATCCGCCGCCTCGGCCGCCTCCAGCACGTCCACGTCATCAGCTTTCTGGTTCCCGTACCGGATGTTGTACCGGATGTCCTGGTTAAACAGCACCGTGTCCTGCGGCACCACCCCGATCTGTTTCTGGAGGGATTCCTGTGTTACCTGGACGGGAGAAAAATAACGGTACGGTGTAACTGTCTCCACTAAAAGCGCGCGCATTTCAAAATAAATATGGACCAAGTTGGTGTTAATTATGTACGCTTGATTGTGTACCTGTGAAATATCTTGCCCATCAATAAGAATGGCGCCACCTTGAATGTCATAGAAACGGAACAGAAGACGGACAATGGTACTTTTACCGCTTCCTGAGTGACCAACCTGGAAGGAAAATGCTTATACAATATAAAGGAATTGATTGTTCTGTTAGTTCACAACTAGGCAAATGAGAGGAAATATTCATAATTCATCTAAATACTGCCTTTCTGGCGAAATGTTATTTCAGTGAACATAAAATCGTTAGTTATTTAAAGAGATTCTCACCAATGCAAACGTTTGTCCGGCTGGAACAGTAAAGGACAGGTTCTTCAAGATTGGCCGCCTAAAAGAGACCAAGAAAGATGACATAGCGAAGTCACGTGATATTTCTTAGCAGATGATAATACATTCAATTCAACATTGCAATACTATAGTAATCATCAAACAAAACGTCCTGCTTACTCTTTGGTGTAGCTGAATGAAACATCCTTGAATTCAATTTGCCCTCCATATAGAACCAAACCGGAAGCGCCCATTAGATCGTTAATCTACAACACCATGCACGATATTGAAGTAGGTTTGTTATATGACCATAAGTCATAATGCTAGTAAACATAAGAAAATGAAGAAAAAATTCAAATACCTCAGGTTTTTCTTGCAACAGTTCAAACATGTTCTCCATATCAATGAAAGCCTGTTGAATCATTCTATAGGGGTAAAAAAGGAAGAGAGAAATGGGAATGACCAAACTATAATAAAAGCATTAATGGAGAGAATACAACCCATTCACCATATCAATGTTACGCCCTCCTCTTTTTACCTGTAGTAGGTGCCGATCCAGTTGAGGGGCCCGTAGAGCTGCGTGATGTAGGTCCCGAACAGAATGTAGTCCCCCACGGTCAGCTTGAGTCCATCGATGTCGTCCACCACGCAGTAAGCACACAGCAGTGACCCCACGCAGAACCCCACCGTAATCGTGATGTTCTGCAGGCAACTCAGCAGGTTCAGCGACGACGTGGATTTGAACTCCGCCAACTTAGAATTGGAAAAAAAAAATCAAACTCTATCATATAGCAGACGACATAAAAAAAAAACATGGGAGAGTTTGGCTTTGGGTTTGGAACTTCGCAAATTTCATACTGAAGAAAATATATTATATAGCAGACGACATCTTATCAATTGGTCAAGGTAGAGTGGGGCTTTGGGTTTGGAATCGTAATTTAATGAAGTACAGTAGGATTTACCTGAAAACTGTGGATTGCTTTGTCGTATCTTCCGATTTCAAACTCTGAAGCAGCATAGTACTTCACCTTCAAAAAATGTTCCATATTACATTACTGTATGAAGAATCTATTGCAAGTATCTAGGTGATATACGTGACTGAAGTTTCTGATTCTACATGCTATCATGAAGCGATGTGCAGTTAGAAAACAACATCTATATTTAAAGTATCGGTAAAATGGCAATACGATAAAAACCGAAAACTATCCAAACTCGTTAAAATCACGGTCATGATGTAATCAACATAGTGTATTACCGTTTCGAAGTTGAGCAGGGAGTCGACAGCGGTCTGGTTTCGCTGGTTGTCCAAACGATTCTGCAGACGTCGGTATTTAGTCCGCCATTCTGTGATCAGAATAGTGATGCCTGCAAAGAGGAGTTTTAGACAGTTGGCTAAGTGTTTATCCGTATAGATTTTAGTCAAAACATCCTCGCATTTTCTAACTGGCCACATGTACTAAAAACAATTAAAATCCACACCAGGTATAGATTTATGCCAAATCAAATAAAAGCATGTTCTTTCGAACATTTCTGTATAAAATTGCGCTCCTTGATAACTGTACTCACCTAAGTAAAACAGCATGCACATGAAAGTGATTACTCCAAAGATGTAGTTAAACGCCAGGACGAAGTACATGATGGCGAGGATCACGTCAACGATAGTCGGGAAAATGTTGAACAAAATGTACCTGTAAAAGAGGCTTCGTTTTAAAACTCATGCTAACCTTTCGATAAAATGTTAACATCAGCCTAATTTTAATCCCCCAAAAATAATAATTGTGGGAATTTAGAATACGTAAAATTAGTCATTGAAAACATGCATCAGAGACATTAAAATTAAAGCAGAATATTATTGATAATAAGGGTACAGATAAAGATCTATCAATGTATCGACTGACCCCAGTAAGCTGTTGATGCTGGTTGTACCCCGGTCGATTGTCCTCAGAACTTCTCCCGTCTTCCTCTCTAAATGCCAACGCAGGGACAGACTGAAACCAACCAACAAACGCGTTACAATGGTAGCTATAGATTACTAATTCATAACTATGAAAGTTACATGTCCTTGTTATTGGCACTGTAAAAATATTATATTTGGCGTGAACAATATTTAGTGGGAAAGGGTATTTGATCAACAAGTTAGCTTAGAGAGTTCTGAATGTACATATGTTTTTAAATTAAGCGGAAGCTGTGTCTCGCCAAAAGTTATAGAATACACTGCTAAATGTAATACGTTTACAGTATGCTGACATCTGAAGTTTGGTTTATATAGTTAAACTGTACCTGTGAAGATGGCGGAGGAATTTGAGCTGGATACGGCGGGTGGTGTACTGCTGAATAGGGATCCACAGAAAGGCGCGCAGATTGTTCAGGAACCCGGTGGTACCTGAAACGACAAAGGGGGTGAAAAATAAAAGAAAGAGAACTGATATGTGAAGCTATCCGAATGCAAGCATTCTTTATTAGTATAAGCGATAGCAATTGCTCATTTTTATCTCTGGTCAGCTTTTTGTAAATGTATTTTGAATAAGGCATATCATTTTTTAAAATTAATTTTTATTTTCAAAACCAGAATTCGCGGATTAAAGGGTTAATCGATGGTATTTTTATGATTTCAGCTTTTACCTGTTCCTCCTCCTCTCATAAATAGCAGCAGACAGTAGAGCAGGATCAAGTCCCATCTAAACACAGGAGCAATCAGTTCACCCGATTCAGCCTTAGTGGGCGTCAAACTATCGACTAAATCAAGAAAGTATAACCGTAGTTCAAAACCCAAAAGTGAAAGAAAAAAGTTCCCACACAACGTTGTGATGCTTTTGCTTTAGTATGTAAGGCTTATTTACCTATAAGTTTGGTATATTCTGGGACAAACAGGTTGACAACTCTTCCAGAGACCAAGATGATGAAGCAGACGAACACCAGACATTGGCGCCAAAAGCTCCCCTTCGGCCAGACTATAGGAATCATCATGCGAATGTTTTCTTTTAGGCCGCTCCACGTAGACTCTTTGGGTTTTGACTTTGGCTCCTAGAATCAATATATTAACTTCTTTACCAATGTTTGAAGGGATTTGACCAAAAATAAGTTTGTGACAGTTTCAAAATTTAAATTTCTTGCCTTTCTAATGCGTGTGGTTAGATGGGCACAGTTTCTGGGAAGACTTGGGGCCCAAAATCCTAGAATTAGGAGACTGATGATTCCAATGTATCGGATCAACCAAAGCCCAAACTCCACTCTCTTAGACACACTGCAATTAAAGAAACGGGTGAGGACAGTTCATCAACACTTCCTATTACTTGAAATGCTATATTAAACAGACCTTATTGTATGGAAACAGTCTACTTACGTATCTTCATTCCACCAATAAATCTTGCTGTTCCAAGAAATGAAATACAAACTCTCCTTGACAAACACTAGAGCCCAGAACACTAGGAGAGCGAATCCGTGTCCCCGGACAAACCTGGGGAGGGTCTCGTTCCTCTCCAAGAGGAGGAGTCGCATGGAGAAGGACCACACGTAAAACATACTGAAGAGGACCACCACGTGGGACCCTGACAGGTCGCGGGTCCCTATGGTGGTGTCATGGAGGATGACATGGACCATCACTTCGTTCATCAGTATCACAACTATCGTAATCTGTATCACCAGCCCAACGGCGCTGGGCTTGAAGTTGGAATCTATCCTTCTTCCATATTTTGCGTAGGTCGCTAGTTGTCCCGATCCGACTATTGTCATAAAGGCCACCAAAACGATGGACCATACAGTATCGTAGAAGCATCGATTTATTCCATTGTCCACCCAAATGTCCGTAAAATTATATTCCCCACAGTAATACATTATTCCGATATTAACAGTTACTGTGTGCGAATTCAAGAGGAGGAATTATTACAGCGCGTTTCACTTATAGTTTTAGAAATTTTTGGTATAGAAGATTGAAATCTAACCTCGATGTGGAACAAAAAACTCACCCTATCTATTGCACAAATAAGTAATGTTTAACACTGGGATTTTTTTCCCAATAGTAGAGAGAGAGCGAGTGCCATCACATGACGAATGTAAGAAACACGGACGGCCTTGAAGAAATTTCATTCAAAAGTAGTGGTCTTACCTATTAAAGGTAATTGCCATTGATATCTCATGACGAAGTATTTACAATTGCTTATATATAATTTAAAAGAATGTGCGCATGATATTATGTTAGTTTTATTTCATTTTGTTTCATTTATATTGACAATGATTTGATAAAAACATAATAATAAAGATATAAATGGAACAAGATATGTATAGTAGTATAAAAAAGCAGAAAAATTTACCATATACAACAACTTATTATCGATCGATGAGTGGTATTTAATTTATTTGTTTACATACAAAAATAGGTATACATGAAGAACACGTTTTCTCTAAAACACGAGACCTAGTTAGCATGTGACCGTGAATTCTCAATGTTTTATACGGAGTCACATGATAGCGGTATTTATACACTCTAGTGAACCACTCAATGCCACAGGTATAAGCAGACGGTGACCAGGTGTAATTCTACAAACAGATCACATACTACGACGATATTTTTTTGTTATAAAAGTGCATGCGCTGTTATAGCGTTTATAAACCGAGTACATATCAGATATGACTGTCACTTTTTATTATATTCGGATTTACATATGTATGTGAGTATGTCCGCTCGTTTATTGGCCCATTGACCGCATTTCAAAGTGTATATGTCTAGCATTGAAAAATACAGATAAACATTGATTTTAAAAAATTTATTAATCTAGTTATACAGCATTCCCGTAATGTGAGGAAATTGTCGTAATTATAAATCCAGGCCTCGTCGTCACCAAAATATTCAAATCACTCAACTCAGTTGTCTTGTTGTAAATTTTGTATTTACACCTTGACCCAGTAAATTCAAAATTTACAACATGACACAGTCCTCAACTTAAATCCTTAATGGAAAAAGTGCATAAATTTGAGGTCAAAACTCGGACTAGAGGCTGAGTATTGACGTGCGGAAAGTTGGTGACGGCGGGGCCAGATATCATTGTTTCTCTCGATCTGTGTACAAGCATATATTCATCCACAGCAAGTGTCACATTAATACCGTTTTACTGGTACGTCTGGATTGTTTGTGTTTTCTGTGCAGTGATGATTTTTGAGCTTCATTACCGTAGATTCAATCCAGGGACTGATTGTAGATACATCTGTATACACACTCGGGTAATTTTTACACGTGCTGGACCCCCAAGATGTGATGCCTACTAAAATATAGGATCCGCCCCAACAACACACTAATGGAGACCCACTGTCACCCTGATAAATAAGATATAAGTTGGTCAAAAATGAATATATAATAGATGTTTTTTTCAAAAATTAATATTTGATTTTTACGTGAATTACTTTCTTATACATGTACATTCAAAAACTAATGATAAATCACACATATTTACACATTTGATTGAGACAAACAAATATTATATATGCGTCTAAATCATTAATAAATAAGTCATAAACTTGCAAGAATTGGCCGGTGGTCAATAGATACAGTCATGTATAAAAAGCGCGGGTCCTATTTATTTAAGTTTACAGCCTTATAATGTATCAGATATCTAAAAAGACGACTATTCAAATACCTATCACGTGTTATGTTATTTACCTGACACGCCGCCGTACCCTTGTACATGGCGCATATATTGGTGCGCTTCACCAGCCCGTCCCAGTAACGTTTGGAATTGCACTTTTTGTTGCTGATGATTTCTATGTCGGCCTCTTGTAGTTGAGTGGCCAGCTCCTCGTCCCCTGTAGCTATTAAATGAAAATATATGGGTAAATTATCTTAGGAAATTAGAAATTTGACCTTGAACTTGACGAATGACCTTGAACTAAGCTAGTCATTAACCTCAAGACGAAAGGTAAACTAGTTCTTCATGAAAAATATTTGTATACAAAACCATGTCATATAGGGAATACCGATCAATTGTCAATAAAACGCGCGCTGGAGTACACAGACACCCTTTGGTTTGTACGGAATGGAATATATCGAAAACACTTGATTTTTATAACATAGTTTCTCTCTCTCTCCACTTTTTGATGACGCAGTACGCAAAAAAGTAAATCTGAAAGCATGTATTTCCGGTACTGGCTGATTTAAACTGGGGCATATTGTATGGGAACCGCTCTTTTGAAACTTTTGTTAAAGAGGTATAGCGCACTTAATATACGATTTCGCCTAAAATATAGCACTTTTGCAAATATCAGACATTTTCATTATTATTCAATATTTTGTATTCCTACTGAAAATTAGAGAATTATTTCAATTAGTGACTTTTCTAATACAATCATGTATATAGGGATATATATTTAAAAGACATGCAATGAAACTGTTAGATGCGTGGCCTAGTGGTAACGCGGAGGTCTTTTTGATTTTGTGGTCGCTCGTTTGATTCCACCAGAGAGTAACTACTTTTTCACTTTTTTAACTATTGAAGCCTGATAAGAATAGTTTAAATTACATGTATCTAATCGGCTGGAATTTTTTTTTAATTATCTTGTTTAATTCAGCTTGAGTATGACTGAGCACACCCAATACAAGAATAGATATGGGTTACCCCATATCCAAGATATTCGACTTTTAAATTACTTGAATTTTCACTGTGCTCAGCCGATCTCTTAAGTTAAAATCACTGAACTTGTTAAGAAACTGACGTATATAGTTCTTCATGTCCGTATTAAATACTGCCATCCGTCATTAGCAAACAGTGCACACATATGTGCTTAAACAGAGTCTACACAAGTGCGACCAGAAATATGGTGCAGGTGTTGCGTAACCATTCCGTCGTTTAAAAAAAAGAAAGAAATAACACACACTCATACACAACAAATAATTAAAAGAGATTGTGTGATAACTAACGAACAATAATCATGAAAGTAATATAATTATTGTAATAATATAAGCAATATTCATTAGTGAAAAAATTTTCAATCGAAGAATGACCTATATTTTCGTGAAAAAGACTGAGGAGGCAGCTAGCGTAGGAATATGAATACTTCACATTTATATTTCTTGGGGTGGGGTGTTTTTTCAAAATAATTTTACGTTAATTTTGTTTTCTTCCACGTATTACATATACATCGATATTCTAAACATTTATTGTAATGTTGTATCTGCTGATCATGAACAGAACTATATTTTCAGCGCAATTGTGTAAAGAGTACCTGACTATAGTAATATATCTTGAATAGATAGTAGGCACTGATCGAATATATTAATAAACAGATCTCTTCAATAACACTATACATGTATTCTATATACAACTGTAAACTTAGATTTATTGCATTTTGTAGGCGAAATAATGGGAAAAGGCGCTATACCTCTTTGAATAGATTTAATTACACTTGTAAATACCGTATTATTTTTAAAGATATAATGTTTATATCATTCATGTAGATATATTTCTCTCAGGTTGGGATACATAAATCCTATAAATTAATTTTCCCCTTTATTTATTTGACTTATTTTTGCATTAAAGTGAATATATTTACTTATATAGGCCTATAATGAAATATATACCGGTATGTATTTATCATTCCAAAACAATATTTAGGAAATTTTCTTCAACTAAGAAATTGAAAAGTCCCTAAGGTGTTTGAGCCTTGGGATTTAGGAAAGATAACTCCTACCTGAGGAACTTTCATACCAAATAAAATTCAAAAAAATTTTTGTGTTTATTTGTAATGATTTTCATTCAATTTTTTATGTCACATTTATTAAAACACATTTTCTTATAACATCAAGCAGCTTTTTCAGATGTTTTGTCAACAGAGTAAGAAGATATGAAAATTATATGTTTTGGGGAAACACTCAAAAATTTGCATTAATAATATTTTTGAATGTTATGTAGTGTTATATTTTTTTTATGTGTCTGAAGGAAATATCCATCATTCGACAAACAATTTTCTTTCAATTTGTTAATATTTAACTTTTTAAAATTTTTTTTACAAAAACACGAAAAAACATTTTAAAAATCTTTACAAATACCTATAGTATCACTATCATCATTTTAATATTTGATAAGTATATGTTTTGTGGTCTTCTATTGAAAATTGAAATAAACTGTGGGTGTATAGAGCCACCGTAAAGTTTACACCATTTCGGAGAACAATCGTTAGTGGTTTTTCATCATATGTGAAAAACGTCCAACTTTGTATGAAGACCTAAATATCTTATAAAGTATACTTTTTCAGAAAGATAAAATTTTCATCCAACACGCATAACCTATTAAATAATTCATTAACTTAATTAAAAATGGAAATAATTAAAATCTCCAAAAACACAACTACCGATCCCCGTGAACTTACCGTGACTGTTGACCCCCCAGCCGGTGATGAGACACCTGGCTTTGGACAGTTTGGGGGTGACCAGCCCAGGCTCCGCGGTCCTGATGATCCCCACACTCTCACTCTGACTGGCATTCCTCGCCAGGTGGATTACCCCTACATCGTATCCACTCAGGAAATTCCCTTCAAATTTTGGATGCTGGAAACGTTTCAAAAATAAAGACATATTTCGGTTCATTCTATTGCACATCATAAGGCGCAGAGTAAATATTACAAAATTCGTCAAATATCAAATGTTTACCATTGCCATTTTGTTTTAGTAACCCTTACCGTTTCAAAAGCTGACACCTCTATAAACTGTTCCCCGCCCTCCTGTACAGTCCGATCATAGTCACCGAGAACCACCTTGTACGAATCTTTACTATTACAAAAATCAAAGTTACACATTAAGGTACAGAAAAATAATAACAGACAAGAATTACAGTGTTACATGTAGGCTATGGTTTACTTACACAAAAAGAGAAAAAAAGTACCACAATAATGTAATAAAAATTATAGCACAAGTACTTCATGACAGTAATGAGTAATCACAGTATTGTATTATACATGTATATATGGTACCTTCTGCCCATCAGACAGTGGGCCGCTGTTAGGACGATGTCGTACTGGATTAGGGTACCCCCACAGATCAGCTGGTCCGCCACCATGATCCCAGCCTGCCAGGGCCACGCCCATCGGTCGGCGGAAGTTCCGCCGATAATCAGCTGACGAGTCGGGGGTTGTACAGCCCTGCCCGACACTTCGCCGACTGAAGGTGTACAAAACAGAACTAACGAACAAGTTTTGGCGACGAGTACATTGTAAATAAGTTTCATTATTACTAAAGTTACACGAGAATACGCGGCAAAAAACATTGCGATACAGTCGGACCATATTTATCTTGTTGCAACGGAATAGGGCGAGGTAATCCGATTGAATGAGCATCAGAATCATTCAAATATAGAGTTAATGAACGAAGAGAAAACCTGATAGTTTTGTCAAAACACTATAGCTGACAAAAATACAAGCTTAAACGTAAATGGTAGGCAACAATAGAGATTTTTTTTATGCCAATGCTGACTTGTACTTACTCAAATGAAGGAAACTGATGAAAATGCCAAAACAGCCTGTAAATATACTGTCCGCCATTGTATTGTAAAGGACAAGCACAAGATGGGTTACTTTTATACAACCTCCAGCCAATTCCAGTCTCTTTTGCAGGGATTACAAGTGCTAAATTTGTGCCTGACGTACCCATCTCGGTCCTGGTTAACCAAAAACAGGACATTATTTTAAAAAACCCAAAACTGTTCACCTTAAGAGAAAACTCTCCAACAATCGCTGCTAAAATTAGAAAGTGTCATGATAATTGACATGGCTGAGAGGATTACAGAAATCAAGTGTTTCTAAAAGCGGCATTGGACGAAAGTTGACAAGATTGTCAGCCATAATGGTAACTTAAACTTTAAATATTCTACATCTTTTTGGAAAGAAAATCGAAATGGTGTAAACTTGAGAGAAATATAATATCGCAACGACCCAATATATGTTAAGGGCCACGGATGCTTAATGATTCTAGTTAATTGTGGGCAATTGCAATTGGGGGTAAAATGTTACAATTAATACCAAAATATATATATGGCGGAACGGAATTACCTTTGAACAAATAAGTTACATATATAGGCTTACATGTACTTTTTTACTATTCCACAAAAAACATGGAATTACAATTCCGCAAATATCTTACCTGGATCAGGAGTAAAATGTATTTAAAAACAAACATATATTTATTTAAAAGTGAAAGAAAAGGTGATCACTTGAAGCTCACATACCCCCCCCCCCCCCAAAAAAAAACCCCCAAAACAAACAAACAAAAAACAAACAAACAAACAACAACAACAAACAGGTTTGAAGGACTGACTAACGGAGGGGCCAAAAACAAATTT
>WFKH01011581.1:10272061-10282145 GCA_016163765.1 Magallana hongkongensis | reverse complement strand
CGAGATACCGGTGTTTGACTGTATGTAAGTCACCCCCCCCCCCCCCCCCCCCCCACCCCAGCCTATCAGCTGATATTTGTACTGAAGAAACGATCCAACTCCCACCCAACGGTTTAGAAATTTGCGATTTGGCAAAGTTACAGCCCTCTCTTTTCCTTTATCGGTATTTCTGTTGTTACAGCTAGGGTCAGTGTGGTGTTTTGGGAATCAAGAGTTGTGTTATAGGAGAATGGGTGATGTTCCAAAGAGAGGAGTAGTAGTTTACTGGGAGAGGGTGATATAACATTGGGAGGAGTGTAGTTACGAGACAAAGGGGAAGGGGTGTTGTCTGAGGGGGAAGGTATATTTTTACAGTAGAATTTACTGTACAACTTGGAACAACTGAAAAGCAATTCGTTGAACGAAAATGTCTTTTCATATAATAATACATTATTTTATGATTTGTTTTAGATAAACAACATTCTCTTCATTAAAATAGTGAGGTTTTTGTACAAGAGATTAAAAGAGATCAACAAGAGCTCTCACTTCAACAAAACCATCATTTTGTAAGTATATAAATTTTGGTGAGAAAATTTGAGGAAATGAAGGTACCGTTTTGCTATTTTGGACTGTGAACTGTTACTGAATGATGATTGCTTTATTGGACAGGAAGATGGCTAGAACTGTTTGTATCCTCATCCCACTGTTCGGGGTCCCTGATATCATTTTTGTTTTCCTGTCATTTTGGTTCGATGTAGAATACCTGTATGCTGAAATGTTTTTCAATTCATTGCAGGTAAGTCAATATAAGCTCTTTGCTTGTATCATGAAAAATTTTGAAAATACCTTTGTATTGAAATCAAATTTGTAATTACAAGTATCTTAATGGATGAAATACTGTGATCAAAATTCGTTCTGTTTATTCTACAGGGGTGTATGTTATCGTCAACATTTTGCTTGACAGAAAAAAAGGTAAATTTTAAAATCCATATTTATTGTTAACTTAAGATAAAACTCTCTAAAGTCTCGGTGTTAATTAAACAAATTGCATGTACATCGTAATATTTTACACTAAACAGTTATTTATACCTGTACATAATTATATAAATTCTAATAAAAATTACAGGTAGTCCAAGAGTTCTGGAAGTTTATATATCGGTGTAAAAAGACAGAACAAAACAAAACTGGGTGTCGGCGGACCTCGCAGCCATCTTTGTCAGAGGAGACAACTGTTGCCTAAACAAATGTGAACAAATGTTCACTGAAATAAACTAGTGTACTTTAACATTGCGTGTTGTTTATCTTAGTTTACTTGTTTTCTTTAATAAGACTACATTGAGTTCATAAATGCTGACAGAGATTAAATGTAATGAATTTTGGAGGTTTATATTATGATTTTATACGTCTCATTTTAAACACAAAAATACATACAGTGATGTACAGTTGGCTTTTAGGCCATGAATCAAAACCACCAACTGAAGTAGTAGAGAAATATTAGATTTGACAATTTTAAACAAAGCGTTCAAGATCGTACGATATTAAAAGCAGCCTAGTAAACTGTCTGAAAAAGACATCATGGCCAACAATTTAAGACACTGAACCAGCAAATCTTAGGGAATCTGCTAAAGAAACAGAAAACCGAATACCATAGTAATAGGGAACCAGTAAGTTCTTTAACAGGCACGTAGCATCAGGGGGAGGGGGGGGGGGGTACTTTCTCCACCTTTCTCGCAGCAAAAGAATTACATGTAGAAAATTGAATATCACTTTTTGGGAGCATGTGAAAAATTGAAACAAAAGTAACATTAAGTACTACATTAGGTACTACGCTACCCCCTCCCGGATTATAATTTTGCAGTTTTGAAGATTATGATAGTTTTCTTTTTTTGCTTGTCAAGTGTTCGGATAAGTCTGACCCCCCTCCCTTCCATTTTAAAAAACGATGCTACGTACCTGTGTAAAACGTAGGCAAGACAACTAAGAAACAAAAATCAGCAAAGCCATGTGAAAAAATGCATGTAGACAACCAAGCAACAAAGTCGTCGAGAAAATAGTAGATGTGAAAAACAAACACCAAAAAACCAGCGAAGTCGTAGGGGAAAACACATATAGACAACCAAGCAACAAAGGGCAAGCAAAGTAGACAACAGGAGTTCCGGAGAGGACCAACTGGTACAACATTTTCATTTCATTTTTTTATTCGTGAAAATAAGACGTCTGTATTGATGTAACAAGCAAATACATTTATTTCTGTAATAAAAGTTTACCCCTTTAGTATATATACTGTATGGTTGATCAATTCGGACCAACTTGGCATTTTATTATGACACTTGTGTCTGTTATAAAAGTACAGTGCGCTCGAACCGCCGCATTATTATTACTTATCAGGTTTGTTGCTTCGCCTCGCCATCTATAGTCAACAACAAATCTAATAAGTAATAATAATGCGGCGGTTCGAGCGCTCTCTAACCAGCAATGTCGGTAATATTTGAAAGTGATTTGGGAAGTTAGAGTGTTTATACAAGCTACTCATGGGGGCTAGCAGGTAAAAAAGGTGTGAAACTCAATTGACATACGGAATCTTTCAATTGTAATAATCGGAGTATCATTATATAAATGGTGCCTGTTTGGGAGGGTAACAGTTGAAATTGACACCCCGAGAAAACCACTGTCAACCGACGCGAAGCGGAGGTTGACAGTGGTTTTCGAGGGGTGTCAATTTCAACTATTATCCTCCCAAACAGGCACTATTTATTTTATTATACTGAATGTCTTAATTTTAGAGAAAATTTTACTGCTTTTATATAGAAATGACGTAAATTTGACGGCGAACCGACGAGCATAAATTACGCGCATGTAACAATTCGTTCTTTCAGCCCGTTGCCAAGCGTGTTGCTAACGCTAAGGGTAAGAGAAGGATTGTCAACTGCGTCTTAACCAATCAGATTTCAGTATTTAACATGAAAGTATAATTGCCTGACGTCATGACGTCAGGCATATCTAAGGTTTAAAAGTTACTACATCCGAAACAGTGCAGTCAACAATGGAAGCTAGCAATACCATTTTTCATT
This sequence comes from Magallana hongkongensis, assembly GCA_016163765.1. Taxonomy (NCBI): domain Eukaryota; kingdom Metazoa; phylum Mollusca; class Bivalvia; order Ostreida; family Ostreidae; genus Magallana; species Magallana hongkongensis. The sequence continues at coordinate 10,279,095 of WFKH01011581.1, read as the reverse complement.
GAAAAAAGATTTATCAATGCATATAAATAATGTGACGACCTTCAAATTCGCAATTAACGAAAACGTTGTAATGGATGTAACAATTTAGCAATAGTGAGCAAGTGTTTAAAGCAAACAGGAAATTCACTGTGCACGTGTGTAATTCTGGCTGACTATATTTAGTTAGGACAAGTTTAGCTTTTTAAAAAGCTAAGAAAGTCAGCCAGCGGAATTTTAATTTTAGGTCAAAAGTGAATACACAATCTATTAAAACACAAGATAAATAATTTCCAGAACAATAATAGATATGCGGGGCACATTTAGTTTGCATTTTATTTTTATGGATGTACATGATGATGTAGGTGAGGAAATAAGCGTGTACCGGTGTACAACAATGTATGACTGCACACTTCATACTTTTTAAAAGTTGTAACTTTGCAAACATATTGGTCTCGTCGCAAACCAGTACCAATATATTTCCTTTCCAATCTCACTAAGAGAGTCGGAAAGATATACGCGGACTCCGGACTGTGGCTGCAGACGATTCCCATTAACATCGATGCGCAGTTTGACCTAGAAATTGACCAGTTTCATAACTTCTTCGAATTTCTCTAACACGAACTGTCTAATTCATTCCCAGAATTCCAACTAACTTAATTAGATTAGTCAGCCCGCGGGCTGACTAATGAAACTTCAATTGTGCTTGCGTAAATTGGAGTTCTGGGAAGAAAATAGACAGTTCGTGTTAGAAATATTCGAAGACGTTATGAAACCGGTCAGTTTCTAGGTCAAACTGCACATCTTCCATTGGGAATCGTCTGCAGCCACAGTCCAGAGTCCGCGTATATCTTCCAAACTCACTTAGTGGGATTGAAAAGTAAATATGTTGAAATTAAGTAGTTTGCCACCAAACCATGAAAATCAGAGAGCTATGTTAACAAATTACAACTTTAAGTATTAAGTAGGTGTGTAGTCATACATTGCATGTACATGTACACCGCTACACGCTTATCTCGTCACCTACATGTACAGCCATAAAAATAAGGCTGCAAACTAAATGTGCACCCGCATATTATTATTGTTCTGGAAACTATTTACCTAGTATTTTAAAAGATTGTGTATTCACTTTGCCCTAAAATTAAAACTTTCTTAGCTTTTTAAAAAGCTAATACCTTGTCGTGCTTAAATGTTTGAACGGTTGAAGGGGAGGGGGTGTGATCACAACAAGTTATTACCAAACGAGGCAATTAAATTTAAGGCTGGCACATTAAACATGCATCGGTTGATATCATTATTTTTAAAAAGAAAAACAAAAATGTTGTTTTGGATGTAAAAAGCAGCATTGAGCAAGTTCACTGTACACGTGTGCAATCCAATAGAAAGGCCCCCACATTTAGAATGTAAACTATAATTGTGTTCGGTTATCATTTCTATTCAAAATTGCCAGTTCGTATTAAAGTATTTACTATATAAGTAATTTTACGTTAGCTTAAATATTCATTTAAGAGGAACGAAGCGGGCATGGTCGTTAACTGTGCATTGAGCGATTTCATTCATTGTAAAAGGGGTGTAACTTCTGTGTTTTACTCAATGTAAATAGTAAGTGCATAGTTATCGATTGATTCTTGCTAAACTAAAGTAAAATTATAAATATACAATGTATAGCAAGTAAAAGTTGTTATGAAACAAATGCCAAAAAAGAGTTTTATTGACTCCACAGATACGGGTATTATGGAATGCACCCCCTCTATGGAAGAGTTCATTTATGTTGTAAACTCGGTAAGCAATTCAATGTGCATAAAAGGAGGCGCAGAATTAATTCTACTCCGCGCCATATTGTCAAAATCTTAGGAGCAGTCCATAATGTTACGCGCCACTATAGTGGAATAATCCATGATGGGAAGCTAAGCATTATTCTAACAATTGTATTGTGTTCGTAATTAAGTTTTAATTGCTATATTTTTATTTTGTTGGCAGCAAATAATAAAGTTTTAAGAGAAAATTACATTTACGCAAAATATTTTAGGTTCAAAATAAATAATATGTAAAATTCATTTAAAGTAAAAAACCCCCCTTAGTAAAGATAATTTGAAACAGTTCAACTTTAGAGACGCGCATTTGGAAGAACGAACTACAAATCAAAGACAGATTAAAACTCATAGAACGAAGTTCTTGCAATGAAATAAATATGTTTAGTCAGGCAAGCTTTTTGGAAAGCTATTACTTGTAATAAATTTTACAGTCCGGTTAAAGCAAAATTTATAGTTAAACAGTGTTTTGTGATAAAAACAAACCGTCCGGATCCGGAACGCGAAATTCCGGATATATGAGACAAAATAACGTATAAAAATCTGTTCCCAAATAAAATATAGTCCGTAAACTGAAGCGTCCGGATATCTGAAGCCCCACTCTATATGCTACTAAAAAGAAACTTGTTCTGCAGTTTAAATTATTCATGTAATGATTGTATCATCTATTGTGGCTAGCTTAAATGTTCTTCGATAAAAGCATGCAGAAAATTCATGTACATGTCATAGCTTCATAACACCACTGTGATAACGTATGATCATAAAGACCAGACGATCAAATGTTGAGTCTCTATGATCTCGAAAGGAGAATTATCTTGAAAAAGCAATATTGTTCAAACGATGTTTAAAATAATATTCTGAACAAAATACAACTTCTGAATTTTATCTAAACGGACCAAATAAGGAAAAAAAGGATCAGTCCTAAAAAAATTCTCAGAGTTTCTCAAGAACGACAAAGAGTTTCTTACTAGTTGTTTAACAAGAAAAAAACGGTAACTGTTCCAACCCAGTTTATATTCGTATAAATACTGTCTATGAACTCGGTACGTACTCAAACCACATCTATGGTGAGAAACATATTTTTTAATATATTAAAGATATTAAAAAGTCTGAACTTTTTTTTTTTTATCTTTGACCCCCCCCCCCCCATTAATCTCTTTAAACTTCAGACTTAGCATGACATTAAGTTATGAAAAATCCTTCTAGCTTTCAAGATGTCAAATTCCAAACAAAATCAAACAAACTTTATTCAGTTGTTTACTTCTGGTATCAGAATTTTGTTTTTGTGGTTGGAGTCAGTCCTAATCAAATGAATACATTTCTTAATGAATTTTGACCTATAAAATGAAACGTTTAGCATGTTTTTTTAATAAATAAAATCGACCAAAAAAAAAAATATTTTCAGAATAGCTAAAATTCCCTCTACAGTCGAATAAGCAAAAAATTTACGCTGTTTAGATAAGGACACCCTTCTTACTACGAAGAAAGATTGAATTTCAATAATAAAAGTGTTCAATGTTTCGTTATTTTTTAAAATTACACGTGCAACAAAAAGACAGTTATGATTTCTAGTTAAAAGATTTGCTAATCACGCAAGATGTTTTGTAGATTACCATAATTGAAAAATAGCCAAAATAATTTTTTTAGAGTATATGCCACTGTTTGATATTATATAAAAAATAATTTAAGAGATGAGAGAACAATTTTCAACAAGTATATTTACCAATGTAGTTTAGGTCACTCAGCGACAAAGAATGGTAATAACAGTCAAGCATAAGCATCTCTAAGCATCAACCATTCTTCAGTGTTTGTTGCCATCTGCTCCTGGTCCATATTCGGAAATATAAACACTTATTTCGTTCCGCATAAACCATATAGTGGCCAACGTAGAGATTAATGATCTACAAATTAAACACAAGCAGGCTGTGAGAGAAATAAAATTACTGTAATTTTATCACTTACGGTGGTGTTAATGGTCGAATCAGGTAATACACTTTTACAGGGTTGTTGATTGTCTGGTATTAACTTGCTGCGTCTTTAAGGAATAAGGTAGCTCCCCCAGCTCGATAACAAGTAAAAAGAATGGCGAAAACCAAGATGACGAAAATGAACTCTGTAGAGAATATAACGTTGAATATCGGAGGATTTCCGTTCAAAATGTCAAAAGATGCTATTTGCAGGTTACCAAATTTTAAAGCCATGTCAAATCAAACGGAATATCCATTTGATCGCCCGAGAAAATGCTTTGAAGCCATTTACAATTACTGCGTACTTGGAAAGCTGCACATTCCGCCCAACGTCTGCACGGGCGAATTCTTGGAGGAACTAGAGTTTTGGGGGGTTAAAGCCGAGAAATTGGAGAAATGCTGTCACCATCGGTACGTTTTGTTCATGCGTGAGCAAGAAAACCTTCGAGGATTCATCAATTGTACAGAGAAGGAGGACGGTCAAAGTGATGCTGCGGAGAAGTTCCAAAATAATGGCGCCAAGCGCAGGCTCTGGAATATCCTCGATAACAGGGATAGCAAATTGGAAACAAAGGTTTGTAGTTGATACTTAGAACTTAGAATGTATGCTAGTCTTTTATAAGGGTGTTGTTTTGCATTATCTTATTTTTTTTGTTTCTTTCTATTTTTGGGAGTTGAAATAATTAATAAAAAAATAAATTTTAAATGCTTCATATACATACAAGTCACCTAAACTATAAAGATTTTTTTCTCTAAAAGTAGAAATACGATGCAATTTCAACTACTTCAAAAACTGTACTCTTTAATTTCCATAAAACATAGCATTTTTTTCCTTTTAATATGTTTACGTGTAAATTAATTTCTTTACTTAAAATCATATATAAATGAACGTATAACTCAAGTTTTTAAATAAATGCTTTTGAAATGGAGTCGATTAGGCTTGGTTGTGTTACTTTCTATACTGCTATTACAGGTGTACTTCGTTTTGTCTGCTATGTATACTACAATTTCAGGCTTACTTCGTTTTGTCTACGACCGTCATTCTACTGGCAATCTTCGGAGTGGCGTTTAGTACGGTGTCTCTAACATCAGAAACCAATGACGTAGCACATGGTACTGGCCAGGCATCGACCATCGGAACCACGGAATATACAGTGGCAATGCTTTCCACCGCAGGGGCTGAATGGATGAACGAATCTGATAAAAATAGTTCAAAGTTTTCCGAAGAAAAAATGTTCTCGAATTCAGCTCGAGAGAAAGTCCTCAGTATGAGGAACGCCGACTCTGATACTCGTTGGTTTCTGTACGTCGAGCATTTCACAAACGCGTTTTTCACAGTTGAACTGATTGCTCGTCTGGTTTGCTGCCCTTCATTAGCTCGCTATTTTCGTGGATATCTGAATTTGGTTGACATCATCGTCCTTGTTGCGAGCTTTGGGCGGTACATAGTTCTCTTGGCCGATATGACCGGATCTTCCACAAACGCTGACCCGCTGCTCTATCTCCAAATGTTGCGCGTTCTTCGTCTGCTCCGAATTATCGAGAACGTTCCCGCCTTTAAGATCCTTTGCTACTCTATTCGACTCGAACGTAAAGATCTGATGACGATGCTCCTGTTTCTATTTATGGGAATGCTGCTGTTCTCGAATTTCCTGTATTTTGTTGAGGATAATGAAGATTTCCCCAGCATTCCAGATGCATGGTGGTTCAGCATTGTCACCATGACAACGGTGGGATTTGGCGACGTGGTCCCCAAGACAGCGGTTGGTCGAATTGTTGGAGCCATGTGTGCGCTTTCTGGGGTTCTCTTCATCTCGCTTACCATTCCTATCTTTGTGAACACTTTTCAGTCTTTGTATTTGTACGCCTCCTTCAAGAGCAACCGACTTTAAATGTAGCTTTGACGAGAGGTTGCAAAAGGTCAAATATAGATAAATTTAGATGTACATAGAATACATTCATATTTAAAATGCACATGATGTTGTAACAAATCGTTGAGGGAAATTTCGCAAAGATTCGTAGATCTGTTTTATTGTTGTTTTAAGAAGAAAAATAAATAGTTATTCCGCAAATGAGTTTTTTTCTTCTTCTTGCCAATCAAGGTCTTGGGCAACAGGCGATCAGTGGGACGGGAAGCAAATTGTTGCCCGAGATCTTCAGCAACACTTTGTACTCCGATCCTACAAATCAATTGTTTCCCTCAACCCAAGTCGCCAACAAAGCTTAATAACATATGCAAAATCCTGAAGAAAAAAAAAACATTTCATTTTACAACCGCAAGCATAGATAAATAAATATAAATTAATAAATATCTTATAGAACTGTCCTTTGTAATAGCTATAGTCTGTCCCAAGATATCCTGAATTCAGATTTTGCTTAATTGATCGATATTTATAAATACCTCAGGGTTCAAACGATGTTCATTCAAAAGTATGAACAATTACCAAGATTTCTCAGTCGAAACGCCCCTGTTAGCTTATCAGGTTTCAATACAATGCTAAAAAATGTGATGTCTACGGGGATTTTGTATTGCAGCAAGCCCGGATGATAACGTTGAAAAATTGCGCGATGTATTGCGAGTGTATTCCGAATGGAGAAAAGATGTAAACATTCCCCATTATAAATCTCCGTAAGGAATCTGCTTTTGTTCCTGTGAATTTTTCTCAGTGAAAGATAATAATGTGTCAATGAAATTATCTTGGAAATTATCCCTTTCAACTATTTTAATTGCACTTCTTTCACAGATATGTGTGTTTTTATTAAAAATGCGTCCAAATGTGCTGCATACATATCTTGGGACAGACTATACATGATAACAATCAACTCATTTACATGTAACCTTTGTTAGCGTGCAGTTTATTCTGGAGAGAGAGAGGGGGGGGGTGTTGAATTTTCTACATAGGAATATACAGAGTAAATCTTTTAAAATTTCATTCTAAAACACCAATTGGTCAGAAAATCTGGAAGCATTCTCAGGCGGTGTAGATTCAATTTTGCTGATATCATGATCCCCAGGGGTGGGGTTACCTAAATAAGGCCAATATTTCTGTGTGGGTAACAACAATTCATAAAGGTAGATTAATGAGGGCGCGTCTTTTTACCACAATGAACCACAATGAACCGCAATGAACCACAATGAACCACAATGAAACCACAATGAACCACAATGAACCTTAATAAACTTACCTAGGTTGAGAATTAATATTTAAAAGGTAAAAAATTCCTTTTAAAGTTTAATTATACTTATTTGATGGCAGGTTATATGTCAAAGAATGTTTAA
>WFKH01011581.1:10214677-10254497 GCA_016163765.1 Magallana hongkongensis | reverse complement strand
TATATATATATATATATATATATATATATATATATATATATATATATATATATATATATATAAAAAAAAAAACCATAAACCAATTATTTTTCTCAAACAATGCACATGGGTAATAGTGATTTGACAGCATAAGAGATGCTGATTGCTTAGCTGTATTTATTGTAGAACGAGATGCAAGGTTTAGTCGCTGGAAGCTTGCTGTTCAGCGATCGATGCATTGGGAGACACCGGAGGCTGTAGTAGGTAAGATGTCCCAGCATTCCATGATGTACAGTGCTCCTGTAAATACTGATTGTAATACTAAGGTTTTAGATTTATCAAAAATATGACTGCATGTGCTGATCTGAAAGATAGTCAGGGGAGTCTGGACCAACTTTATACTATATTCACGTAGTAAAGTTAAAATAGGTCTCAGAACCCTTCCCCCCATCAAACAAAAATATTCCACGCACCCCCCACTTGGAAAAAAATATTTCTGGATCTGACTGTAACAATAACAAGGATACAACACAATCAAACAATTCTGATGAAAATTCATGCCTCATCGGCATGACTTGCAAACTTTCTATGTAGTAATTCCTGTTTCATATAAACAATAATCTGTTTGGTTTAATATTTGATGATCCTGTCAATGACAATTAATCGGTGAGACCAAACAACTAAACCTGCCATTGACCTGTGGTATTTCTAATGTATATCCTGTTTTTCTTTCTTGCAAGATTAGGAATCCAGCCTTGCCCACTGAGCACGGTTCCAGGAGGCATCTTTATAATTAGCAGCTTAGCAATGTTTATGCTCTCAGAAATTATACCACATAGGTGATAGTGTATTTTTATCTCTATTATTTAGTTTATAGAAAGCCTTTACTTTTTCATGTTTTTTATGACTTGATGTGAGTTTACAATTTTTTTTAAACATCAATCACATGTCTATTACATGTATTTATGGGAACACATAATTATTTACAAAGTGGCATATCATATTCATTTACATTTATCGGTAATTTTTTGAGAGAGTAGAGGAAGGGTGTGAATTTTGTTGTCTGATGTTTGTGTTTAATATTGAAATATTCACATCATTGAGAAAATAAAATAAAGATTCACTGGTAAATTGTTTTGTGGAACATGATTCTAACAGATGTAACATTGGACAGTGGTGCTTATATGTACATGTAGATGAAAACTTTCAAAGAACTGAAGGAAAATAATTATATTCATCTAAACAAACATCTGTGAAAATGATATGGAAACTTTGATATGTATTTACCGATAATTTTATTGGCACATGCATATATATCTTAAATTGTCATGAGAATAGTCAGAAGAATAAGATGGATTAATCAGTTGTGCATAAATCTTACTAAGTTTCCTTTCAAAATATCCTTTAGTCATGCACATGTATATGGATCTTTCTAGTCATTTTAGAGTGTTCTTCTGACATGGAAATACTTGTTAGGATTATTTTTCTTATACAGCTGGTTTTTATAAACGATTAATGAGAATGAACTGTGTTGTCATAATATTAATAAAATCTTCTGTGATATCTGAATCTGAAGTGCATGTATTTGATGAAATTTTGTTCACAATTTGATTTAAGTAAAAGATTCCACTAATGTTGCCATTTTTGTTTTGTTTTAAAAAAATGTATAAACTGAAAGGGCTAAGTGGACATAGGTCATTTATGGCCCTGAAAATGCATCACAAAATTTGAAATTTTCACAAAAGAACCAAAAATGAACAAAATCATCAGTTCCTATAAGACATATTTTCGATTAGAATTCAAGGGTCACTTGATTCGAACAAATATTCAGTTCAATGCAATATTTAGATGTAATTACTAGGTAATACCATGTACATACTCTACTTTCATTTTTGTTCACTACATGTGGCCTATATAGCAATTATTTATTGCCATTTGAAGAAAAATCCTGAGAAAAATGTATACTGGTGATGTTGAATACAAACGATTGATGATGTGACATTAAAAATTTATTTAGTTTCAATGGAGAAGATGCTTATTCCTCTTTCAAAATTTTACAAAAGTTCTCTTGTGTATGTTACTTTACTGATCAAAATTGGGGCAAATTACACTACCCCTAAACCTATTTCTTTGTTTAATTCATTCATTCATACTTTATATATTTTCTCAGAACTGAGATAATTTCAAATGAATACAATTAATTTATACATACAAATCAGCAATTACAGAGAAAAGAGAAGAAAAAAAATTGACACAAGCCTACAAAATGAAGATTAACGAATGTTAGGAAAGTATGGTATATACATCAGGTCAAGACAAAGGGTTAGCTAATTGACCCTATCTGGTAACACTACCCCTAAACATATATTTCTTTGTTGTTTTATTATCTAGTCATGCTAGTGATACTGTTACAATCAATATTCTTCCTTATATGGAAGCTAGGTTACTACAACTATAATAGGAAGTCTGGAGTCCATGCTGTTCCTGCTCTCGATATACCTGGGTAACTAAAGCACACACATTTTACATTAAAACATTTCTTTTCACATTCAGAAAATTTTGCACCATATTATTATATTACAAAAATGTAATATAGATATTGAACTTTAAAAAGATTTTGTTTTTACGTAAAGTGCCTGTGTGAGCTATACTGCAGTAGAGTTTCTATCTTGAAATAATCCAAAGTCAACATTTAAAAGAATTAAATACGATATGACACCACTATTGATAATTAGGTATTTGAATGAACATTGTTCCATTTCTCATTAAAAAAAAATTCCAAACTATACCTCTGATTATTTTATCTGCTTTGAAAAAATAATTTTCAAATGGAGAACTTTATAACATATTTTTGGTGTTTTTCTGATATTAAATATTAATAAGCTAGAATTTTGTTTCCTATTTTAATGCACATATCTGTTATTGACAAATTACAAGTCAATATGCCATCAGGTTATACATTCTCCTTGTAAACAAACATATAAAAAGAAACCACGCTATTTCAACAGGTAAGCTAAAGTGCCGTCCGGTTATTAAATCCGGGTCTCAACCGTTACTTCTTTGGATATTATTAAGATATATTCTTAATCACCAAAGCGCTTTTGGTAAGGCATTTTGCATCTTTTAGGCCATTACATATTCGTACCTAGATGTAATCATGGTAGACGAAGCCACGAAACGAACCCTTGCACAAATTCCGCTCTTAAAAACAAAAGCCGGACCGAGAGACGGAGAGTTATGGGTAACAAGACTTAAGGAGGAATACCAGAGTCTAATTAAGGTATATTTGATTTATCATTGACATTTGTCAGTTGGTAAACCAACCAACCATATGTTTCCAGCCCAGAATTGCAGAAGCTAATCATGACTTTTAACAGTTTGTTCACAACCCAGTCTAAGGTGGGTTTTTTCTCTCATTTTTTGCTCAAACGGCTAAACGTTTATCCATATCTTACCTACCATATGGGAGTCATTTCATATTTTATTTCGGATTACGATTTTCAGAGGGAAAAATCGCATCATTCCAATCAACATATTGGGACCAATCGCCCAAATGGGTTATAATCCGCCGTTTGGGATACGGAATCTCATATAAAATATAAATTTATAGTATGTGATCAAACACCAATATGGTACTCCTATTTTACCTACCAAATGGGAGTCATATTATTCATTTCAGATTGCATTTTTCAGAAAGTCGGTCCCAAGATACTGTTTCCATCACTTTTGATGATTTTCAATGAAAAAATACATATACCTGTCAAAGAAATACAATTGAAATCAATGTAAAGGAAAAAATTCAAGATTTAAATTCAAGATTTCTTCATGGACACATCATTTCTTTTTACCATGAGAAATTGACAGGAACAAAAGCAGATTTCTAATGAAGATTCAAAATGGGAAAATCTGATATCTTTTATCATTCAGAAGTCACTCGGAATACCTCACACAATTTTTCAATGTTATCATTCATGTACTTTATGTCCCTTGCAATGCAAATCCCCATAAACTTAATATTTTTAGCTGTGTATTTTCACTATTGAAATCTGACAAGCTAGAGGGGGCGTGTTTAAGGAGAATTTTTTTCGTTCTTTTGAATAAACATAGTTTGAACCCTGAGGTAATTATAAATTATTTATTATTATAAATTATCGAATAATCAAGCAATGTGCTATATTGCGATATTTTGGAACAGAGAATAGGAAAAAGCAAACTCTTTTTCAACTGAAGAAAATACTCTAGCATGACTTGTGATGAAAAATTTTATTCCTTAATTTTTGTGGTCAAGCTTTTAGAATAAGGTTGAAATCATATGCATTCAGGGAATCTCAATGATAAATGTGTTTCTATCTCAAAAAGATCTAATTGTATTCAACATACTAAACATGGCCTCATTATTATAAAGTCTTTTTCACCTTCCATTCCTATCATCCAGGCAAGTGAGGCAAGTCGCAAACGCTAACAGCCAACAAAATAAAACAATGATCTTTGCATAAAAATTTAAAAGCTCAATTTAGGTGGAGAATCTTGTTCATGTTTCTTTTAAAGGTAAGAACAAAAGCCTGTAATATGGTGTTCAAATACAAACAAAATACAGATGTTTTGTCACACATTGGCATCATTTTTGAAGCAAGACTTGTAAAAATGACTCACTTATTACATGTTACATATATCTAGTTGTATGTGATGATGATTGCCTGAATTTTTGTGTATCTTCACATGTTTAATAATAATTTAAAATAACCAAAAAACTGTGTGACAAAACTTGAGATCGGATTTGATTGTTAATGTTTTCTTATTTCAGTATGTTCAGAATAATAAAGAATCAGACAACGACTGGTTTCGCCTAGAATCTAATACAGAGGGCACTCGCTGGTTCGGAAAGTGCTGGTACATCCATGAGCTCCTCAAATATGAGTTTGATGTCGAGTTTGATGTAAGTATCACTGTATCTCTGTACATATGTGTGTTGTAGCAATAACTCCAAAAAGACCAAAAGATGCTCTGGGAAATGAACTTACTGTACTAATTTTGAGTCATTGTTTGGTTGATGATGGTTAAGATTTCAAGAAATCTTATAATTCTTTCTAAAGCTCTGGGAAATGAACTTACTGTACTAATTTTGAGTCATTGTTTGGTTGATGATGGTTAAGATTTCAAGAAATCTTATAATTCTTTCTAAAGCATGTGTTAAATATAAAAACAATATATTTTGCATCAATTTTTAACAATTTAATTATCATATTGTTTTTGTAGACGTCACATTTCCTTTCAATAATCAAAGATTATATAAGTGTCCAATGAACGTCTTCTGTGTAGCCTTATTGTGTTGTTAGATGCAATAATAGGGATTATAATATAAATTTTAAGCTCTGTTTTGTCCTATGATATTCCGGTATAGCTCAGGTACGTCATAATCGGTGTTGTACAAAAACTTTTTTATATGAAATAATTAAGTTAAAAAACATAAATATTTTGCATAAAAATCATCATCTAACTCTATGTTCAGTGTAGGACACGAGAGTTCAGGAAGAATAAAACACCTCAATTGTGAAATACACTCTTATCAAAATGAACTGTTACAGTTAAAGTAACCCAAAATTTTGGCTTTTTATTTTCCACAATTTTGTTGTCTAACAGCATAGCTCATTTCTTTATTATGTTATCTCATGAACTCTATCTAAGTCATGAATTCAAAAACAAAAAGGTTTTTAAAAATCTTACTTTTACAACAATTTTTGAAATGCATTTTATTACAAAATATTGTTTTGATTCTATCTTTATTTTATCAATTATACATGTAGTACCCAATGTGTTGCGGAATTTGTAAATTTTACGAGATTGTGGGAAAATTTTGTATTAAAGGGAAGACAAGATTTTTTTTAATAAAAAGTCAAATCTTCGATTATTTTTTCTTTAAATATTGTTTCTTAATGCGATTGTATGAATGATCACATATCTGAATTTGTTGAGGTTTTGGGATTTGTTCATGAAAAATAAAAGACCAAGATTTGTTTTGAATTGAATCATTGACAACCTGATTTGATATTCAACAACTGGTAGTTATTTTACCATAATTGTATTTGTGTGGGTTTTTTTAAAGATTCCTATAACTTATCCCACCACAGCTATTGAGATTGCTCTTCCAGAACTTGATGGCAAAACAGCTAAAATGTACAGGTAAGTCAAATAAGGGTTTGGGGTTTTTTTTACACAAAGATGAAATGGATCCTTTTATTTTTTAATGATAATTTTAGAGAATGATGGAGTTAATTCATGTATATTGTTTTATTACAGAGGAGGAAAAATTTGTCTTACTGACCACTTCAAGCCCCTCTGGGCAAGAAATGTTCCTAAATTTGGAATAGCTCATGCAATGGCACTGGGGGTGAGTTCAGTCTTCAGTAGGTGAAAAATCATCAATTAATACTCTTCTAACTGAAGTCACAGACTTTAGTCTTGTGTCCCAAGTTTCATTTCCAATTATTGTTCCCCTCCCCCCTTATCATCATTGCCTGTTATTTTGTGTTTCCTATTTGTTTTAACTTTTGATATGATATTTCTAATTTCCTTCCTACCTTATAAATGTAGTACTAGTAGTTTGTGCATAGTACTAGTCAGTGAATGGGAACAAAAAATAGGGATTTTATTAATACTGTGTTATAAGAAATAGGTAAATAAGAAGTGTAACAGACAGTCAATTCTTAATGTAACCTAACTCAGGGCCAAAAGTGTCTAAATTATTGCTGTTTCATTTTTTTTTTGCGGAGGGGTCGGGGGTATCAGTTGGTTGATATTCATGTATAATGTATATCATTATATACATTATATAATTTACATGTTCCATGTACACAAAAGTACATGTTCTTTGAGTTTTTGTTATTACCAAATAAGGTTTCTTTTGCAGATGTGCATACAAATTTGAAATTAAATTTTTGCAATACATGTACACAGTTTGTGCTTCATAGTTTGTTTGTTTTTTCATTGCTGTCAGAGCCCTATGTAACAAACATGATAATCATCACTGGGTTTTTTTTCAGCTTGGTCCTTGGCTTGCGGTGGAAATTCCAGATCTGATACAGAAGGGCATTGTGACTCACAAAGACAAACACTCTGAAGCAGACTCTTGATTTAATATCCTTGGCATTTTTTCGTTGTTTGTTTACTGGTTCAGAAATCAGTGATAAGATGTCATGACCAGGCACTGTGCAATGACAAGACTTGGGGATTTTTTAGAATTGGGGAGAGAGGGAGACTTGCAAATCAGATATCTCATATAAAATTTATAAGACATTGAATATTAATATACAAAATTTACAAGATAATGAAGATTAATATACAACATGTATTTCTGAAAACTTTGATGCGTTAATTTATTAATTTTCATGTATACAGTTTGTGACCTGTACATTTGCTTATGCAGCTGTTACAGCAGTGTAGCTGTACATGGTTTTATATACACGTACACAGCAGACTGTATCAACATTGTGATGGATAAATTCATGTACATGTACATATACAGATATATGAAATGGTAAATAAATAAATTCTTCATTGTTTTTCTTTGCTTTTGGCATCAAATATACCAGAGGATGTGTTTTAAATGTTACATTCAATTTAAATAACACTAAGAGAATTGAATTTTTTAAAAAATGACAAAGATCTTAAATTCTATTACATAAGGTTAATTTATTAAGTTGCATTTTATATAATATTTAGTCATATATTCTCCCAAGTTTTGCACTCAGGTTCTGCTCCTAAGGAAACATTTTCAAGATTGCGTATCCCACAGATTTAATATACTAGCAAAATTTGAGTATTGAATAAAAATATTGTATAAAAATAACAGGATGTATTTTTGCAAACATTTCTTGTTTTGTTCCCTATTTCTGAGATCTGCTTGGTTAACCACCAACAGCCAGCAATATTTTAGACTTATTCTTTATCATTTTTGTTAATTGTATGGAACTGCGAAAAAAACATTTTTTTTTTCAATAAATAATACATACTAAAAAATTTAATAAAAAACAGAGAACATCAAAAACTTTCTCCTCAGTGGTACACACATAAAATCTTTCCGGGTAAATATCGGATACTAAATTTTAAAAAATTGTAACAATCTTAAAAGATTGTTACAAAAAGTTTTGTTCAAAATGAGTGGGCTCATTTAATTGCATGTATTTTCTAATATCATTTGCCATTTCTTGTCAGACATCTGTTTCTGGAATCAATATACATGTGCTAATACATTACAGGTAAAAACCAAACATCTGTAGGTTGATTTAAAATTAATTTTGTAATCAAATTGTCATTTAATGTCTTGCATATACCTGAACAAAAAACTTATAGGGTTGAACTTTTTTTTTAAAATTGTAATCAAATTGCCATTATATAAGTAGTGCCTGTTTGGGAGGGTAACAGTTGAAATTGACACCCCGAGAAAACCACTGTCAAGTGACGCAAAGCGGAGGTTGACAATGGTTTACTAGGGGTGTCAATTTTAACTGTTACCCTCCCAAACAGGCACTATTTATTTTATTATACTGAATGTCTTAATTTTAGAGAAAATTTTACTGCTTTTATATAGAAATGACCTGAATTCTACGGCAAACCGTACGTGCATAATTTATGCGCATGTAACAATTCGTTGTGTTACCTGTTGCCAAGTGTGTTGCTAACGCTGAGGGTAATAGAATGGATTATCAACTGCGTCTAAACCAATCAGATTTCAGTATTTAACATGAAAGTATAATAAAATTAATTATCAACTGGCATCTTCTTTACGACAGGCAGAACTTTTACCTAAACCAAATACTTAAAGGTCATATTTATTTTGTAATAAAATTGCCATTTAATATTTGACATTTGTGTCTGGAATTGACATACATGTAACAGTACTTCTCTTCTATATAGGTAGAACTTGTACCTGATCAAAAAACCAATAGGTAATAAAAATGAATTTTTATATTTTAATTTTGTAATCAAATTACAATTTCTGTCCGAATTTGATATTTTTCAACAGTCTGTCTGCCCACAGTTTGTACTAAATAATCTGGGCTAATAATAATTGGGTAATTTGGTATACATGCACTTGTTTCTCCTTCCTCGATGAAAAGTAGAAAAAATATTTTACAAAGTTCTTGGTCAAGTTTTAAGGGTACGGCCAAAATAATGTTGTAAGATTCATTAGAATTAGATACAAGTCCATTCTGTTGTCATTTTTACACACATTAACAGTACTATTAGGTATAATCTTGGTAATTATGTGTCTCAAACGCGAAAAAAGGTCAATTTAATTTAGAGGCTGTTGTAAGAGCACTGTCTTATACATAAACCTTCTGGTGCATCAAAATCAGTGCAAATCTTTTTTTAAGTGATGGTTCCTCCGTCCATTATATTGTTCTTTCAGCTACAACATTTCAAGCTCAAAACAAAATATTTGATTCTTTTTATTGATACAATTCATACACAAATCAAATCAAATTTACATAAATGCATGGACATACAAGTTTATTTCATTCACCAAACCTTTGTCACTTCATTGTATTCTCCGTCGGGGAATTGGTAGTTTTTTATTGGTGGTGTCACAGTAGGTCCTGATTTAGAATAGGAGAGGATGCTAGGATCTTCCTGCCAAACGAGAAAGAAACAAGCATTTGTCTTAATTCAGCTACAGTATAGAAAACTCATGATCTAGTGTCTTAGGTTTCTACATGAACACATCATATTGAATCTGTAGAAGTCATACCTGTTAAGACATTTTAAGTTTTTATAATGGTTTTATACATATGTTTCAGAAATACCAATTACTGTATGTAATATACAGTACATACAAACTAGCCTTTGAAATGATATGCAAGTTCATTTCTCAGTTATAACCAAAAACAAAAATGGAATGACAACCATTCAGGCCATTTTTTTTACCCAGTAGTTGTTTTTTTAAGAACCGGCTGACCCAAATTTTCAAGAATTAGAAAAAAAAAAATAAATGAGATTTGATCAAGTCTAAGAAAAAAAAAAATGATTTTCATTCATTTTGGTGGAGGAGTTTTAGTTGAAACTATAATTACCTCAATAATTTTATGGGAAATGTGTCTTTTAATTCTATTTTTTTTTTCCCAACCTACCTACAAGTTTTTGAAATTCTTGAAAAACAACTAGTAAAAAGGGGCCTTAGAAAAATTAATGTGAAATATGTGACTACAATGGTTTCCGTCTAAATGAAATTCAAGAAACTGATAACTGTTGCTTGATATGACAATTCAGTTTTGAGAGCAACTAAATATCAAATTTCTACCTGATAGACATCATTTTATCGGATCCAAAAGTCATATGCTAGATACAGGAAGATTAAATAAAGGTTAATTAAGTGGGGCATCAAATGAAGACACAGACTACTGGTATATATGTTAACAATTAAATGAGCTTCACAGAATACATTCAGGGTAGTTTTTAATCCAAAACTACAATACATGTAATAAACAGAACAATACAATTTATATATACATACTGAATTTTATTTTAGAAGACCAAGAAAAAACAATTCTGTAATTTCGTTCATATTGCCTCTAATTATTCAATGTGATCATTTAATGTGATTCCCATCTTTTGTGTTGCAATATACTTGTACATGTACAAACAAAGTGTAGGGGTAACTATAATTTATACCATAATTTAAATTTGATTCATTCAAACTGTAAATGAGTTTGTGTGTTTGTCTGTATGGTAATATCACAGGCACCTGACATTATATATTTTTCTCATAATAAAAAATATATACCCTCTATCCAATAATAGGTAGTTGTGTGCCACTACATGAGGGGGTGTGGAGACATTTATATTTATGAAAAATAAAATTTTATAGCAAATGTTGTGACAAATAATATTACATCTATACACTGTAAGTTCAAATATGGTACATATAAAGGAAAATGTAAGGAACCTGAAGTTATAGTTTTTGTACATATACATATATATGTATATGAATGGATGAAATAAAATACTATTCTAAAAAGTATATTTACGGTCACTTTAATCCATTCGTAGATAAAATTCTTTATGAGCACCATTTTTTTTTTTTTTGGTAAAAATTTATAGTTTGCTCACAAATATTGACTTATGAACTATGTAAATTTCATGCAAAAACAACAAATATTCACTTTGACCATCTTTTGGTGGGGTTGCCAATGGATTACTCTTAATCTATGAAATATTTGTTTTCATATTGGAAAAAAAACCCCACCCTCAAGAATTCTCTCTGAAATTTGCATGAACTTTGAAAATAAATAATTTCAAAGTCATAAAGAAAGAGTTTGAAGACACTTAGAGGAAAAACTCAATAAGTTCAATTATAATTCATGAACCCTTTCAGACACGGCTACATACCTGAATAGCTTGTACATACAGTTCCTCCGACTCCTTACGCAGCTCAGCTAGCGCCTCGGCTGCAAATTTCGTAGCTTGATTGATCTGAACACACAAAGCTTTGTATTGTTTGTACGAGTAAACACACCATTCCTTTTCCAGGTGAAATCTTTTTAACTTTTCCTCCTTAGTTAATTCTGTGTTTTCTCTGGTTCTCTCGCTGCAATTAAAAGGATAAATCATGTACAATGCAAGTTTGAGAGTCTGTTTATTCACTCACACTATTGTACATTAAGTGGTAAATAAGGTAAACTTGTATACTCAGTATACTACAAATTGTTCAATCATGACAGAGGTTCATACTGATATTATACTGAATGAACAAAACAAAGACATCAAGTAAGAAAATAAGATATAGAAAATGCATAATGTGGAAAATCACTTTGCTATCCCATTAGACTTTTTGAAATAAATCCATTGGTAAACTAATGACAAGGGTGAATTCAAAAATATTTATATTACAGTACATTCAGTTTGGATTTAATTGAAGTGGGGTTTTTTTTTTAATACAAAGAGAAATAACTCTAAAATAAACAAAGTCTGATAAGCACTGAAAATGAATTTTAGTCTGGCCACTACATTTAATTTGAAAAATATCAAAATTAAACATCAGAAACTTTTTTACCTTGCCACTCGTTTCAATCTTCTTTGAGAATCAAACTCGTCTACAGGTTTTAATGTTCTCTCCAATCTTTCAAGCTTCAAAAGTTCATTTTCAATTTTTTTCTTTTTCTTTTGTTCTCTTTCTAATATAATTCTGGGGTCTATCTTGACTTTCCTCTTCATTGGCATGGCACTGTAACATTAGAAAGGATCAAATTTTATACTATCATTTTATGAATATCTTCATTCAAACATACACATAGTTTACCATAGGGCAAACACTTTGTTTTAAACAGATAAGAAAATAATTTTATGATTTTGATTATCAATATATGCATATATTGCATAATACATACTTAACCATAATTATCATAAATAAATAATTGCACTGACCACATATTTTTGTACGTTAGAGTTAATATGATTTGAATTAATTAAGAAAAAATACTACTTTATATATCCTGAAAAAGTTTGTTATGAACTTGCTGTGGTTGACATATTCTTCGAATACTTACTTCAATGTCACAGATTCATGGAAATACTGTGGCTTACAGGTGTGGAAACCATTACATACTAATTTATTGAAAGGGCCTGCTTGCAATATTCTGAAATGTAACATAAATTTCATTTATCATTTCAATTTCTTTTTATGAATAATCTACATTTACATGTAAGGAATAATTGTAATGAAGAATCACACTGCTAATGAAAAAAAGAATAAATGTAAAGAATATCTTAGAGATAGTACATTAAATCAGGAATGTCTCTGATCATATAAAGAAACATTTGCTATGGACAAGTCGAAAAACTGGAACCAATTGACCACTTGGGTTATAATAGCCCAGTTCAGATAAAAATACATGTAATACCAAATAGAATATAATTTTACAGTGCGGAAAAAAAAACGAAAAATTTTACTTGGAATTTGTTGTTGTAAATTCATATAGTACATGTAAATATATGGTACATTAAATGCAACAACATTTTATAGGGGCACAGAAAATACTAGTATCTACTGTTTGGGAGAATCGTGGCTCACAGACTTTACGCAAAAAGATTCATGCAAACAGATGGAGAATCAGGTCTGGTACACTCACTAAACTGAGCTTAAATTACTTACATTGATTTGTTTACCACCCTAAAGAAGCTTGGAATGAGCAATACAGTTTAGTACATGTGTATCCAGATGGGAGAAATACTGTTGGACCAGACCTGGATTCGAACCCGGGCCCCCTGAATCTCTAGTCAGGTGCTCTTACAACTGAGCTATCTGGTGCTGGTATTCGAACCGGTCTGACCGTCACATTCAGAGAAATGATCTTCGCCCTCGAAGATCACCCCAGGCTCTTCCCTTGGCAGAAGTTAACCTGTCAGATCCAGGAGTTGGTCACAGCACCAAATGTAACCGGATGGGAAAAATAATGACGGACCAGACCGGAAATCAAATCCGGGCTCCCTGAATCTCTAGTCAGGTGCTCAAACTGAGCTATCTGGCACTGGTATTTGAACCGGTCTGACAGTCACATTCAGAGAAATGATCTTCGCCAGATCTTCAAAGATCACCCCAGGCTCTTCCCCTGGCAGAAGTTAACCAGTTAGTTTCAGGGGTTGGTCATGGCACCAAATGTAACCGGATGGGAAAAATAATGATGGACCAGACCGGGATTCGAACCCGGGTCCCCTGAATCTCTACCCACTGAGCTATCTGGCGCCGGTAAGCTGATGTAACCCCATTACCTATGAACGTTTTCAGCGCTTTACGTCGTGTAAAACTGCGATCTGTGTTCTGAAACTGATACCTTGTATACAGACCATAAGCAATGGCAAAGTTCCTATAAGCATGCAAAAGTTTCTCAGAGTTGACATCGCTGAGGAAATTCGAGAAATATATGGGTGAAATATATTGCCTCCTTTATGACTAATACATTTATTATTTTACATTTAAAGTTGGTTTATAGCCTATATATTGTTCATTTTCCATTCTCTACAATCTGAATTTTACCTATTGCATTGTTTAAAAGTAGACAAAGCCATGACTCCCGACTCCCAACTCCATAAAACTAACAGAGGCGTTTCGGAAGCAAATACCTTGTGTTTATTTTTTGTGCAAAAACGATAATAATATTGAATTTTAAATTTTGCTTTTATTAATGTTAATTGCCACTTTGTTGTCTTTTTTATGCTCCTGAACAAATATAACATGTCATTGGAGTTAATTATAATCATTTTGATTAATTTTTAATTTATCGTTTTTGCAAAATTTATCTGTGAAAACTTGGCGCCAATATTTTGTTTACTTGGAAGTTGGAGGAGAAATGGTGTTGCAGAACAGTGGGAAATATAAAGCGGATAATGATCCTGATAATACGGGGTATTGTGATAGTTTAATTAAACAGTGTGCTAATTTACATTGTTAAACAGTGTGCGAAATTAACTTTTTTGTACCATAGACAATCGGTCCACAACATTTTCAAAATCTATAGACCTGACTGATTTCCTATAGACCAAAAACAACAACCAGTATTATTCTTTATTTGTATTGTAATTTTATTCAGGGTAAAATAACCTGGTACCTCACAGTATAATCAGAGAGATAATAGGAACTCTTACTAGAAACACGGTGCAGGGTGCCCGGCTCTAAAAACCACACAAAGTGACACTGCCTTGTAATGATTATTTTGTAATACATGTACCAATCAAGTAAACTCAGAGTAAAGGAAAATAAATATATTAAGTACCCTATTCCCTTGAATACTGTAAATAACACTATACAAAAGGAAAAAAAGCGCAGAATCTAAGACAACGTATACGTAAGGAAAACTGAATGGCAGCAATGAATTCCAGGCATGCAGTCTGATGTCATGAATGAGAAAACTGCGGTAAATGGTTTATGACTCGATTTTTTTGTTTTTCTCCAGATCTAGCACCTTGTGATTACTTCAGTTTGTCAAAATAAGACTTTTTGACTTTTAAACAGGTCGAGTACAATCTCTTTATTTAGCTATATAGCTTGAATAAGCTATATAGCTTTATTAAGCTATTCAGAATAGCTTAATAAAGCTATTTGTATGCAGTTTTTCACTCAAATGTTTATTTTAAGAAATAGACAAAAAATCGCAATTAACTATCTACTTATATTTGTACCATTGACCATTAAACAAGTAACCCTATTTAAAGATAGTTTGAACATTGCAGCTTTTAAAAACTATTAAGCAAAAAATACATTTCCATTGTTTGGGTAACTGTCCACCACTTTGTGTGCATTTAGGCGTGGATAAGTATGATTTCTTCTCATTGTGCTGAATTATTACCTATCAATTATCTTGTTTACCATAACTGGCCTCCTTTATATTTCATTCAAGAAGTAACTGTGTGGTCATGAATCTATTGCCCCAAAACTTTTAGAACTTTAAGTGCAAAGTCTCTTAAGGAGACACAATTTGATGAGTAATCTTTACATGCATTGTTTACAGAACAGTTCAAAGTTGAAAACTACGTCTGCTCTAGAGTGCGATTTTTTATACATGCTGAAAAAATTATGAATTTAAAAAAAATGTATGACAAAATAGCTAGATCAAGCTACTCTGAATAGCTATATAAAGCTATATAGCTTATTCAAGCTATATAGCTAAATAAAGAGATTGTACTGGACCTGTTAAATAGCACATGACACATTTTTCGTCTTATCTCAATGTATTTAAAAGCTATTGAGTAAAACGTTTTATCGACTAGAGGACAGGCTGCGTTCGTGCTATAGACAAGTTGGTCTATGAATATTCGGGTTACTATAGACCCGGCGTATTTTCTATAGATTTTGTCTATCGGTCTACCGTTAATTTCGCACACTGTTAAAAATTTACTACTTAAATCACATGCAACAGTATTTCATGGGACAATGTCAGATTTTCATTTTGTGAAAATTTTTTAAGAAGATGAAAAATAAATCTTAGTTTCTTTGCAAATTTTTAATACTTATAGATAAATAT
The DNA here is from genome assembly GCA_016163765.1 of Magallana hongkongensis. NCBI lineage: Eukaryota > Metazoa > Mollusca > Bivalvia > Ostreida > Ostreidae > Magallana > Magallana hongkongensis. Next base: position 10,238,505 of record WFKH01011581.1, on the reverse strand, counting down.
GTGATCTTTTTAAAGGTAGCATAATGTCTCATATAAAACAGGTGCATGAAAATCAGAAATTTCACACAATATGCTTAATACCTGATAACAACCACTCATAAAAAAATCCTTTATTAACATTAAACTGCTTGTAAGAGATGAGTTATTGATATATGTTGTGTATTTGCGCAGACGAGAAGATGGTTCAGACAGACGCCTTCAGAGGGCACTTGCTGGTGATGCAGTGGACAGCAAGTTTGGGTTTGACAGATACAAAGAGGCAAAGGATAGAACCGGCTGGCTAATCAATATGCACCCAGTAAGTTCATTGAAAAGAATTTTATTTTGATAAAATAAAATAGATATTAGATATCTTGGAATTACAGGAGATATTACTTATTTAAGAATTGCCTTTAATTTTCCTTTCAAAGATATAACAGCTTTTTCGTTTTGACTTCCATTCTCTTCTACCAAAATGTATTAAGAAAACCATAAATGGCACAGTTGCCTTTATTTATTTATTATTTAAATTAACAGCATCCTAACATTCCTCATACACACACTATAAACATGATTCCAAAATATTGTCAGTACTAGAGCCTCGAAAATACTGGAATTTGGGTGCATATACTGTACACCACCCTTAAAAAACTGCAAAAACATTAAAATAGATGTCATTTGAAATCATTAATTAACTTTTAGGTACCTTATTTCTAAACCAACCATTCTTAAAAGACTGCAAAAACATTAAAAAGTATATTGTTTTAAAATCATCAACTCTTAGGTACCTTAATTCTAAACAAACCGCCCTTAAATATGTTAAAAAACTGCAAAAACATTAAAAAAGATATCGATTAAATTCATCAATTAACTTTTACGTACCTTATTTCTAAACCAACAAATGTACAGTCGTACTATAATGGCAAAAATCTAATTTTATATATTGCTAGAAAATTGCACATATTTTAAAATTTCAGTTTGGGCATCATAATTATAATATTCCCCTAAAATGTTTGAACAGTGTTAAAGCAGATAGAAGACATTAAATGAAGTTGTACACAAGTATCTAAGAGAATTATAGTAAATGACAACATTTTGTGGGGAGAGTCACACTTCATAATTTAGAGTTAGATACCTTGTGTTTTTATTCTATAGAAGTAAACTTTGTGAAGTTTTTTTTACAGAATTGTTTTTTTTTTTTTAGAGGCGTGTCTTATAAAATAAACTTTAAACTTTTTAAATTGCTCCTATCAAAAGAAATATGATGAAGGAAAGAAAAGTACATATACTTAGTGTTAAATCTAGGATTTAAAAAGGGCATGTTAAATAATGGTGAAAAGGGCACTTTTCTCCGCGGTAAATATAATAAAACCTTGAAAGGGGCACCTTTTTCTGTGGTAATATTATAAATTATTAATCCTTGAAACAAGCGTATTTTAAGGAAACTTTTGCATCATAATCAAGTGTGATCCGAGATCTGTAATGAAACAAAATTATCGAACAATAAATGATTTGCTTTTGCATTCACGTAATTCTTATAAAAAATTTATTTTCAATCTTTTTTTCTTCCTTAAATTGATTTACATTTATTTTTATCCCTTAGAACATGCAGTCATGGCATTGGTCTGACTAGATTTAAAGTATAATGCATTAAAAATTCTTTATTTCATTTAGGCTTTATGTAATATGTGAACTGAAACACATCTGTATCCAGTTATGAATCATAGGACATGTATAATGTAAGACAATATTCTCTTTTGAGAAGTGGACAGGCATAGCATGGATGTAGGCTATGCCTGTCCACTTCTCAGTCAAAAGAGAATATGTAGACAACTGATCTGATGGCAAAATTATCAATCCCTTTTTACCCCAGAAATTTGGATATTGAAATTGTTGTTTTAAGCTTTTTAAAAATCAATTTGCATTAAAATTTGCATTACATTCTTTTATTATGAATTAAGTTTCTGCATTCTTCAAGAAGAGTTACTTTTTTTTGGAAACAGAGAAAATTCTGGTTAATCTGACGATTGTTTAAAAGCTTAAAAAGAATAAGAAAACTTCACATCTAGATTTTTATTAAATTGTTATTAGTCTAAACATGGTTTTAGGTGCATCAGTGTTAAAATTTCAAATTATCTCCATATATGAGCCGGACCTATGATATCGCGGTAGTTAAATTAATTTGTTAAAAAATCTATTAATATGCATATATTTCCAGAAACTATGTTATTGTGAATCTCCTCTATTATATACCTCAGTGACGTTCAGCGTGTCTCTGTTTACCATGTCTAAAAATATCCCGACGTCAAATGTCAATTTCAGCGCGTGCTACTGTACGTAATCAGAAATACCGCGATACCATAGAACCCGCGATATGATAGGAAGCTACTATAATATATTCTTTTGTGTTAATTCTATTTATAGATAACCTTATGATGTCTCAGTGATAAGCTTGTACAATTACTAATTTCAAGGAGATAATTCAGTTGTTATTTATCAAATTATTGTACCAGTAATTAGGGGTCAAATCACCCATTTATACAGGACAGCTGTGTATACCCCCTCAGCTTGGGTCTCTCCTGTTTACCTGTATCGTCTATTGTCTCAGATCACTCATGCGTGAAGTCCAGCGAGTTTTAACTTTGCAATCAAAACAGAGGCTAGGGCAATGTTGGTTTTGAATTAAATTTACTTTCAATAAAAAGGGCATCACTTTTATTTATTATTGAAAGGGCATGGCGTTTGGAAAAAGGGCATGGCGCTGATAAAAAGGGGCATGGCACCGCGCCACGCTAGTTTGCTTTAGATTTAACACTAATACTTTTCTGACATTAGTTTACTTTTATGATTTAATTTTTATAGGCAGACATACTGGATGAGAATAAACAGTTGATAAGTGCTGTGGATTATTACTTTCTAGAAGAAGATGGGTCTGGTTTTAAGGTAATGAACAAAATCCGAAATACCTAATGAAATTAGTCATCTCAACATTCAAAATGTATGCATCAATTATCATGATTTATATCGGAAACAGAGTTCAATATTCATGTACAGGTATTCAACAATGTCAACCTACATGAATATTCGATTATATATCTTGAATTATGATTAAGTGTTATCACTATATATATTATGTATATTTACTATTTAGGCCACACTGCCGTTTAAGCCATACTTCTTTGTTGCTACAAAGCAAGGATGTGAAAGAGAAGTAGCATCGTATTTGACCAAAAAATTCTCGGGGAAATTAGCCACTGTAGAAACTGTTTTCAAAGAGGATTTAGACTTGGTAAGAAATCAACTTCTTTTGTTATTTTACATTTTAATCTGCTGTAAGATTTAGATTTTTTAGTGAGAGATGACAGCTGTCATTTTTTTATTTTAGCCAAATCACTTGGTGGGACTGAAGCGACAATATTTGAAGCTGTCTTTTCTCTCAGTGGAAGACCTCATGAAAGTGAAGCGGGAAATCCAGCCAGCAGTCCGCAAGAATAAGGAGCGAGAACAGTCCAGTGAAGCCTACACAACATTGCTCAGCAAGTATGTGTGCACGGTGCACACATTTGTTATCAGTGGCACATGTATTTGAAAATGGCTGAACATGAATTGATTTCCTCTTTATTTACAGCCATCTTCTTGGGGCAGATGGGGATAATTCTGAAAACAAAGCAACAAATCAAATGGAAAACATCATTGACATCAGGTACATTTATTTGAATGATAATTATTGATTTAAAAATAGATGTTACTGTGTGGAATGAAATTGAAATTACAGTACACAACATTTGTTCCACATCTCAAATGCTAAAACTCTTTGGTTTTGATACATAGTGATTTACATGACACCAGCTATCAGTAACAGTGGTTGGCTGGACAGTGTAATACAACATAGAATCCAACTGTACTCACTTCACCGCTGGACACATTTATATGAAATTCAGATTCTTGTTATCACTTTGATAATTTATGATTTTCCTGTAAATTAGTGATTTTCCTTCACAAGAATTCAACTTGTTCCCATATACATGTATTAGAATGCTATCGATTAATTACAGGGAGTATGACGTTCCGTACCATGTGCGTGTCTCCATTGACCTGAAGATCTTTGTGGGTCACTGGTACACAGTGAGGGGGCGGGGATCACTTCCTGTAGAAATACGCCACAGAGAGGACCTCGTGGACAGGCCGGTCAGTTTTTGTGTCATCTGTAAACATTAGAATGATGTGTTGATGTTTACGTGTTTATACCATTTTAACCTTTTAATTTAAATGATTTTGTGTTGTAGGATCCTGTTGTTTTGGCTTTTGACATAGAAACAACAAAATTACCTCTGAAGTTTCCTGACTCTCAAACTGATCAGATAATAATGATATCATACATGATTGATGGCCAGGTAAGTCTGTACAAAACTCTACAGTGTTTGTAAGATTATATATCGTAATATACAAGTTGAGAAAATTTAATTCACATGTAACTTTGAAAATTGAAAAATAACATGTCAGAAATAACACTAAATTGTGATGAGTATATATATGTATCTGTAAGCTCAGTCCGAAACCACTCTTGGGGCAAAATTCATGTCTTAATAAGTGTGATATTCATTCACTCTCAGATGTACCAAAACATGTTTTGAATGGAGGTGATTTCACTGAGGGTATTGAAGACTTATTGAAACATTCTAAAGATAAAAAGATACTGTAAATCGAGTATTACATAAATGTATACTAGAAATTTCGTTGAGATTCTTAGTCTTTTTCTACAGCCAATTTAGGTCCGAATTTTGGCCCTTAATTTACCATTCCAAATTTCACTGATTTTTTCTCACTTTAACATGTAGATGTACTTTTTCCCAATATTTTTTTAGTCCACCTCCTAAAAAACAGAATTGTTTATTATTTTAAAGAGTTAAAGAGAAGAACAGATGAAGTTATAACAAATCAATTAAATTTACTGTATAGTTTATCTATATATACAGTAATACTCGCTGTTCCCATTTGACCAATACTTTGATTTTTTCAAATTCCAAAGCAACAGACCCCTTTTTAAAAACAGAAAAATCACTGCAGGTCTCTTTTCTGTATTTTAAAAATGAATAAAATGACTACTTTATAACTCTTACTTGTGAAAATTGATGGTCATGAATCAGTTGTCAACAGGCCAATCACTTAATATACTAGATTTACTGTATAAATGACTTGCTTTTTCAGGGTTTCTTGATCTGTAACCGTGAGATTGTCTCTCAGGATGTAGAGGACTTTGAGTACACCCCACGCCCAGAGTTTGAGGGGCCATTCACTGTGTTCAATGAGCCAGATGAGGTCAGATACAATTCAGCCAGAAGGTTTTTATCATCTTAACAGGAGGTGTAAAATGTCAACACATTTTGTAAAGTAAATTTGGTTGTTCTCTGTAGGAGGGTCTGCTGAGACGATTCTTTGACCACATACTGGAAGTGAAGCCCCAGATATTTGTGACGTACAATGGAGATGGTTTTGACTGGTATGTGCTTTATTTGGATATGAATTCTTACATGTATATAGATTTAGTGAAATACATATTAGAGCATTTAGAACCACATTTTGTAGGCCATTTGTTGAGACGAGAGCTGCTATTCATGACATAGACATGTCCCTAGAGATAGGCTTCCAGAAAGACAACCAAGGGGAGTACAAATCTCGGCCTGCTGTTCACATGGATTGCTTAAGGTGATGTGTCATGTACAAAGAGGATGTTGAAGCTATTCATAGTCTCTACAATAGTTTGATACTGTTTTTGTGTTTATGAAGAAGGAAAAAATTATTTTCCATGTTTTTTTTTCCAGATGGGTAAAAAGAGACAGCTATTTGCCAGTTGGAAGTCATAATCTGAAAGCTGTAGCAAAGGTTAGCTTATTACATGTATTTGAAGAATGTATCACATGGCAATACACTTCATCTTGTTAAGAATTGTTGAAGAAATTTGTTAATAATGTTCAAGACTGGAGTTTGATTTAATTTTCGTATTTTCAGGCCAAGTTGAGATACAATCCTGTAGAGCTGGATCCTGAGGAGATGTGTAGGATGGCCAGTGAAGAACCGCAGGTAAACGAGATATAGAGAACGCCATCAAGTACTGTGATCCAAATTTTACACTGTACATAAAATGCTTGGAGGTGTCTTTTTTTTCTTCTTTAAACAGTGGTTTTGTTTTCATTTGACCAGTATGCTTTTCTTTTTTTCCAACAGGTCTTGGCTAACTACTCTGTGTCAGATGCAGTAGCTACATACTATCTGTACATGAAGTATGTTCATCCCTTTATATTTGCCTTGTGCACAATCATTCCTATGGAGCCAGATGAGGTATTCATTCCTAACATATTGTAATCTGTAGAGAGTCGTGTAAAGCTTTAAAATTTATTCTGATATGCGATTCTATCTTCCTATTTTGTCTCTTGCAGGTTTTAAGGAAAGGCTCTGGGACTCTATGTGAAGCATTACTTATGGTCCAAGCATATCACGCCAATATTGTGTTCCCCAACAAACAGGAGGCCATTTGGAACAAGATGACAGATGATGGACACGTGCTGGACTCGGAGACCTATGTTGGGGGTCATGTAGAAGCCCTGGAGTCGGGGGTCTTCAGAGCAAACATACCTTGTAGATTTAGAATGGTATACTTTATGATAATAGTACTAGTACTTATTCACTGTAAAGTCCTACAATGCTTTGTAACGGTGAAAATTCTGCAGAAAACATTTTTTTTTAAGAAGAAAGGCAATTTTTTAGAGAGAGAGAGAGAGAGGAGAGAGAGTTAAATAGAAAATGTTGAGAATATGTACAAGTCTGTGAAATTTTACTAACATATAGGTACCAGAGGCATTCCAGAATCTGATAGACAAAGTGGAGAGGACGATGAAGCATGCAATAGAGGTGGAGGAGAAGATCCCAATGGAGGAGGTGACAAACTTTGACGAGGTGTGTGCTGACATCATAGAGAGTCTGTCCATGTTAAGGGACTGTCCCAACAGACTGGAGAACCCCATCATATACCACCTGGACGTAGGCGCCATGTACCCCAACATTATCCTGACCAACAGGTTACAGGTAACAATTATGTGTTACCTGTGTTAATGCAAAATTCTTCTTGATTTTACTCGCTTATAACTAAAGGAAGTTGCTGATGTATCATTTTTAAAAGGGTTTGAGCTAAGAGAATGAAACATATCATGAAATATACATTCATTTGTTGCAGCCTCCTGCCATTATTGATGAGAGCACCTGCGCTGCATGTGATTTCAACAAACCAGGTGCCACCTGTCAGAGAAAGATGCCTTGGATGTGGAGGGGAGAGTACAGTAAGTCAAAATAGTCCCAACAGTCATAAAATTTCGCATTGAATATTTACACGTACTTATTCTAGGGAGTTTTAGTGTGATTACATGAATTGTGTATATTTTAGTGCCAGCCTCCAGGAACGAGTTCCACAGGATTCAGCAGCAGCTAGAGAATGAGAAGTTCCCTCCCTACCAGCCGGGCGGCCCTCCACGAGCCTTCCACCAGCTGACCAAGGAGGAACAGGCCACCGCCGAGAAGAAAAGACTTTCAGGTACAGTGCGACCAGACACAGCCGTTAACAAGCTGTTTAGATTTACAACCATGACTCATTAGTAGAGAATTAAAATTCAGAGGCCATATACATTGTACTTGTAGTTGTAAAATACGTTATTAATAAAGTATATTGGTATAAAGACAAATGGACAAGTGACAATCGGGGATAGATACCGTATTTTCCGGGGCATATGTCGCTTTGGGGCATAAGCCGAATTGCTCATTTTCAGACAAAATTCAGCAAAAATCCTTAGACTAGCCGATCTGGGGGATAAGCCGATTTTTAATCGATGATTACTATAGTGAAAGTATGACCGCTGATCAAGGAAGTCATCGAATATATACTTTCAGAATATCGATGTAGAAAATCAAAAGAGTAATTAGAATTATTTGATTTGCTAAACATTTATATTTTAAGTAATTTTTAAAAATATATCTGCGTTTTGTGCATGATTGGTCTCTTCCGTATTTGTCGGTATATATTAACGTTGCGTACTGTAATTTTACACTGTTACATATATGTTGTAAATTTTATTGCAACACCAACCTCCGTGGTTCTGTTTGATAGATTATGTATAATATTTTACCAAACATTTTATATTTTATCAATACCTTATTGCTAAATTTCATTTGATCAAGTTATACTTTGAAAGCTACTTGTAAATTCGGGGTATGGCGTCCATTAGCTCAACACGTGGTTTCATATTCAAATAGAGTTATCCCCCGTAATCGATATAATTGAGAAAACGAAATACCACATAGAAAATATTAAATTTGTGTTCTTTTCCATTAATTAATTAAATAGTGACTTGCCGTTACGCAAAGAAGTTATTATGCTAACAAACACAGTCAATGCAATGAAGTGTAACGGTGTACACTACGTGCCCCCAGGCTGTGTTTAAGTCACGGGTTTCACACCTTTGTATATATACACACGACACTGGAATACTGTTATTTCATCCAACAGGAAATTAATTTAGGTTTGAACATATATAAATTAATTGTAAAAAAAACCAAAGCATTTTAAATTGATCATACAATTCCCACGAACGCAGACATGAAAAAATTCCGACATTTTACATTCTACACAGTTTCGTTTTCTTTTTTACTACGCTTCCAGTTTCCAGAGTTCAGACACAAACGCTTGGCTTAGATATGATTTGATTTGGATTGTAAAGAAATACATCGTACATTTAATTACTCACGATGTCATTACACAAATTATCATCGGGACAATTATCGATAATAGTTCAAACGGAAGAAAAAACCAAACCTCATAATAAACTGCTACAACAGTACAATGGATAAAAACAGTGGATTTTGTATTTTACTGTTAAATTTTTTTCAACTTTGAGCCAACGATAAGCCGATCCCGGGGGATAAGCCGGGGCTCCCGCATCGTTGAAAAAAAATACCGGCCTATGCCCCGGAAAATACGGTACATTGTAATGAAAAATATAAGCAAGTTATCAAAGTATCTCTTGTGCTAAGAAACAAAAGGGTTTAAAAGAAAGAGTTCAATTCTAATGGATTTAATGGGGAAAAAATGCAGTTTTATTTAAAGAGTGATACATGTAATGTAGATTACTGCCGGAAAGCTTACAAAAAAGTCCATTCCACCCGCATAGAAGAGCGAACTGCCACCATCTGTCAGAGAGAAAACTCCTTCTATGTTGATACTGTTCGAGCTTTCAGAGATCGTAGATATGAATTCAAGGTATGGCCAAAGTTTACACCAAGGTATGGCCAAAGTTTACACCTCAGTGGGTGGTAGAACTGTTTTTGTTTAATTTTGGCAAACTGATTAAAACAGAAATAAAAAACACCTTGTTTTAATTAAAACATTATGCATGAAAAAACATATTCAAGAAAATTATGTCTGTTATGTGAAAATCATTGATTTTTATTGATGTAAGATAAAATGTAATCCTTTGAATTTTTATAGGGCTTAAACAAAGCCTGGGGTAAAAAGCTAGCTGATGCCAAGAAGTCGGGGGATGCAGCAGAAATAAAGAAGGCCAATGGAATGGTGGTCCTGTACGATTCTCTTCAGCTGGCTCACAAGTGTATCCTCAACTCATTTTATGGATATGTCATGAGGAAAGGGTATGGTATTTTAGTAAATACACATGTACATGTACTTGAAGTAGTTGATAGATATTACATGTATGTATATGTATGTGCTTGATTGATAGACCAATGTATATTTTTTTGGCTGATACAAGTACCTCTACATAGATGTACAGTGTACATGTATATGAAGATATGTTATATACATGTACATGTAGACTTGTTGGTAAGATCAATGAACATTAGAGATGACTTGTAAATAGGTTAATGTAGTACATGTATATTTTTTCTTTGCTCATTATTCCATGTTGTTTTAAGCAACCATGTTTTATTTAGAATACATACATTCTGTATCTACTTGCACACATAAAATATAGTTTTGTATCACAAATATGGAAATTGTTTCTTCTGTACATTGAATAACAGTTCCATATTCTGTTGTACAGAGCGCGATGGTACAGCATGGAGATGGCGGGGGTTGTGTGTTACACAGGGGCCAACATCATCACCAAGGCCAGAGAAATAGTTGAACAGATTGGGTAATGTCTCCGAATATTCAGCCATTTCAGCACTTTATACACATATTTATGTGTAGACTGATATACATGTAGAAACAGTAGATTGTTTTTACACACAATCTTTGTCAGATGGATACAAGTGAAAGTACACAAATTCCTATAAGGTTTATGTAATATCCTCCTTAGAATGCTCTAATTTTGTTGATTGTGTTTGAATAGAATACTACACCTGCTCATAAAAAAAGAGATTCTTTTATCTTTAATGGTGATTCTGTATTGTAGCCGCCCTCTGGAGCTGGACACTGATGGTATTTGGTGTGTGTTGCCTGCTACATTCCCAGAAAACTATGTTGTTAAGACAACCAATGCTAAGAAGCCGAAGGTGACCGTGTCATACCCAGGAGCCATGCTGAATATCATGGTCAAGGTAGGGGTCGTTACCTATAATCTTCATGTATCATGATAAGTACATGTACATCAGAAGTTTGCATGCTGTCGAAGGATATAACCTTTGTTAGGACTTCTGTCAGAAATTTTCATGTGCAAGCTCTATAATTCAGCATGTGTTACTAACTTTTGTCTCTCTGTCGTAAAATTCAAAATCAAATTGTTAGAGTGCTCTTCTGTTTATCATAGTACCACCATTCACAAACTTTCAAAATTATGTTCTCTCAGTGTTTAATATAGAAGCCCTTTGCTAATATTGATTATTTTAACATTTTAATTCCAATTTTACAATATACATATATTAACACAAAAAAAACCTTGGCAGAGCACAGTATTTACCATATCTACTTCTGTTGTAGGACTTTTTCACCAATGACCAGTACCAGGAGTTGGAGGATGCCAGATCCCTGAAGTACTCGGTACGCAGTGAAAACTCCATCTTCTTTGAAGTGGATGGCCCCTATCTTGCCATGATCCTGCCGGCTTCAAAGGAGGAAGGGAAGAAGCTGAAGAAAAGATATGCTGTGTTCAACTTTGATGGATCTCTAGCTGAATTAAAGGTTAAAAAAAGAAAGTTACGACAGGAAAATGGGTTAAACTCAAGTTTTTCGGGGGGAAATTCCTGCAGTATATTAAAACAGTTTGTCTATATTATGATTTCCCCAATATATATGTTTCATTAAGAAATGATACACAGGTTGGTGTGTATTATGATTATGCAAACACATTCTCATATGCAATGTATTCTGTGAAAATTATATCTGTGCAAAAATTTAAACATTTACACTATTTACATGTAAATTTCTCCATGATTTGTAAATAAACACATGCCCAATTCTTTGTAACTAGGGTTTTGAGGTGAAGAGACGAGGTGAGTTGGAATTGATCAAGATCTTCCAGTCCTCAGTGTTCGAGGCGTTTCTGAAGGGCACCACCCTGGACGAGTGTTACGCCGCAGTGGCTAAAGTAGCCGACTATTGGCTGGATGTTCTCTTCAGCAAGGTCTGTCCATGTCTGAATTAACAAGCTGTTTGATCTTCAGAGGTTAATGAAAAGATTGATACTACTTTGTTATTTTTTATCCCAACAGGCAGCTAACATGCCTGACTCGGAACTGTTTGAGTTGATCGCTGAGAAACGTAACATGTCCAGAACACTGGCAGACTACGGTGAGCAGAAATCTACGTCTATAAGTACAGCTAAACGTCTAGCAGAGGTAAGTGACAAAGATAAGTATGAGCAAATATAAAAGCTAAAAATATATTGATTTCAAAGATCCTTATCATGTATAAGAAGTTTTCAACTCGTTATGTTGTATGGAGGAGAAATCAAAAGGAAATGTTTCTTTCTTTTTTTTTTTTGTTAGGGGGGGATATGATTTTCTGATTACCATAGATTGAGCTTTGACGAAACACACTATGTGTAGAAAAGTTGTATGTACATGGAGATTTTGAATTGCTCTATATTATGAAGAAATCCCTATCAAGCAAATTCTCTGGAAACATATTCATGTAAATCCATATCTAGTTTATTATTTGATTTTAATGGGATTGATTTGTTTCAGTTTTTAGGAGACCAGATGGTAAAGGATGCAGGTTTGAACTGTCACTATGTGATCTCCAAAAAGCCTGAAGGGGCACCTGTCACCGAGAGAGCTATCCCTCTGGCCATCTTCCAGGCAGAGCCCAGTGTGACCAAGCATTATCTCAGGAAGTGGCTCAAGAGCCCCAGCCTCACAGACTTTGGAATCAGAGAGGTAAATCATGGATGGTTGGAATGAATCTCCAGATTTTACTTGTATGTGAATGAATAGTTACACGTTTGCCTTGTTTGTGTATTAGATTTTGGATTGGGAATACTACATTGAGAGACTTGGGGGCTGTGTTCAGAAGATTATCACCATTCCAGCTGCTCTACAACAGGTTAGATATAGGAATTGGACTACTGGATTTTATCTACTGTAAATGTATTACATTTGGCTGTGTATTCTATTTAGCATTTTTGGTGGAAAGTGGCCTCTGCTAAATCAAGTACATCACCAAATGTCAAACACATAGAAAGCATATTTAGAAATATGCTAAATCAAATCCACACTAACATGTTGAAAAATCATTTTTCCCAAATATCGTACACACTAAATATTATAGGTTTACAGTATTGGATACCAAATACTACACATGTACATGTACTTTATTAAGGATGAGATATTTTCACTATTGACAGGTGGCCAACCCAGTTCCAAGGGTGCCTCACCCACCCTGGCTTCACAAGAAGCTGATGGAGAGGAACGATGTATTCAAGCAGAAGAAGATCAGTGAAATCTTCGCTCCAGCTCAAAGGAAGAAGACAGAGGAGGTAAATAGAGGGAAGAGGCTGAAATATAATGATAATAAAATATAGTGAGAAAGCTGACTTTACATTGTCAAACAATATTTTCATATTTTTCATGTACTTTTCAAAATAATGTGTGTAATGACAACTGCCAAATGCATGCCTTGATATAATGTCTAAAGTCTTTATCTGTTTACCAGATAAAAAGAATCAAGAGCCTGATATTTTTGCATTTTAGAAACAATACATATTGGATTTGACCCAGAATATTGTTTCTTTTGTAGATTTCCTCTGAGAGGGAGCTGTTCTCTCAGGAGGATGAACAGACTCCCAGTGTGGCAGATATGGAGGACATGATGAACTTTAAGAAGCCCACAAATGGCATGGTGCTCAGTCACAAGAGGAAGCGAGACCGGTCAAGCATCGGAGACTCTGAGGCCAGTCAGGATTCCCAGGGGTCACAGACCTGGAGGGAAATCCTGGGGACACCCCCACCAATGGGAAACACAAAGGTCTGGATAATACTGGAGTGTGTTTTAAAAGGCTTTGCTAAATAACAGTTATCTCAGTTTGGTCTTTTAGCTTTTGAAGAAACAAAATATACAAAAAATACAAAAAATCTTGTGTTTGATAATATTACAGGAGGAGAGAAAAGTTTGGCTGGAGTATCACAAGAAGAAGTGGCAGCTTCAAGCCAAAGACAGAACAGAGAGGAAGAGGAGACGGGTTGAATTTGGAGATGTCCCGACCGGAACTTACCTGGGCGGAAACAAGTCCGGTCTTAGCGGATTTCTTCGGCGGACTGCTCGCAGTATCATGGACATGCCCTGGCAGATCGTGCAGGTAACAGTTAATCTCGTGTAAAATTGTTCTCCTTTCTTTGAAATTCTATTGAATGTGGAGGCACATGTATATTTATGTACTGTACTTTCTTTGGATTTTGTTGTTGACTTGATCCATGAAAGTGAATTTTCATCAAAGAAAGAAATGTGACAAAAACTTATATTGGTTGGACCATTGTCAAAGAAGTTGAGAATCCTTGACATTCAATTTTCTTAATGTTAATTCTCAGAAACTTTTATTGTTGGGTTCGTTGTCCAAGAATTTAAGAATCTATGAAATTGAATATTACGTATGTAAATCCCCAAAAATTGTTCTATTTCCTTAAAAGGAGAATTTCAAAATGAAAGAGAAAATGGTTAACAGGATGATATTTTCATTGTAATAGTCAGATATCACAAGTGCAATCTTTGTTGTCAGCTGATGGAGAGTGGACATCCAGGACAGTTTAAGTTGTGGGCACTGATTGGGAACGACCTTCATGCCATGAAGGTCAATGTCCCCCGAATCTTTTATGTCAACCAGAGAACTCCGAAGGAAGGAGAGGGAGCCAGTAAGTACTTGTATAGATGAACAAATTATGTGGATAGATGATAAGCTTTGTATCGTCTTTCCCATGTTTTAAAATCTGGAATCTAGCTTTTCTTTGTAAGCATCAGGAGTAGTATTCTTTTAGAAAAACTATTGATATGGAAAAAAGTAAAAAAAAAATGATTTTGAATAAGCATTTACTAGGGCATATGTTGTATGTTTAAGTGTGGAAGAAGGTGATAAAGACACTCCCTCGCTCACACCCTGTGATGTACCTGTATGAATACTCTGTTCCAGAAGATGTGTATGAAGAGCACATCAAGTAAGCTTACCTTTTGATAAACCCGCCTTACAAATAACATGTAAAGCCCGTCTTACAAATTATATATTTAGCCCGATTTACCAATAAACACCACTGAAAGAGTATTGTTCACAATGTTGCCATTGTTTCTGCAGTGAGATCAGTGCGGACCTTTCCTCCCCAGATATAGAGGGGGTGTATGAGACACAGGTCCCCCTGCTGTTCCGAGCTCTCTACAGACTCGGCTGTATTACGACCGTCAACAGGGACTTTGCCAAGTACATGCAGGGACGAGTAAGTTTAACTCATGAAAACAGTTGAGCCAATTCAGAATGGGATGTCATGTTTTTGTGAGAATGTGACATTTTTCTGTTTATTTTGCCAGGAAACTGACACCTTCGAACTGGATCACCTGAATTTCAGGACTCTTGCTCAGTTTTCCTATTTAGAGCCAGGCTCTATAAAACACATCTACCTGTATCATCACATATGGTATGTATTTTGATTGCAGTGATCTGTTAGAAATATACATGTAGTTAGATGCATTACAAGGTTGTTTAGAAATACTGTAAATCAATTTTATTTGTTCCTTTTCAGTGGAAATAAAATGGTGTTTGGCCTTTTCTTCCCGATGTCGAAGAGAGCAGTGGTTTATATTGTGGACACTGTCAGAAGTGACCAGATGCCAACACTGACCGCACTATTCAATGCAGAAAGGAACTCAAAGTACAAGAATTAGTCATATTAGACAAGGATAAATTAGTCATATTAGACAAGGATAAATTAAATAGGGATTTATTTCTTGATCTAATTTTATGGACTTTAAAAAACTAAAATCAAAAATCGTATTTTATGTTTGGAATTTAATATACTTTGTTGTGTACATCACAGACTGTCCAAGGTGGATGAGGAGGATCTTCCCCCTGCTAATCACACCTTTGACTACAAACTGGAGAAGGATGTACGACAGGTGTACAGGTCAATCCAAAGGTCACTGTCCGCCTACAAGGACGAAAAGCGGGGACCCACCTACATAGCCATCCAGTCACCTCAAGGTAAAATGAAAGATACATGTAGCTGGACCATGTGTATGATATTTTGAAGTAATGATTTTATTTGTATTGTGATGTTATTGCATATGCAAGTATTACCAATATACATTGTATGTGCAGTTGGACTATTCCTTGCTGAACATTTAATGTTCAATCTATGGTTTATCACAGATTTCCAGCACTTGACCTCCTCCATGCCAGGACTAAATGATTTTCCACTAGTGCCTATCCACATCACAGACAGGTGAGTGAGGATAATAATTAAATAATGTCATGCATGTATGTGTATAGGGATGATGATGATGATGATTGATGATGATTGATGATGATGATGAACCCTTTCTTTGTTCTGTAGTGACCGCCTGTACAGCGTGTTGGACTGGCAAAGAGTGGGATGTAGGCGTATGATACAACATTACCTGAACGTCAAGATCATCCTCCAAGTAAGAAGTGCTCATTGATAGCAGCACCCTCATCATTTCTTGATTTGTAGCTTTCTACATGTAAATAATGTTCTTAGAAGTGCATAATGTTATTTTTTTTCTAATGCCTTTATTAAAATATTCATAATAGATGTGTGATATACATATTTTGGAAAGTGACTGGTACAGGTACAGCCCTTGTACTATTCTGTGTCCCTTTGTACATGTATCTCTAATCTTTATATATGTCTTTGTTAGTCCATGACGGAGCAGTGCCGGTACCTACACATCCCCCTTGGGAACCTCCCCAAGGACATCACCATGTTTGGCTGCGACTTGTTCTTTGCCCGCCACCTCCAGAAGAACAACCACGTGTTGTGGTGCTCCCCCACAGAGCGACCCGACCTCGGGGGCAAGGAAGCAGACGACAACAGGTAGACATTTACCTAATGCTAAGATTTATTTACCAGAATAATAGTAAAATAAAGTTTTCTTCTTTCATAGTCCGAAGATTAAGAATTTTTTTATTACTGCGTTCACAAGGTTAATACATGTAATTACTGTACATATACATGTAAATTAGAATGTAAATTTGTTTTTTTTTTAATTTTAATTATCCGCATATTTATTGATCGAATATTTTTTACATCATTACTAAAAATAAGAATTAAATTATATGAATTTGAATCTTTAAGGTTGTGTATGGAGTTGGAGGAGAGTACAAGTGTGGAGGTCAACAACCCGGGGACCTTCCCCACGGTGTGTGTAGAGCTAGGAATCTCTAGTCTGGCCGTCAACACCATTATAGAGGTACCAACAATTGAACTTAATAATTTGTTGAAATACATGAATCTGTGCTCCTTGCACAAAACTGCCTTATGAAAACAACTTTGACCAAATTAAATACTTATCCATGAACATCATGCTTACTTACAAGGAAAAAGAGTTTTGTGTTGAATTTTTAAAAATTGTTACAAATTATTTATTTAATTTAAGTTATATAATCTTTTCAATTTTCCTTCAGTCGGCCCATGTCAACGACCAGGAGGGAGCCAGTGCAGTGAGTTTTGATACGCTCCCTCAGTCGTCGCTGGAGGAAATGGTTCAGGGGCAAGGTGCTGCCACCTATCTGGCCAGCTATGATGAAACTGCTCTCTGCTCAACCAGTTTCAGGTGAGGATGGAACGTCTACGCATTAGATTTTATTCGTTCCATAATGTTTACACATAGACTTGCAACATACACTTGAAAATCTGTTTTGTTCCAAATACTTAAAGGCATTAATATAAAATGTTGTTTCAAAATGTTTGGTAAAACTTGTAGAAACATTCATGGTATCACATTATTTATCAACAGAATTCTGAAGACAATGGTGCATGGTTGGGTTAGAGATGTTACCCTTTACAACAACATATTTGCTGACAACCAAATCATTCATTTCTATAGGTAAGTCTCTGATCTTGTAACCCTTACATGTGTTAACATGATTTTCACTAAAAGTTTACAACAACATAATGTACACTTGAAGTTTGGTACACATTGATATCTCAAATACTATGGATATGTAGAAGCAAGCTGAAATTCCTAACCACTTTTTTCCCCTTGATCTCAGATATAAGTCTCTAAGGCACTTAGAGATATTAATTATACTGTTAAAACCATCTTTTATACTATAGGAGTTATGCATATGTTGGTTAATGTAGTCTAGTTGTCTAGTTAGTATTTTAGCTTTGAATACACCTTGCAGTTGGTTTATTCCTTTATGCTCGCAGGGATCAGCCCGGGGCATGATTGTATGCTTTATTTTAAGGCCCGCTGGGGTCAGCCCTGGGCTTGCTTTCTGGGTTTGTTATGTTCGCAGGGCCAGCCCCGAGCATGGCTTGTTGCAGTTTAAACGCCCACTGGGATCAGCCCTGGGCTTACTATTTGGTCTCTGATGCCAGCTGGGATCAGCCCCGGGTCATGCGTCGTTCTAATTTAAGCTCGCTAGGATCAGCCCCGGGCGCAATCTGTTCTAGTCTTGAGGCCCGCTGGAGATCAGCCCCGGGTCATGCTCTTTCTAATATATGCCCGCTGGGATCAGCCTTGGGCGCAATCTGTTCTAGTCTTGATGCCTGCTGGAGATCAGCCCTGGGCATGGTCTTGTGTCGTTGTCATGCTAACAGCCCAGGCTGTTGTTGTTAGGGAAGGAATGAGTAACCCCCAAGCGCCAAACTATTTACGAATATATTTTTGGTGTTTACAAATATTTATTATTGTTTTATGTATGATTGTATTTCGGTTTGCAGTGTTTGTTTATTTAGCTATACTAGATGTTTGGGTATAAGACCTAATAAATGTTTTGCTTCCTCTTAACTCTTGTTAATTGTTTATACCGTAATCTGCAGAATATAATACACACTTTTTTTCTAGAAAATTTCTTCGTGAGAAAGGGGTGCGTATTATACACCCCAGTAAAATTTTGACACTTTTTTCAACAGGTAAAAAATTGGCTATCGTAGTTCAGTACATAGCCTTTATACTGAAACGCTACTTATTTTTGTTTACAGCATTTCTTAAACAGGTGAAATTATAATTTGGTTGATTTAGCAGAAATGTTTTGCTCTTAATCCGTTGATAGATAAATTGTATTAAAATGACCATTTAAAATTAATTTAAACTGTTTATTCAGCAATCTGAGCTGTGCATTCGCCATCTCCGTGTACGCCGCCATTACCGATG
Source organism: Magallana hongkongensis (assembly GCA_016163765.1). Classification (NCBI taxonomy): domain Eukaryota; kingdom Metazoa; phylum Mollusca; class Bivalvia; order Ostreida; family Ostreidae; genus Magallana; species Magallana hongkongensis. The sequence goes on along the minus strand of WFKH01011581.1, from coordinate 10,219,706 downwards.
TTAATAGATCTGTGCAATGGATCCCGATTCCGGGCCTGATTGAGTTAGCCTACCACGTGTTTTTAGTAGTTAGTAAGCATTTTAAGGCACATAATTAACTACTATTCATTAAAATTTATCTTAAAGATTGGTTTCATCATTATTTTTTTAACACCTCTGCGGCCCTATCGAAGCCATTGTTGTACACAAGTGCGCTTGTCACTTGTATCTCGGACATACCCTTGGGGCAAAGAAATGTAACACCTTGAGTGAATACCCTCTTGTTTATGATCGGTCACTCCTTTGAGCTGTTTGAAGATTACCGCTATGCAGGAAGTTGAGACTTTTTAAAAATCTGCGTAAGAAACATTACATCGTCATGTGAATGTAAAATTTTCGATAAAGCAATTTCCTCGTACACTTTCCCCTGACGTTTTGCCACTTTTGGTCAAAAGTCTTAGTGTGTATTATACACCCGAACTACGTTTTTTCACAAAATTTCAGGCCCAAAGTGGGGGGTGTATATTATACACAACTGCATATTATATTCGGCGGATTACAATAAATAGAGTTTTTTATAGTGCCCATTGAGTTCAAGATAGCTATGTTCGACTAAATGTTCATGTACACCTGTCATTAGAAAGGATGAATTCAACAGCACAAAGGGATTTTATGTTTTTTGAAATCTACAGTAGTTTCTGATGAATTTGCTATACATCAATGACGTGTAAATTATTTACATTTCTTTTAAAAGGTGGCTGCGTTCTTCCAATGCCCTACTTTATGACCCAGCCCTGCGGAGAACTCTACACAACATGATGAAAAAAGTCTTTCTGCAGGTCAGTTTTGTTGACATTAAGAGGTGTTGGAGCATTTGATAGGGTCGACTGATTTGGACACGTGGTAACATTGTAACCTTGGGCAAGTTGCTTTAATCTACACATGCACTCTCTCCACCCAGGGGTTAATATGGGTACCTGGCACATGAGACGAGCTGGCTATGTGAATGAATAAGCATTAGCGCCATAATTTGGCAGCTCTACTTGTATGCTCTCCAGGGAGTTGAGGATGCTACGAATTGTACAGGTCTTGCCGGGGGTAATATGTAGAAGTCGTTTGAGGCAATTAACTTTGCGAGCAGGACTATAAACCCCTACCTTTAACCTTTACATTAAGCACAATTGAATTGAAGCTGATTGTCAAGAGTATTTTTCAGGTTATATAATTCTGTGTCGCATTTTCAGCTCATATCGGAGTTTAAACGACTGGGTTCAAATGTGGTGTACGGGAACTTTAACCGTCTGATTTTGTGCACAAAGAAGCGGCGTCTGGTGGATGCCCTGGGGTACGTGGAGTACATCACCAACAGCATCAAGACGCGGGATCTGTTCAAACTGGTGGAGATGTCATATGAACAGTGCTGGGAATACCTGATGTGGCTGGACCCTGTAAGTAGACCAGTAAAGTTACTTATATATCAAATATCAATGTGGTGGATTCTGTAAGCAGGTATCTAACAATTTGGATAGATGTGAAAACATTATATATCATTCATTCATTTCAACTTCCTTGGATAAATCTTACCAGAAATTGACTAGAAAAATTTGTCCCCATGAATGTAATTGGCATCACAGTCTTAATGAGAGAGTGGTGGAAGGCAAAGTAGAAGATTAGCCGACATATATGAGTTATGTCCAAGACACCATGTAGTATCGATATCGATGATATCGACGATATTGTATCGATATCGACTCACTAATTTCAATATTATAGAATTTAAATGCATATGTACACAAATTCAGCTGTCCATATTTAACGTCGATCTCGACGGTATCGTATCAAAATCAATTTTTCTTTGTCCACAACTGAAGTTGTCCATACTCAAGTCGATATCGTATCGATATCGAGTCGCATATGTACACAACTACAGCTGTCCATAATTAATGTCGATATCGACAATATCGTATCGATATCGATCTGCATATGTACAAAACTAAATCTGTCCATATTTAACATCGATATCGATGATATCGTATCAATATCGATTTTCCTTTGTTTAAAACTGAAGTCCATATTTCATGTCGATATCGACGATATCGTATCGATATCGATTTGCATATAAACACAACTACAACTCACAATATTTTAACGTCGATATCGTATCGATATCAATTGGCATATGTACACAACAAAAGCTCTCCATATGTATTGTCGATATCGATGATATCGTATCGATATCAATTTGCTTTGTGCAGAATGTAATCAACTACTTTGGAAAACTGTGCTATGCTTATCTTAAGTTTTGACGATATAGACGATCTCAATTATGATATTTTACAATCCTTAAATACCATAATTTAGACGTTCTTCTCAGTGTTATTGATATTGATTAAATTTTATAACAGATGGATTCAAAAGAATTCATAAGAGTCAATATCGAGGTTGATATTGTCATTTTCAATGATATTGTAATAGTTGTTTTAATGCAATTATAAAGATCACTATTGATTAGGACATCGTCATTTTGTGTACAACATCGCCTATACATAGTTAGTCTTGAAACTTATTAGTGTCGATATCGATGTCGATATCATCCTTTTGTGTACGATATCGTCCATATCGACAATATAATTGATTTTGCAACTTCATCAGTGTATATCGATGTTGATATCGTCAGGTTGTGTACGATATCGTCAGTATCGACATCATAATTGGTCTAGCATATTTCGAAATTCGTCGATATCAACAACAAAGTTGGTCTTGGACATGTATGACATATATATGTTGCATCAAAGTTTTGTAGAAATTCTTGAATTTGTGAAAGGTCAATGATTTCGGACTTTTCAGGCAAACCATGGGGGAGTTAAGGGGAAGCTGCCCTCAGAATCCCCTCTTGAGCAGACTCAGCCAGACCCGGAGAAGGAGGGGGGTCCAGATAGTGAAGAGGAGGAGGAGGAGATCGAGACGGAGGAAAGAGAGGTCCTCAACAGGTCTGAGGACGAGGAGGAGGTCAGTAAACAATACAACTGTTGTAAGTCAAGGTCAAAATTAATGCTGCCTTATTATAATTTCCCTAAATGTGTATTTTAACTAAAAGTAAAGAAATACACTCAGAGGACAAAAATTTCATTAGCGCTCACAATTTTTCAAATTGATGCTTTATAGTTGCTCTAGACTTGGAATGGAAATGCAGAGATAGTTTAAATTCTAAATTCATAGAATCTTTTTCTCTTTCAGCCTGAAATTGAAATGAATTGGAACATAATGCATTTCCTACCAGAAGCAGGTGCTTGCCAGACAAATTTCAATGTGAGTGATGAGTTGGCTTTTAATTCTGATAGAAACATTCTCATTAAACATTAATCATGTAAGCTAACTTCGTATAATATTTCTTCCAACAGCTGATCGTGGCTGGATACATTTTGTCCGTGTACAATCAACTTCAGGAGGAGCAGAAAGTCCAGACCCCCGGGAATACCCCGGTCAAGCGGCGACACAACAGCCAGAGTCAGGTAACGACAGATGATTCAGTCAAATCAATTTCTAGACACCAACTTTTATGATAACATGATCTTTAACTTCATCTCATTTAAAACAGAGGCTCCTGTCGGTGAAAAACTACAGCTAAAAATTGATCTTTACATTTATTCTTGTAAAAGAGTTCCTTTTGTACATGTATTTGCAAAGTTCAACGGAAAAAAAACTATCTTATGGAATGAAAGAAGAAATGTGCCTCTAAACAAAGACAGTTATCTTTCGATATAACATTACTAAGATAGAATATTGGTTATTTACTTGACAGAAAGTTGTAGAGACAACCACCACACCACAGTCGGTGACCTTTGCACAAGAGCTGGTGGCCGGAGATCTCGCTCAACAAATGTTCCTGTGAGTCAGATAATTCTTTGGTTTTGAAATCACAATCCCAAAGTAAAGACATCATATTTATCTAGTCCAGATAATGACTTGTTACAGCATGTTTCACTAATGTGCTTATTCTCTGCAATACAGCTATAGACTTGCATGGATTGTAATCGGTATATACATTACATGTACTTTATGCTTACAGACTCACTCAGAAAATCCACAAGAAATTTGGTCACATCAGTGACATGTCTGGTGAATTTCCAAACAGACCAGGCTCACACTTAACCATGCAGAACCCAGCATTAGAATTCATCAAATGTGTTTGTAAGGTAGGAGATAGTTCTGCTCACATGAACCTGGAACATTTTCTCAGAATCAGTTCTATTTTGCCCCTAGTCATCAGAATTTCTTCATCCTCTTCCTCCATGTTTAGTCCCATCATGACGCCTTAGGGAAAGAATGCTGTGTTTTATGTACATACATTATATGTTGCTTTCAAAAAACATTTCCTGTGTTCTTTCCAGGTTCTCTCCCTTGATAGCAATATTAACCTCCAGGTGATAAAGTTAAAGCGAGACCTACTGAAACTGATAGGAATTGGAGAGTTCGCCGAGGAATCAGCCTTCTCTGACCCGTGTCTCTCCTACGTGTTACCAGAGGTCATATGTAAATCATGTAACCACATCCGTGACCTTGACCTGTGTCGTGACCCTTACCTTAGCCAGGAGAGGTCAGAGTAAGTAGTGAAAAGTAGAGCAGCAGGAGTTGTACAGATTGATTTCCTAGTCAACATCTGCTACAGTACAATTCTATCTATAAGTATTGAAAAGTAGTGCAGCGTGAATTGTAGAAATTGATGTGAACTTACAGGTACTATGTTTTTGTAGCCTAAAGTTGTTGGATGAATACATGGCCTCATATCATTGATAGACAGATACATGTGCATATCAACTATGAAAGCAGTGGGTATCTGCACAGTATCTGCAGTACATGTATATCTTATTTTATCCAGCTCATCTGTAAAGTTAATGTGATAAGTTTTATTAGACATGTAATTTGAGGGAGTGTGTGAATAGTGAGTCAAGTATTCCCTATTATTTCAGCTCCTCATGGGCATGTGTGCAATGTATGACATATATTCTCTGTTATTTCAGCTCCTCATGTGCAATGTATGACATGTATT
>WFKH01011581.1:10176053-10214577 GCA_016163765.1 Magallana hongkongensis | reverse complement strand
TATATATATATATATATATATATATATATATATATATATATATATATATATATATATATATAAAAAAAAAAACCATAAACCAATTATTTTTCTCAAACAATGCACATGGGTAATAGTGATTTGACAGCATAAAGTGAATACCAAAGAGATGCTGATTGCTTAGCTGTATTTATTGTAGAACGAGATGCAAGGTTTAGTCGCTGGAAGCTTGCTGTTCAGCGATCGATGCATTGGGAGACACCGGAGGCTGTAGTAGGTAAGATGTCCCAGCATTCCATGATGTACAGTGCTCCTGTAAATACTGATTGTAATACTAAGGTTTTAGATTTATCAAAAATATGACTGCATGTGCTGATCTGAAAGATAGTCAGGGGAGTCTGGACCAACTTTATACTATATTCACGTAGTAAAGTTAAAATAGGTCTCAGAACCCTTCCCCCCGTCAAACAAAAATATTCCACGCACCCCCCACTTGGAAAAAATTATTTCTGGATCTGACTGTAACAATAACAAGGATACAACACAATCAAACAATTCTGATGAAAATTCATGCCTCATCGGCATGACTTGCAAACTTTCTATGTAGTAATTCCTGTTTCATATAAACAATAATCTGTTTGGTTTAATATTTGATGATCCTGTCAATGACAATTAATCGGTGAGACCAAACAACTAAACCTGCCATTGACCTGTGGTATTTCTAATGTATATCCTGTTTTTCTTTCTTGCAAGATTAGGAATCCAGCCTTGCCCACTGAGCACGGTTCCAGGAGGCATCTTTATAATTAGCAGCTTAGCAATGTTTATGCTCTCAGAAATTATACCACATAGGTGATAGTGTATTTTTATCTCTATTATTTAGTTTATAGAAAGCCTTTACTTTTTCATGTTTTTTATGACTTGATGTGAGTTTACAATTTTTTTTAAACATCAATCACATGTCTATTACATGTATTTATGGGAACACATAATTATTTACAAAGTGGCATATCATATTCATTTACATTTATCGGTAATTTTTTGAGAGAGTAGAGGAAGGGTGTGAATTTTGTTGTCTGATGTTTGTGTTTAATATTGAAATATTCACATCATTGAGAAAAGAAAATAAAGATTCACTGGTAAATTGTTTTGTGGAACATGATTCTAACAGATGTAACATTGGACAGTGGTGCTTATATGTACATGTAGATGAAAACTTTCAAAGAACTGAAGGAAAATAATTATATTCATCTAAACAAACATCTGTGAAAATGATATGGAAACTTTGATATGTATTTACCGATAATTTTATTGGCACATGCATATATATCTTAAATTGTCATGAGAATAGTCAGAAGAATAAGATGGATTAATCAGTTGTGCATAAATCTTACTAAGTTTCCTTTCAAAATATCCTTTAGTCATGCACATGTATATGGATCTTTCTAGTCATTTTAGTGTGTTCTTCTGACTGGGAAATATGTGTTAGGATTATTTTTCTTATACAGCTGGTTTTTATAAACGATTAATGAGAATGAACTGTGTTGTCATAATATTAATAAAATCTTCTGTGATATCTGAATCTGAAGTGCATGTATTTGATGAAATTTTGTTCACAATTTGATTTAAGTAAAAGATCCACTAATGTTGCCATTTTTGTTTTGTTTTAAAAAAATGTATAAACGGAAAGGGCTAAGTGGACATAGGTCATTTATGGCCCTGAAAATGCATCACAAAATTTGAAATTTTCACAAAAGAACCAAAAATGAACAAAATCATCAGTTCCTATAAGACATATTTTCGATTAGAATTCAAGGGTCACTTGATTCGAACAAATATTCAGTTCAATGCAATATTTAGATGTAATTACTAGGTAATACCATGTACATATTCTACTTTCATTTTTGTTCACTACATGTGGCCTATATAGCAATTATTTATTGCCATTTGAAGAAAAATCCTGAGAAAAATGTATACTGGTGATGTTGAATACAAACGATTGATGATGTGACATTAAAAATTTATTTAGTTTCAATGGAGAAGATGCTTATTCCTCTTTCAAAATTTTACAAAAGTTCTCTTGTGTATGTTACTTTACTGATCAAAATTGGGGCAAATTACACTACCCCTAAACCTATTTCTTTGTTTAATTCATTCATTCATACTATATATATTTCCTCAGAACTGAGATAATTTCAAATGAATACAATTAATTTATACATACAAATCAGCAATTACAGAGAAAAGAGAAGAAAAAAAATTGACACAAGCCTACAAAATGAAGATTAACGAATGTTAGGAAAGTATGGTATATACATCAGGTCAAGACAAAGGGTTAGTTAATTGACCCTATCTGGTAACACTACCCCTAAACATATATTTCTTTGTTGTTTTATTATCTAGTCATGCTAGTGATACTGTTACAATCAATATTCTTCCTTATATGGAAGCTAGGTTACTACAACTATAATAGGAAGTCTGGAGTCCATGCTGTTCCTGCTCTCGATATACCTGGGTAACTAAAGCACACACATTTTACATTAAAACATTTCTTTTCACATTCAGAAAATTTTGCACCATATTATTATAATACAAAAATGTAATATAGATATTGAACTTTAAAAAGATTTTGTTTTTACGTAAAGTGCCTGTGTGAGCTATACTGCAGTAGAGTTTCTATCTTGAAATAATCCAAAGTCAACATTTAAAAGAATTAAATACGATATGACACCACTATTGATAATTAGGTATTTGAATGAACATTGTTCCATTTCTCATTTAAAAAAAATTCCAAACTATACCTCTGATTATTTTATCTGCTTTGAAAAAATAATTTTCAAATGGAGAACTTTATAACATATTTTTGGTGTTTTTCTGATATTAAATATTAATAAGCTAGAATTTTGTTTCCTATTTTAATGCACAAATCTGTTATTGACAAATTACAAGTCAATATGCCATCAGGTTATACATTCTCCTTGTAAACAAACATATAAAAAGAAACCACGCTATTTCAACAGGTAAGCTAAAGTGCCATCCGGTTATTAAATCCGGGTCTCAACCGTTACTTCTTTGGATATTATTAAGATATATTCTTAATCACCAAAGCGCTTTTGGTAAGGCATTTTGCATCTTTTAGGCCATTATATATTCGTACCTAGATGTAATCATGGTAGACGAAGCCACGAAACGAACCCTTGCACAAATTCCGCTCTTAAAAACAAAAGCCGGACCGAGAGACGGAGAGTTATGGGTAACAAGACTTAAGGAGGAATACCAGAGTCTAATTAAGGTATATTTGATTTATCATTGACATTTGTCAGTTGGTAAACCAACCAACCATATGTTTCCAGCCCAGAATTGCAGAAGCTAATCATGACTTTTAACAGTTTGTTCACAACCCAGTCTAAGGTGGGTTTTTTCTCTCATTTTTTGCTCAAACGGCTAAACGTTTATCCATATCTTACCTACCATATGGGAGTCATTTCATATTTTATTTCGGATTACGATTTTCAGAGGGAAAAATCGCATCATTCCAATCAACATATTGGGACCAATCGCCCAAATGGGTTATAATCCGCCGTTTGGGATACGGAATCTCATATAAAATATAAATTTATAGTATGTGATCAAACACCAATATGGTACTCCTATTTTACCTACCAAATGGGAGTCATATTATTCATTTCAGATTGCATTTTTCAGAAAGTCGGTCCCAAGATACTGTTTCCATCACTTTTGATGATTTTCAATGAAAAAATACATATACCTGTCAAAGAAATACAATTGAAATCAATGTAAAGGAAAAAATTCAAGATTTAAATTCAAGATTTCTTCATGGACACATCATTTCTTTTTACCATGAGAAATTGACAGGAACAAAAGCAGATTTCTAATGAAGATTCAAAATGGGAAAATCTGATATCTTTTATCATTCAGAAGTCACTCGGAATACCTCACACAATTTTTCAATGTTATCATTCATGTACTTTATGTCCCTTGCAATGCAAATCCCCATAAACTTAATATTTTTAGCTGTGTATTTTCACTATTGAAATCTGACAAGCTAGAGGGGGCGTGTTTAAGGAGAATTTTTTTCGTTTTTGAATAAACATAGTTTGAACCCTGAGGTAATTATAAATTATTTATTATTATAAATTATCGAATAATCAAGCAAAATGTGCTATATTGCGATATTTTGGAACAGAGAATAGGAAAAAGCAAACTCTTTTTACAACTGAAGAAAATACTCTAGCAGGACTTGTGATGAAAAATTTTATTCCTTAATTTTTGTGGTCAAGCTTTTAGAATAAGGTTGAAATCATATGCATTCAGGGAATCTCAATGATAAATGTGTTTCTATCTCAAAAAGATCTAATTGTATTCAACATACTAAACATGGCCTCATTATTATAAAGTCTTTTTCACCTTCCATTCCTATCATCCAGGCAAGTGAGGCAAGTCGCAAATGCTAACAGCCAACAAAATAAAACAATGATCTTTGCATAAAAATTTAAAAGCTCAATTTAGGTGGAGAATCTTGTTCATGTTTCTTTTAAAGGTAAGAACAAAAGCCTGTAATATGGTGTTCAAATACAAACAAAATACAGATGTTTTGTCACACATTGGCATCATTTTTGAAGCAAGACTTGTAAAAATGACTCACTTATTACATGTTACATATATCTAGTTGTATGTGATGATGATTGCCTGAATTTTTGTGTATCTTCACATGTTTAATAATAATTTATAAAACCAAAAAACTGTGTGACAAAACTTGAGATCGGATTTGATTGTTAATGTTTTCTTATTTCAGTATGTTCAGAATAATAAAGAATCAGACAACGACTGGTTTCGCCTAGAATCTAATACAGAGGGCACTCGCTGGTTCGGAAAGTGCTGGTACATCCATGAGCTCCTCAAATATGAGTTTGATGTCGAGTTTGATGTAAGTATCACTGTATCTCTGTACATATGTGTGTTGTAGCAATAACTCCCAAAAGACCAAAAGATGCTCTGGGAAATGAACTTACTGTACTAATTTTGAGTCATTGTTTGGTTGATGATGGTTAAGATTTCAAGAAATCTTATAATTCTTTCTAAAGCTCTGGGAAATGAACTTACTGTACTAATTTTGAGTCATTGTTTGGTTGATGATGGTTAAGATTTCAAGAAATCTTATAATTCTTTCTAAAGCATGTGTTAAATATAAAAACAATATATTTTGCATCAATTTTTAACAATTTAATTATCATATTGTTTTTGTAGACGTCACATTTCCTTTCAATAATCAAAGATTATATAAGTGTCCAATGAACGTCTTCTGTGTAGCCTTATTGTGTTGTTAGATGCAATAATAGGGATTATAATATAAATTTTAAGCTCTGTTTTGTCCTATGATATACCGGTATAGCTCACGTACGTCATAATCGGTGTTGTACAAAAACTTTGTTATATGAAATAATTAAGTTAAAAAACATAAATATTTTGCATAAAAATCATCATCTAACTCTATGTTCAGTGTAGGACACGAGAGTTCAGGAAGAATAAAACACCTCAATTGTGAAATACACTCTTATCAAAATGAACTGTTACAGTTAAAGTAACCCAAAATTTTGGCTTTTTATTTTCCACAATTTTGTTGTCTAACAGCATAGCTCATTTCTTTATTATGTTATCTCATGAACTCTATCTAAGTCATGAATTCAAAAACAAAAAGGTTTTTAAAAATCTTACTTTTACAACAATTTTTGAAATGCATTTTATTACAAAATATTGTTTTGATTCTATCTTTATTCTATCAATAATAGTACCCAATGTGTTGCGGAATTTGTAAATTTTACGAGATTGTGGGAAAATTTTGCATTAAAGGGAAGACAAGATTTTTTTTAATAAAAAGTCAAATCTTCGATTATTTTTTCTTTAAATATTGTTTCTTAATGCGATTGTATGAATGATCACATATCTGAATTTGTTGAGGTTTTGGGATTTGTTCATGAAAAATAAAAGACCAAGATTTGTTTTGAATTGAATCATTGACAACCTGATTTGATATTCAACAACTGGTAGTTATTTTACCATAATTGTATTTGTGTGGGTTTTTTTTAGATTCCTATAACTTATCCCACCACAGCTATTGAGATTGCTCTTCCAGAACTTGATGGCAAAACAGCTAAAATGTACAGGTAAGTCAAATAAGGGTTTGGTTTTTTTTTACACAAAGATGAAATGGATCCTTTTATTTTTTTATGATAATTTTAGAGAATGATGGAGTAAATTCATGTACATTGTTTTATTACAGAGGAGGAAAAATTTGTCTTACTGACCACTTCAAGCCCCTCTGGGCAAGAAATGTTCCTAAATTTGGAATAGCTCATGCAATGGCACTGGGGGTGAGTTCAGTCTTCAGTAGGTGAAAAATCATCAATTAATACTCTTCTAACTGAAGTCACAGACTTTAGTCTTGTGTCCCAAGTTTCATTTCCATTTATTGTCCCCCTCCCTCCTTATCATCATTGCCTGTTATTTTGTGTTTCCTATTTGTTTTAACTTTTGATATGATATTTCTAATTTCCTTCCTACCTTATAAATTTGTAGTACTAGTAGTTTGTGCATAGTACTAGTCAGTGAATGGGAACAAAAAATAGGGATTTTATTAATACTGTGTTATAAGAAATAGGTAAATAAGAAGTGTAACAGACAGTCAATTCTTAATGTAACCTAACTCAGGGCCAAAAGTGTCTAAATTATTGCTGTTTCATATTTTTTTTTGCAGAGGGGTCGGGGGTATCAGTTGGTTGATATTCATGTATAATGTATATCATTATATACATTATATAATGTACATGTTCCATGTACACGAAAGTACATGTTCTTTGAGTTTTTTTTATTACCAAATAAGGTTTCTTTTGCAGATGTGCATACAAATTTGAAATTAAATTTTTGCAATACATGTACACAGTTTGTGCTTCATAGTTTGTTTGTTTTTTCATTGCTGTCAGAGCCCTATGTAACAAACATGATAATCATCACTGTTTTTTTCAGCTTGGTCCTTGGCTAGCGGTGGAAATTCCAGATCTGATACAGAAGGGCATTGTGACTCACAAAGACAAACACTCTGAAGCAGACTCTTGATTTAATACCCTTGGCATTTTTTCGTTGTTTGTTTACTGGTTCAGAAATCAGTGATGTCATGACCAGGCACTGTGCAATGACAAGACTTGGGGATTTTTTAGAATTGGGGAAAGAGGGAGACTTGCAAATCAGATATCTCATATAAAATTTATAAGACATTGAATATTAATATACAAAATTTACAAGATAATGAAGATTAATATACAACATGTAATTCTGAAAACTTTGATGCATTATTTATTAATTTTCATGTATACAGTTTGTGACCTGTACATTTGCTTAAGCAGCTGTTACAGCAGTGTAGCTGTACATGGTTTTATATACATGTACACAGCAGACTGTATCAACATTGTGATGGATAAATTCATGTACGTGTATATACAGATATATAAAATGGTAAACAAATAAATTCTTCATTGTTTTTCTTTGCTTTTGGCATCAAATATACCAGAGGATGTGTTTTAAATGTTACATTCAATTTAAATAACACTAAGAGAATTGAATTTTTAAAAAATGACAAAGATCTTAAATTCTATTACATAAGGTTAATTTATTAAGTTGCATTTTATATATAATATTTAGTCATATATTCTCCCAAGTTTTGCACTCAGGTTCTGCTCCTAAGGAAACATTTTCAAGATTGCTTATCCCACAGATTTAATATACTAGCAAAATTCGATTATTGAATAAAAATATTGTATAAAAATAACAGGATGTATTTTTGCAAACATTTCTTGTTTTGTTCACTATTTCTGAGATCTGCTTTGTTAACCACCAACAGCCAGCAATATTTTAGACTTATTCTTTATCATTTTTGTTAATTGTATGGAACTGCGAAAAAACCATTTTTTTTTTCAATAAATAATACATACTAAAAAATTTAATCAAAAACAGAGAACATCAAAAACGTTCTCCTCAGTGGTACACATATAAAATCTTTCCGGGTAAATATCAGATACTAAATTTTTTAAGATTGTTACAAAAAGTTTTGTTCAAAATGAGTGGGCTCATTTAATTGCATGTATTTTCTAATATCATTTGCCATTTATTGTCAGACATCTGTTTCTGGAATCAATATACATGTGCTAATACACTACAGGTAAAAACCAAACATCTGTAGGTTGATTTAAAATTAATTTTGTAATCAAATTGTCATTTAATGTCTTGCATATACCTGAACAAAAAACTTATAGGGTTGAACTTTTTTTTAAAAATTGTAATCAAATTGCCATTATATAAGTAGTGCCTGTTTGGGAGGGTAACAGTTGAAATTGACACCCCGAGAAAACCACTGTCAAGTGACGCAAAGCGGAGGTTGACAATGGTTTACTAGGGGTGTCAATTTTAACTGTTACCCTCCCAAACAGGCACTATTTATTTTATTATACTGAATGTCTTAATTTTAGAGAAAATTTTACTGCTTTTATATAGAAATGACCTGAATTCTACGGCAAACCGTACGTGCATAATTTATGCGCATGTAACAATTCGTTGTGTTACCTGTTGCCAAGTGTGTTGCTAACGCTGAGGGTAATAGAATGGATTATCAACTGCGTCTAAACCAATCAGATTTCAGTATTTAACATGAAAGTATAATAAAATTAATTATCAACTGGCATCTTCTTTACGACAGGCAGAACTTTTACCTAAACCAAATACTTAAAGGTCATATTTATTTTGTAATAAAATTGCCATTTAATATTTGACATTTGTGTCTGGAATTGACATACATGTAACAGTACTTCTCTTCTATAGGTAGAACTTATACCTGATCAAAAAACCAGTAGGTAATAAAAATGAATTTTTATATTTTAATTTTGTAATCAAATTACAATTTCTGTCCGAAATTGATATTTTTCAACAGTCTGTCTGCCCACAGTTTGTACTAAATAATCTGGGCTAATAATAATTGGTAATTTGGTATACATGCACTTGTTTCTCCTTCCTCGATGAAAAGTAGAAAAAATATTTTACAAAGTTGTTGGTCAAGTTTTAAGGGTATGGCCAAAATAATGTTGTAAGATTCATTAGAATTAAGATACAAGTCCATTCTGTTGTCATTTTTACACACATTAACAGTACTATTAGGTATAATCTTGGTAATTATGTGTCTCAAACGCCAAAAAAGGTCAATTTAATTTAGAGGCTGTTGTAAGAGCACTGTCTTATACATAAACCTTCTGGTGCATCAAAATCAGTGCAAATCTTTTTTTAAGTGATGGTTCCTCCGTCCATTATATTGTTCTTTCAGCTACAACATTTCAAGCTCAAAACAAAATATTTGATTCTTTTTATTGATACAATTCATATACAAATCAAATCAAATTTACATAAATGCATGGACATACAAGTTTATTTCATTCACCAAACCTTTGTCACTTCATTGTATTCTCCGTCGGGGAATTGGTAGTTTTTTATTGGTGGTGTCACAGTAGGTCCTGATTTAGAATAGGAGAGGATGCTAAGATCTTCCTGCCAAACGAGAAAGAATCAAGCATTTGTCTTAATTCAGCTACAGTATAGAAAACTCAAGATCTAGTGTCTTAGGTTTCTACATGAACACATCATATTGAATCTGTAAAAGTCATACCTGTTAAGACATTTTAAGTTTTTATAATGGTTTTATACATATGTTTCAGAAATACCAATTACTGTATGTAATATATAGTACATACAAACTAGCCTTTGAAATGATATGTTGAAAGTTCATTTCTCAGTTATAACCAAAAACAAAAATGGAATGACACAACCATTCAGGCCATTTTTTTTTATCCAGTAGTTGTTTTTTTAAGAACCGGTTGACCCAAATTTTCAAGAATTAGAAAAAAAAGAATAAATGAGATTTGATCAAGTCTAAGAAAAAAAAAATGATTTTCATTCATTTTGGTGGAGGAGTTTTAGTTGAAACTATAATTACCTCAATAATTTTGGGGGAAATGTGTCTTTTAATTCTATTTTTTTTTCCCAACCTACCTACAAGTTTTTGAAATTCTTGAAAAACAACTAGTAAAAAGTGGCCTTAGAAAAATTAATGTGAAATATGTGACTACAATGGTTTCCGTCTAAATGAAATTCAAGAAACTGATAACTGTTGCTTGATATGACAATTCAGTTTTGAGAGCAACTAAATATCAAATTTCTACCTGAAATACATCATTTTATCGGATCCAAAAGTCATATGCTAGATACAGGAAGATTAAATAAAGGTTAAATAAGTGGGGCATCAAATGAAGACACAGACTACTGGTATATATGTTAACAATTAAATGAGCTTCACAGAATACATTCAGGGTAGTTTTTAATCCACAACTACAATACATGTAATAAACAGAACAATACAATTTATATATACATACTGAATTTTATTTTAGAAGACCAAGAAAAAACAATTCTGTAATTTCGTTCATATTGCCTCTAATTATTCAATGTGATCATTTAATGTGATTCCCATCTTTTGTGTTGCAATATACTTGTACATGTACAAACAAAGTGTAGGGGTAACTATAATTTATACCATAATTTAAATTTGATTCATTCAAACTGTAAATGAGTTTGTGTGTTTGTCTGTATGGTAATATCACAGGCACCTGACATTATATATTTTTCTCATAATAAAAAATATATACCCTCTATCCAATAATAGGTAGTTGTGTGCCACTACATGAGGGGGTGTGGAGACATTTATATTTATGAAAAATAAAATTTTATAGCAAATGTTGTGACAAATAATATTACATCTATACACTGTAAGTTCAAATATGGTACATATAAAGGAAAATGTAAGGAACCTGAAGTTATAGTTTTTGTACATATACATATATATGTATATGAATGGATGAAATAAAATACTATTCTAAAAAGTATATTTACGGTCACTTTAATCCATTCGTAGATAAAATTCTTTATGAGCACCATTTTTTTTTTTTTTGGTAAAAATTTATAGTTTGCTCCCAAATATTGACTTATGAACTATGTAAATTTCATGCAAAAACAACAAATATTCACTTTGACCATCTTTTGGTGGGGTTGCCAATGGATTACTCTTAATCTATGAAATATTTGTTTTCATATTGAAAAAAAACCCCACCCTCAAGAATTCTCTCTGAAATTTGCATGAACTTTGAAAATAAATAATTTTCAAGTCATAAAGAAAGAGTTTGAAGACACTTAGAGGAAAAACTCAATAAGTTCAATTATAATTCATGAACCCTTTCAGACACGGCTACATACCTGAATAGCTTGTACATACAGTTCCTCCGACTCCTTACGCAGCTCAGCTAGCGCCTCGGCTGCAAATTTCGTAGCTTGATTGATCTGAACACACAAAGCTTTGTATTGTTTGTACGAGTAAACACACCATTCCTTTTCCAGGTGAAATCTTTTTAACTTTTCCTCCTTAGTTAATTCTGTGTTTTCTCTGGTTCTCTCGCTGCAATTAAAAGGATAAATCATGTACAATGCAAGTTTGAGAGTCTGTTTATTCACTCACACTATTGTACATTAAGTGGTATATAAGGTAAACTTGTATACTCAGTATACTACAAATTGTTCAATCATGACAGAGGTTCATACTGATATTATACTGAATGAACAAAACAAAGACATCAAGTAAGAAAATAAGATATAGAAAATGCATAATGTGGAAAATCACTTTGCTATACCATTAGACTTTTTGAAATAAATCCATTGGTTAACTAATGACAAGGGTGAATTCAAAAATATTTATATTACAGTACATTCAGTTTGGATTTAATTTTTTTTAATACAAAGAGAAATAACTCTAAAATAAACAGAGTCTGATAAGCACTGAAAATGAATTTTAGTCTGGCCACCACATTTAATTTGAAAAATATCAAAATTGAACATCAGAAACTTTTTTACCTTGCTACTCGTTTCAATCTTCTTTGAGAATCAAACTCGTCTACAGGTTTTAATGTTCTCTCCAATCTTTCAAGCTTCAAAAGTTCATTTTCAATTTTTTTCTTTTTCTTTTGTTCTCTTTCTAATATAATTCTGGGGTCTATCTTGACTTTCCTCTTCATTGGCATGGCACTGTAACATTAGAAAGGATCAAATTTTATACTATCATTTTATGAATATCTTCATTCAAACATACACATAGTTTACCATAGGGCAAACACTTTGTTTTAAACAGATAAGAAAATAATTTTATGATTTTGATTATCAATATATGCATATATTGCATAATACATACTTAACCATAATTATCATAAATAAATAATTGCACTGACCACATATTTTTGTACGTTAGAGTTAATATGCTTTGAATTAATTAAGAAAAAATACTACTTTATATATCCTGAAAAAGTTTGTTATGAACTTGCTGTGGTTGACATATTCTTCGAATACTTACTTCAATGTCACAGATTCATGGAAATACTGTGGCTTACAGGTGTGGAAACCATTACATACTAATTTATTGAAAGGGCCTGCTTGCAATATTCTGAAATGTAACATAAATTTCATTTATCATTTCAATTTCTTTTTATGAATAATCTACATTTACATGTAAGGAATAATTGTAATGAAGAATCACACTGCTAATGAAAAAAAGAATAAATGTAAAGAATATCTTAGAGATAGTACATTAAATCAGGAATGTATCTGATCATATAAAGAAACATTTGCTATGGACAAGTCGAAAAACTGGAACCAATTGACCACTTGGGTTATAATAGCCCAGTTCAGATAAAAATACATGCAATACCAAATAGAATATAATTTTACAGTGCGGAAAAAAAACCGAAAAATTTTACTTGGAATTTGTTGTTGTAAATTCATATAGTACATGTAAATATATGGTACATTAAATGCAACAACATTTTATAGGGGCACAGAAAATACTAGTATCTACTGTTTGGGAGAATCGTGGCTCACAGACTTTACGCAAAAAGATTCATGCAAACAGATGGAGAATCAGGTCTGGTACACTCACTAAACTGAGCTTAAATTACTAACATTGATTTGTTTACCACCCTAAAGAAGCTTGGAATGAGCAATACAGTTTAGTACATGTGTATCCAGATGGGAGAAATACTGTTGGACCAGACCTGGATTCGAACCCGGGCCCCCTGAATCTCTAGTCAGGTGCTCTTACAACTGAGCTATCTGGTGCTGGTATTCGAACCGGTCTGACCGTCACATTCAGAGAAATGATCTTCGCCCTCGAAGATCACCCCAGGTTCTTCCCTTGGCAGAAGTTAACCTGTCAGATCCAGGAGTTGGTCACAGCACCAAATGTAACCGGATGGGAAAAATAATGACGGACCAGACCGGAAATCAAATCCGGGCTCCCTGAATCTCTAGTCAGGTGCTCAAACTGAGCTATCTGGCACTGGTATTTGAACCGGTCTGACAGTCACATTCAGAGAAATGATCTTCGCCAGATCTTCAAAGATTACCCCAGGCTCTTCCCCTGGCAGAAGTTAACCAGTTAGTTTCAGGGGTTGGTCATGGCACCAAATGTAACCGGATGGGAAAAATAATGATGGACCAGACCGGGATTCGAACCCGGGTCCCCTGAATCTCTACCCACTGAGCTATCTGGCGCCGGTAAGCTGATGTAACCCCATTACCTATGAACGTTTTCAGCGCTTTACGTCGTGTAAAACTGCGATCTGTGTTCTGAAACTGATACCTTGTATACAGACCATAAGCAATGGCAAAGTTCCTATAAGCATGCAAAAGTTTCTCAGAGTTGACATCGCTGAGGAAATTCGAGAAATATATGGGTGAAATATATTGCCTCCTTTATGACTAATACATTTATTATTTTACATTTAAAGTTGGTTTATAGCCTATATATTGTTCATTTTCCATTCTCTACAATCTGAATTTTACCTATTGCATTGTTTAAAAGTAGACAAAGCCATGACTCCCGACTCCCAACTCCATAAAACTAACAGAGGCGTTTCGGAAGCAAATACCTTGTGTTTATTTTTTGTGCAAAAACGATAATAATATTGAATTTTAAATTTTGCTTTTATTAATGTTAATTGCCACTTTGTTGTCTTTTTTATGCTCCTGAACAAATATAACATGTCATTGGAGTTAATTATAATCATTTTGATGAATTTTTAATTTATCGTTTTTGCAAAATTTATCTGTGAAAACTTGGCGCCAATATTTTGTTTACTTGGAAGTTGGAGGAGAAATGGTGTTGCAGAACAGTGGGAAATATAAAGCGGATAATGATCCTGATAACACGGGGTATTGTGATAGTTTAATTAAACAGTGTGCTAATTTACATTGTTAAACAGTGTGCGAAATTAACTTTTTTGTACCATAGACAATCGGTCCACAACATTTTCAAAATCTATAGACCTGACTGATTTCCTATAGACCAAAAACAACAACCAGTATTATTCTTTATTTGTATTGTAATTTTATTCAGGGTAAAATAACCTGGTACCTCACAGTATAATCAGAGAGATAATAGGAACTCTTACTAGAAACACGGTGCAGGGTGCCCGGCTCTAAAAACCACACAAAGTGACACTGCCTTGTAATGATTATTTTGTAATACCAATCAAGTAAACTCAGAGTAAAGGAAAATAAATATATTAAGTACCCTATTCCCTTGAATACTGTAGATAACACTATACAAAAGGGAAAAAAAGCGCAGAATCTAAGACAACGTATACGTAAGGAAAACTGAATGGCAGCAATGAATTCCAGGCATGCAGTCTGATGTCATGAATGAGAAAACTGCGGTAAATGGTTTATGACTCGATTTTTTTGTTTTTCTCCAGATCTAGCACCTTGTGAATACTTCAGTTTGTCAAAATAAGACTTTTTGACTTTTAAACAGGTCGAGTACAATCTCTTTATTTAGCTATATAGCTTGAATAAGCTATATAGCTTTATTATGCTATTCAGAATAGCTTAATAAAGCTATTTGTATGCAGTTTTTCACTCAAATGTTTATTTTAAGAAATAGACAAAAAATTGCAATTAACTATCTACTTATATTTGTACCATTGACCATTAAACAAGTAACCCTATTTAAAGATAGTTTGAACATTGCAGCTTTTAAAAACTATTAAGCAAAAAATACATTTCCATTGTTTGGGTAACTGTCCACCACTTTGTGTGCATTTAGGCGTGGATAAGTATGATTTCTTCTCATTGTGCTGAATTATTACCTATCAATTATCTTGTTTACCATAACTGGCCTCCTTTATATTTCATTCAAGAAGTAACTGTGTGGTCATGAATCTATTGCCCCAAAACTTTTAGAACTTTAAGTGCAAAGTCTCTTAAGGAGACACAATTTGATGAGTAATCTTTACATGCATTGTTTACAGAACAGTTCAAAGTTGAAAACTACGACTGCTCTAGAGTGCGATTTTTTATACATGCTGAAAAAATTATGAATTTAAAAAAAATGTATGACAAAATAGCTAGATCAAGCTACTCTGAATAGCTATATAAAGCTATATAGCTTATTCAAGCTATATAGCTAAATAAAGAGATTGTACTGGACCTGTTAAATAGCACATGACACATTTTTCGTCTTATCTCAATGTATTTAAAAGCTATTGAGTAAAACGTTTTATCGACTAGAGGACAGGCTGCGTTCGTGCTATAGACAAGTTGGTCTATGAATATTCGGGTTACTATAGACCCGGCATATTTTCTATAGATTTTGTCTATCGGTCTACCGTTAATTTCGCACACTGTTAAAAATTTACTACTTAAATCACATGCAACAGTATTTCATGGGACAATGTCAGATTTTCATTTTGTGAAAATTTTTTAAGAAGATGAAAAATAAATCTTAGTTTCTTTGCAAATTTTTAATACTTATAGATAAATATGTGATCTTTTTAAAGGTAGCATAATGTCTCATATAAAACAGGTGCATGAAAATCAGAAATTTCACACAATATGCTTAATACCTGATAACAACCACTCATAAAAAAATCCTTTATTAACATTAAACTGCTTGTAAGAGATGAGTTATTGATATATGTTGTGTATTTGCGCAGACGAGAAGATGGTTCAGACAGACGCCTTCAGAGGGCACTTGCTGGTGATGCAGTGGACAGCAAGTTTGGGTTTGACAGATACAAAGAGGCAAAGGATAGAACCGGCTGGCTAATCAATATGCACCCAGTAAGTTCATTGAAAAGAATTTTATTTTGATAAAATAAAATAGATATTAGATATCTTGGAATTACAGGAGATATTACTTATTTAAGATTTGCCTTTAATTTTCCTTTCAAAGATATAACAGCTTTTTCGTTTTGACTTCCATTCTCTTCTACCAAAATGTATTAAGAAAACCATAAATGGCACAGTTGCCTTTATTTATTTATTATTTAAATTAACAGCATCCTAACATTCCTCATACACACACTATAAACATGATTCCAAAATATTGTCAGTACTAGAGCCTCGAAAATACTGGAATTTGGGTGCATATACTGTACACCACCCTTAAAAAACTGCAAAAACATTAAAATAGATGTCATTTGAAATCATTAATTAACTTTTAGGTACCTTATTTCTAAACCAACCATTCTTAAAAGACTGCAAAAACATTAAAAAGTATATTGTTTTAAAATCATCAACTTTTAGGTACCTTAATTCTAAACAAACCGCCCTTAAATATGTTAAAAAACTGCAAAAACATTAAAAAAGATATCGTTTAAATTCATCAATTAACTTTTACGTACCTTATTTCTAAACCAACAAATGTACAGTCGTACTATAATGGCAAAAATCTAATTTTATATATTGCTAGAAAATTGCACATATTTTAAAATTTCAGTTTGGGCATCATAATTATAATATTCCCCTAAAATGTTTGAACAGTGTTAAAGCAGATAGAAGACATTAAATGAAGTTGTACACAAGTATCTAAGAGAATTATAGTAAATGACAACATTTTGTGGGGAGAGTCACACTTCATAATTTAGAGTTAGATACCTTGTGTTTTTATTCTATAGAAGTAAACTTTGTGAAGTTTTTTTTACAGAATTGTTTTTTTTTTTTTAGAGGCGTGTCTTATAAAATAAACTTTAAACTTTTTAAATTGCTCCTATCAAAAGAAATATGATGAAGGAAAGAAAAGTACATATACTTAGTGTTAAATCTAGGATTTAAAAAGGGCATGTTAAATAATGGTGAAAAGGGCACTTTTCTCCGCGGTAAATATAATAAAACCTTGAAAGGGGCACCTTTTTCTGTGGTAATATTATAAATTATTAATCCTTGAAACAAGCGTATTTTAAGTAAACTTTTGCATCATAATCAAGTGTGATCCGAGATCTGTAATGAAACAAAATTATCGAACAATAAATGATTTGCTTTTGCATTCACGTAATTCTTATAAAAAATTTATTTTCAATCTTTTTTTCTTCCTTAAATTGATTTACATTTATTTTTATCCCTTAGAACAGTACTAGTCATGGCATTGGTCTGACTAGATTTAAAGTATAATGCATTAAAAATTCTTTATTTCATTTAGGCTTTATGTAATATGTGAACTGAAACACATCTGTATCCAGTTATGAATCATAGGACATGTATAATGTAAGACAATATTCTATTTTGAGAAGTGGACAGGCATAGCATGGATGTAGGCTATGCCTGTCCACTTCTCAGTCAAAAGAGAATATGTAGACAACTGATCTGATGGCAAAATTATCAATCCCTTTTTACCCCAGAAATTTGGATATTGAAATTGTTGTTTTAAGCTTTTTAAAAATCAATTTGCATTAAAATTTGCATTACATTCTTTTATTATAAATTAAGTTTCTGCATTCTTCAAGAAGAGTTACTTTTTTTTGGAAACAGAGAAAATTCTGGTTAATCTGACGATTGTTTAAAAGCTTAAAAAGAATAAGAAAACTTCACATCTAGATTTTTATTAAATTGTTATTAGTCTAAACATGGTTTTAGGTGCATCAGTGTTAAAATTTCAAATTATCTCCATATATGAGCCGGACCTATGATATCGCGGTAGTTAAATTAATTTGTTAAAAAATCTATTAATATGCATATATTTCCAGAAACTATGTTATTGTGAATCTCCTCTATTATATACCTCAGTGACGTTCAGCGTGTCTCTGTTTACTATGTCTAAAAATATCCCGACGTCAAATGTCAATTTCAGCGCGTGCTACTGTACGTAATCAGAAATACCGCGATACCATAGAACCCGCGATATGATAGGAAGCTACTATAATATATTATTTTGTGTTAATTCTATTTATAGATAACCTTATGATGTCTCAGTGATAAGCTTGTACAATTACTAATTTCAAGGAGATAATTCAGTTGTTATTTATCAAATTATTGTACCAGTAATTAGGGGTCAAATCACCCATTTATACAGGACAGCTGTGTATACCCCCTCAGCTTGGGTCTCTCCTGTTTACCTGTATCGTCTATTGTCTCAGATCACTCGTGCGTGAAGTCCAGCGAGTTTTAACTTTGCAATCAAAACAGAGGCTAGGGCAATGTTGGTTTTGAATTAAATTTACTTTCAATAAAAAGGGCATCACTTTTATTTATTATTGAAAGGGCATGGCGTTTGGAAAAAGGGCATGGCGCTGATAAAAAGGGGCATGGCACCGCGCCACGCTAGTTTGCTTTAGATTTAACACTAATACTTTTCTGACATTAGTTTACTTTTATGATTTAATTTTTATAGGCAGACATATTGGATGAGAATAAACAGTTGATAAGTGCTGTGGATTATTACTTTCTAGAAGAAGATGGGTCTCGTTTTAAGGTAATGAACAAAATCCGAAATACCTAATGAAATTAGTCATCTCAACATTCAAAATGTATGCATCAATTATCATGATTTATATCGGAAACAGAGTTCAATATTCATGTACAGGTATTCAACAATGTCAACCTACATGAATATTCGATTATATATCTTGAATTATGATTAAGTGTTATCACTATATATATTATGTATATTTACTATTTAGGCCACACTGCCGTTTAAGCCATACTTCTTTGTTGCTACAAAGCAAGGATGTGAAAGAGAAGTAGCATCGTATTTGACCAAAAAATTCTCGGGGAAATTAGCCACTGTAGAAACTGTTTTCAAAGAGGATTTAGACTTGGTAAGAAATCAACTTCTTTTGTTATTTTACATTTTAATCTGCTGTAAGATTTAGATTTTTTAGTGAGAGATGACGGCTGTCATTTTTTTATTTTAGCCAAATCACTTGGTGGGACTGAAGCGACAATATTTGAAGCTGTCTTTTCTCTCAGTGGAAGACCTCATGAAAGTGAAGCGGGAAATCCAGCCAGCAGTCCGCAAGAATAAGGAGCGAGAACAGTCCAGTGAAGCCTACACAACATTGCTCAGCAAGTATGTGTGCACGGTGCACACATTTGTTATCAGTGGCACATGTATTTGAAAATGGCTGAACATGAATTGATTTCCTCTTTATTTACAGCCATCTTCTTGGGGCAGATGGGGATAATTCTGAAAACAAAGCAACAAATCAAATGGAAAACATCATTGACATCAGGTACATTTATTTGAATGATAATTATTGATTTAAAAATAGATGTTACTGTGTGGAATGAAATTGAAATTACAGTACACAACATTTGTTCCACATCTCAAATGCTAAAACTCTTTGGTTTTGATACATAGTGATTTACATGACACCAGCTATCAGTAACAGTGGTTGGCTGGACAGTGTAATACAACATAGAATCCAACTGTACTCACTTCACCGCTGGACACATTTATATGAAATTCAGATTCTTGTTATCACTTTGATAATTTATGATTTTCCTGTAAATTAGTGATTTTCCTTCACAAGAATTTAACTTGTTCCCATATACATGTATTAGAATGCTATCGATTAATTACAGGGAGTATGACGTTCCGTACCATGTGCGTGTCTCCATTGACCTGAAGATCTTTGTGGGTCACTGGTACACAGTGAGGGGGCGGGGATCACTTCCTGTAGAAATACGCCACAGAGAGGACCTCGTGGACAGGCCGGTCAGTTTTTGTGTCATCTGTAAACATTAGAATGATGTGTTGATGTTTACGTGTTTATACCATTTTAACCTTTTAATTTAAATGATTTTGTGTTGTAGGATCCTGTTGTTTTGGCTTTTGACATAGAAACAACAAAATTACCTCTGAAGTTTCCTGACTCTCAAACTGATCAGATAATAATGATATCATACATGATTGATGGCCAGGTAAGTCTGTACAAAACTCTACAGTGTTTGTAAGATTATATATCGTAATATACAAGTTGAGAAAATTTAATTCACATGTAACTTTGAAAATTGAAAAATAACATGTCAGAAATAACACTAAATTGTGATGAATATATATATGTATCTGTAAGCTCAGTCCGAAACCACTCTTGGGGCAAAATTCATGTCTTAATAAGTGTGATATTCATTCACTCTCAGATGTACCAAAACATGTTTTGAATGGAGGTGATTTCACTGAGGGTATTGAAGACTTATTGAAACATTCTAAAGATAAAAAGATACTGTAAATCGAGTATTACATAAATGTATACTAGAAATTTCGTTGAGATTCTTAGTCTTTTTCTACAGCCAATTTAGGTCCGAATTTTGGCCCTTAATTTACCATTCCAAATTTCACTGATTTTTTCTCACTTTAACATGTACATCATAACATGTACTTTTTCCCAATATTTTTTTAGTCCACCTCCTAAAAAACAGAATTGTTTATTATTTTAAAGAGTTAAAGAGAAGAACAGATGAAGTTATAACAAATCAATTAAATTTACTGTATAGTTTATCTATATATACAGTAATACTCGCTGTTCCCATTTGACCAATACTTTGATTTTTTCAAATTCCAAAGCAACAGACCCCTTTTTAAAAACAAAAAAATCACTGCAGGTCTCTTTTCTGTATTTTAAAAATGAATAAAATGACTACTTTATAACTCTTACTTGTGAAAATTGATTGTCATGAATCAGTTGTCAACAGGCCAATCACTTAATATACTAGATTTACTGTATAAATGACTTGCTTTTTCAGGGTTTCTTGATCTGTAACCGTGAGATTGTCTCTCAGGATGTAGAGGACTTTGAGTACACCCCACGCCCCGAGTTTGAGGGGCCATTCACTGTGTTCAATGAGCCAGATGAGGTCAGATACAATTCAGCCAGAAGGTTTTTATCATCTTAACAGGAGGTGTAAAATGTCAACACATTTTGTAAAGTAAATTTGGTTGTTCTCTGTAGGAGGGTCTGCTGAGACGATTCTTTGACCACATACTGGAAGTGAAGCCCCAGATATTTGTGACGTACAATGGAGATGGTTTTGACTGGTATGTGCTTTATTTGGATATGAATTCTTACATGTATATAGATTTAGTGAAATACATATTAGAGCATTTAGAACCACATTTTGTAGGCCATTTGTTGAGACGAGAGCTGCTATTCATGACATAGACATGTCCCTAGAGATAGGCTTCCAGAAAGACAACCAAGGGGAGTACAAATCTCGGCCTGCTGTTCACATGGATTGCTTAAGGTGATGTGTCATGTACAAAGAGGATGTTGAAGCTATTCATAGTCTCTACAATAGTTTGATACTGTTTTTGTGTTTATGAAGAAGGAAAAAATTATTTTCCATGTTTTTTTTTCCAGATGGGTAAAAAGAGACAGCTATTTGCCAGTTGGAAGTCATAATCTGAAAGCTGTAGCAAAGGTTAGCTTATTACATGTATTTGAAGAATGTATCACATGGCAATACACTTCATCTTGTTAAGAATTGTTGAAGAAATTTGTTAATAATGTTCAAGACTGGAGTTTGATTTAATTTTCGTATTTTCAGGCCAAGTTGAGATACAATCCTGTAGAGCTGGATCCTGAGGAGATGTGTAGGATGGCCAGTGAAGAACCGCAGGTAAACGAGATATAGAGAACGCCATCAAGTACTGTGATCCAAATTTTACACTGTACATAAAATGCTTGGAGGTGTCTTTTTTTTCTTCTTTAAACAGTGGTTTTGTTTTCATTTGACCAGTATGCTTTTCTTTTTTCCAACAGGTCTTGGCTAACTACTCTGTGTCAGATGCAGTAGCTACATACTATCTGTACATGAAGTATGTTCATCCCTTTATATTTGCCTTGTGCACAATCATTCCTATGGAGCCAGATGAGGTATTCATTCCTAACATATTGTAATCTGTAGAGAGTCGTGTAAAGCTTTAAAATTTATTCTGATATGCGATTCTATCTTCCTATTTTGTCTCTTGCAGGTTTTAAGGAAAGGCTCTGGGACTCTATGTGAAGCATTACTTATGGTCCAAGCATATCACGCCAATATTGTGTTCCCCAACAAACAGGAGGCCATTTGGAACAAGATGACAGATGATGGACACGTGCTGGACTCGGAGACCTATGTTGGGGGTCATGTAGAAGCCCTGGAGTCGGGGGTCTTCAGAGCAAACATACCTTGTAGATTTAGAATGGTATACTTTATGATAATAGTACTAGTACTTATTCACTGTAAAGTCCTACAATGCTTTGTAACGGTGAAAATTCTGCAGAAAACATTTTTTTTTAAGAAGAAAGGCAATTTTTTAGAGAGAGAGAGAGAGAGAGAGGAGAGAGAGTTAAATAGAAAATGTTGAGAATATGTACAAGTCTGTGAAATTTTACTAACATATAGGTACCAGAGGCATTCCAGAATCTGATAGACAAAGTGGAGAGGACGATGAAGCATGCAGTAGAGGTGGAGGAGAAGATCCCAATGGAGGAGGTGACAAACTTTGACGAGGTGTGTGCTGACATCATAGAGAGTCTGTCCATGTTAAGGGACTGTCCCAACAGACTGGAGAACCCCATCATATACCACCTGGACGTAGGCGCCATGTACCCCAACATTATCCTGACCAACAGGTTACAGGTAACAATTATGTGTTACCTGTGTTAATGCAAAATTCTTCTTGATTTTACTCGCTTATAACTAAAGGAAGTTGCTGATGTATCATTTTTAAAAGGGTTTGAGCTAAGAGAATGAAACATATTATGAAATATACATTCATTTGTTGCAGCCTCCTGCCATTATTGATGAGAGCACCTGCGCTGCATGTGATTTCAACAAACCAGGTGCCACCTGTCAGAGAAAGATGCCTTGGATGTGGAGGGGAGAGTACAGTAAGTCAAAATAGTCCCAACAGTCATAAAATTTCGCATTGAATATTTACACGTACTTATTCTAGGGAGTTTTAGTGTGATTACATGAATTGTGTATATTTTAGTGCCAGCCTCCAGGAACGAGTTCCACAGGATTCAGCAGCAGCTAGAGAATGAGAAGTTCCCTCCCTACCAGCCGGGCGGCCCTCCACGAGCCTTCCACCAGCTGACCAAGGAGGAACAGGCCACCGCCGAGAAGAAAAGACTTTCAGGTACAGTGCGACCAGACACAGCCGTTAACAAGCTGTTTAGATTTACAACCATGACTCATTAGTAGAGAATTAAAATTCAGAGGCCATATACATTGTACTTGTAGTTGTAAAATACGTTATTAATAAAGTATATTGGTATAAAGACAAATGGACAAGTGACAATCGGGGATAGATACATTGTAATGAAAAATATAAGCAAGTTATCAAAGTATCTCTTGTGCTAAGAAACAAAAGGGTTTAAAAGAAAGAGTTCAATTCTAATGGATTTAATGGGGAAAAAATGCAGTTTTATTTAAAGAGTGATACATGTAATGTAGATTACTGCCGGAAAGCTTACAAAAAAGTCCATTCCACCCGCATAGAAGAGCGAACTGCCACCATCTGTCAGAGAGAAAACTCCTTCTATGTTGATACTGTTCGAGCTTTCAGAGATCGTAGATATGAATTCAAGGTATGGCCAAAGTTTACACCAAGGTATGGCCAAAGTTTACACCTCAGTGGGTGGTAGAACTGTTTTTGTTTAATTTTGGCAAACTGATTAAAACAGAAATAAAAAACACCTTGTTTTAATTAAAACATTATGCATGAAAAAACATATTCAAGAAAATTATGTCTGTTATGTGAAAATCATTGATTTTTATTGATGTAAGATAAAATGTAATCCTTTGAATTTTTATAGGGCTTAAACAAAGCCTGGGGTAAAAAGCTAGCTGATGCCAAGAAGTTGGGGGATGCAGCAGAAATAAAGAAGGCCAATGGAATGGTGGTCCTGTACGATTCTCTTCAGCTGGCTCACAAGTGTATCCTCAACTCATTTTATGGATATGTCATGAGGAAAGGGTATGGTATTTTAGTAAATACACATGTACATGTACTTGAAGTAGTTGATAGATATTACATGTATGTATATGTATGTGCTTGATTGATAGACCAATGTATATTTTTTTGGCTGATACAAGTACCTCTACATAGATGTACAGTGTACATGTATATGAAGATATGTTATATACATGTACATGTAGACTTGTTGGTAAGATCAATGAACATTAGAGATGACTTGTAAATAGGTTAATGTAGTACATGTATATTTTTTCTTTGCTCATTATTCCATGTTGTTTTAAGCAACCATGTTTTATTTAGAATACATACATTCTGTATCTACTTGCACACATAAAATATAGTTTTGTATCACAAATATGGAAATTGTTTCTTCTGTACATTGAATAACAGTTCCATATTCTGTTGTACAGAGCGCGATGGTACAGCATGGAGATGGCGGGGGTTGTGTGTTACACAGGGGCCAACATCATCACCAAGGCCAGAGAAATAGTTGAACAGATTGGGTAATGTCTCCGAATATTCAGCCATTTCAGCACTTTATACACATATTTATGTGTAGACTGATATACATGTAGAAACAGTAGATTGTTTTTACACACAATCTTTGTCAGATGGATACAAGTGAAAGTACACAAATTCCTATAAGGTTTATGTAATATCCTCCTTAGAATGCTCTAATTTTGTTGATTGTGTTTGAATAGAATACTACACCTGCTCATAAAAAAAGAGATTCTTTTATCTTTAATGGTGATTCTGTATTGTAGCCGCCCTCTGGAGCTGGACACTGATGGTATTTGGTGTGTGTTGCCTGCTACATTCCCAGAAAACTATGTTGTTAAGACAACCAATGCTAAGAAGCCGAAGGTGACCGTGTCATACCCAGGAGCCATGCTGAATATCATGGTCAAGGTAGGGGTCGTTACCTATAATCTTCATGTATCATGATAAGTACATGTACATCAGAAGTTTGCATGCTGTCGAAGGATATAACCTTTGTTAGGACTTCTGTCAGAAATTTTCATGTGCAAGCTCTATAATTCAGCATGTGTTACTAACTTTTGTCTCTCTGTCGTAAAATTCAAAATCAAATTGTTAGAGTGCTCTTCTGTTTATCATAGTACCACCATTCACAAACTTTCAAAATTATGTTCTCTCAGTGTTTAATATAGAAGCCCTTTGCCAATATTGATTATTTTAACATCTTAATTCCAATTTTACAATATACATATATTAACACAAAAAAACCTTGGCAGAGCACAGTATTTACCATATCTACTTCTGTTGTAGGACTTTTTCACCAATGACCAGTACCAGGAGTTGGAGGATGCCAGATCCCTGAAGTACTCGGTACGCAGTGAAAACTCCATCTTCTTTGAAGTGGATGGCCCCTATCTTGCCATGATCCTGCCGGCTTCAAAGGAGGAAGGGAAGAAGCTGAAGAAAAGATATGCTGTGTTCAACTTTGATGGATCTCTAGCTGAATTAAAGGTTAAAAAAAGAAAGTTACGACAGGAAAATGGGTTAAACTCAAGTTTTTCGGGGGGAAATTCCTGCAGTATATTAAAACAGTTTGTCTATATTATGATTTCCCCAATATAAATGTTTCATTAAGAAATGATACACAGGTTGGTGTGTATTATGATTATGCAAACACATTCTCATATGCAATGTATTCTGTGAAAATTATATCTGTGCAAAAATTTAAACATTTACACTATTTACATGTAAATTTCTCCATGATTTGTAAATAAACACATGCCCAATTCTTTGTAACTAGGGTTTTGAGGTGAAGAGACGAGGTGAGTTGGAATTGATCAAGATCTTCCAGTCCTCAGTGTTCGAGGCGTTTCTGAAGGGCACCACCCTGGACGAGTGTTACGCCGCAGTGGCTAAAGTAGCCGACTATTGGCTGGATGTTCTCTTCAGCAAGGTCTGTCCATGTCTGAATTAACAAGCTGTTTGATCTTCAGAGGTTAATGAAAAGATTGATACTACTTTGTTATTTTTTATCCCAACAGGCAGCTAACATGCCTGACTCGGAACTGTTTGAGTTGATCGCTGAGAAACGTAACATGTCCAGAACACTGGCAGACTACGGTGAGCAGAAATCTACGTCTATAAGTACAGCTAAACGTCTAGCAGAGGTAAGTGACAAAGATAAGTATGAGCAAATATAAAAGCTAAAAATATATTGATTTCAAAGATCCTTATCATGTATAAGAAGTTTTCAACTCGTTATGTTGTATGGAGGAGAAATCAAAAGGAAATGTTTCTTTCTTTTTTTTTTTGTTAGGGGGGGATATGATTTTCTGATTACCATAGATTGAGCTTTGACGAAACACACTATGTGTAGAAAAGTTGTATGTACATGGAGATTTTGAATTGCTCTTTATTATGAAGAAATCCCTATCAAGCAAATTCTCTGGAAACATATTCATGTAAATCCATATCTAGTTTATTATTTGATTTTAATGGGATTGATTTGTTTCAGTTTTTAGGAGACCAGATGGTAAAGGATGCAGGTTTGAACTGTCACTATGTGATCTCCAAAAAGCCTGAAGGGGCACCTGTCACAGAGAGGGCTATCCCTCTGGCCATCTTCCAGGCAGAGCCCAGTGTGACCAAGCATTATCTCAGGAAGTGGCTCAAGAGCCCCAGCCTCACAGACTTTGGAATCAGAGAGGTAAGTCATGGATGGTTAGAATGAATCTCCAGATTTTACTTGTATGTGAATGAATAGTTACACGTTTGCCTTGTTTGTGTGTTAGATTTTGGATTGGGAATACTACATTGAGAGACTTGGGGGCTGTGTTCAGAAGATTATCACCATTCCAGCTGCTCTACAACAGGTTAGATATAGGAATTGGACTACTGGATTTTATCTACTGTAAATGTATTACATTTGGCTGTGTATTCTATTTAGCATTTTTGGTGGAAAGTGGCCTCTGCTAAATCAAGTACATCGCCAAATGTCAAACACATAGAAAGCATATTTAGAAATATGCTAAATCAAATCCACACTAACATGTTGAAAAATCTTTTTTCCCAAATATCGTACACACTAAATATTATAGGTTTACAGTATTGGATACCAAATACTACACATGTACATGTACTTTATTAAGGATGAGATATTTTCACTATTGACAGGTGGCCAACCCAGTTCCAAGGGTGCCTCACCCACCCTGGCTTCACAAGAAGCTGATGGAGAGGAACGATGTATTCAAGCAGAAGAAGATCAGTGAAATCTTCGCTCCAGCTCAAAGGAAGAAGACAGAGGAGGTAAATAGAGGGAAGAGGCTGAAATATAATGATAATAAAATATAGTGAGAAAGCTGACTTTACATTGTCAAACAATATTTTCATATTTTTCATGTACTTTTCAAAATAATGTGTGTAATGACAACTGCCAAATGCATGCCTTGATATAATGTCTAAAGTCTTTATCTGTTTACCAGATAAAAAGAATCAAGAGCCTGATATTTTTGCATTTTAGAAACAATACATATTGGATTTGACCCAGAATATTGTTTCTTTTGTAGATTTCCTCTGAGAGGGAGCTGTTCTCTCAGGAGGATGAACAGACTCCCAGTGTGGCAGATATGGAGGACATGATGAACTTTAAGAAGCCCACAAATGGCATGGTGCTCAGTCACAAGAGGAAGCGAGACCGGTCAAGCATCGGAGACTCTGAGGCCAGTCAGGATTCCCAGGGGTCACAGACCTGGAGGGAAATCCTGGGGACACCCCCACCAATGGGAAACACAAAGGTCTGGATAATACTGGAGTGTGTTTTAAAAGGCTTTGCTAAATAACAGTTATCTCAGTTTGGTCTTTTAGCTTTTGAAGAAACAAAATATACAAAAAATACAAAAAATCTTGTGTTTGATAATATTACAGGAGGAGAGAAAAGTTTGGCTGGAGTATCACAAGAAGAAGTGGCAGCTTCAAGCCAAAGACAGAACAGAGAGGAAGAGGAGACGGGTTGAATTTGGAGATGTCCCGACCGGAACTTACCTGGGCGGAAACAAGTCCGGTCTTAGCGGATTTCTTCGGCGGACTGCTCGCAGTATCATGGACATGCCCTGGCAGATCGTGCAGGTAACAGTTAATCTCGTGTAAAATTGTTCTCCTTTCTTTGAAATTCTATTGAATGTGGAGGCACATGTATATTTATGTACTGTACTTTCTTTGGATTTTGTTGTTGACTTGATCCATGAAAGTGAATTTTCATCAAAGAAAGAAATGTGACAAAAACTTATATTGGTTGGACCATTGTCAAAGAAGTTGAGAATCCTTGACATTCAATTTTCTTAATGTTAATTCTCAGAAACTTTTATTGTTGGGTTCGTTGTCCAAGAATTTAAGAATCTATGAAATTGAATATTACGTATGTAAATCCCCAAAAATTGTTCTATTTCCTTAAAAGGAGAATTTCAAAATGAAAGAGAAAATGGTTAACAGGATGATATTTTCATTGTAATAGTCAGATATCACAAGTGCAATCTTTGTTGTCAGCTGATGGAGAGTGGACATCCAGGACAGTTTAAGTTGTGGGCACTGATTGGGAACGACCTTCATGCCATGAAGGTCAATGTCCCCCGAATCTTTTATGTCAACCAGAGAACTCCGAAGGAAGGAGAGGGAGCCAGTAAGTACTTGTATAGATGAACAAATTATGTGGATAGATGATAAGCTTTGTATCGTCTTTCCCATGTTTTAAAATCTGGAATCTAGCTTTTCTTTGTAAGCATCAGGAGTAGTATTCTTTTAGAAAAACTATTGATATGGAAAAAAGTAAAAAAAAAATGATTTTGAATAAGCATTTACTAGGGCATATGTTGTATGTTTAAGTGTGGAAGAAGGTGATAAAGACACTCCCTCGCTCACACCCTGTGATGTACCTGTATGAATACTCTGTTCCAGAAGATGTGTATGAAGAGCACATCAAGTAAGCTTACCTTTTGATAAACCCGCCTTACAAATAACATGTAAAGCCCGTCTTACAAATTATATATTTAGCCCGATTTACCAATAAACACCACTGAAAGAGTATTGTTCACAATGTTGCCATTGTTTCTGCAGTGAGATCAGTGCGGACCTTTCCTCCCCAGATATAGAGGGGGTGTATGAGACACAGGTCCCCCTGCTGTTCCGAGCTCTCTACAGACTCGGCTGTATTACGACCGTCAACAGGGACTTTGCCAAGTACATGCAGGGACGAGTAAGTTTAACTCATGAAAACAGTTGAGCCAATTCAGAATGGGATGTCATGTTTTTGTGAGAATGTGACATTTTTCTGTTTATTTTGCCAGGAAACTGACACCTTCGAACTGGATCACCTGAATTTCAGGACTCTTGCTCAGTTTTCCTATTTAGAGCCAGGCTCTATAAAACACATCTACCTGTATCATCACATATGGTATGTATTTTGATTGCAGTGATCTGTTAGAAATATACATGTAGTTAGATGCATTACAAGGTTGTTTAGAAATACTGTAAATCAATTTTATTTGTTCCTTTTCAGTGGAAATAAAATGGTGTTTGGCCTTTTCTTCCCGATGTCGAAGAGAGCAGTGGTTTATATTGTGGACACAGTCAGAAGTGACCAGATGCCAACACTGACCGCACTATTCAATGCAGAAAGGAACTCAAAGTACAAGAATTAGTCATATTAGACAAGGATAAATTAGTCATATTAGACAAGGATAAATTAAATAGGGATTTATTTCTTGATCTAATTTTATGGACTTTAAAAAACTAAAATCAAAAATCGTATTTTATGTTTGGAATTTAATATACTTTGTTGTGTACATCACAGACTGTCCAAGGTGGATGAGGAGGATCTTCCCCCTGCTAATCACACCTTTGACTACAAACTGGAGAAGGATGTACGACAGGTGTACAGGTCAATCCAAAGGTCACTGTCCGCCTACAAGGACGAAAAGCGGGGACCCACCTACATAGCCATCCAGTCACCTCAAGGTAAAATGAAAGATACATGTAGCTGGACCATGTGTATGATATTTTGAAGTAATGATTTTATTTGTATTGTGATGTTATTGCATATGCAAGTATTACCAATATACATTGTATGTGCAGTTGGACTATTCCTTGCTTAACATTTAATGTTCAATCTATGGTTTATCACAGATTTCCAGCACTTGACCTCCTCCATGCCAGGACTAAATGATTTTCCACTAGTGCCTATCCACATCACAGACAGGTGAGTGAGGATAATAATTAAATAATGTCATGCATGTATGTGTATAGGGATGATGATGATGATGATTGATGATGATTGATGATGATGATGAACCCTTTCTTTGTTCTGTAGTGACCGCCTGTACAGCGTGTTGGACTGGCAAAGAGTGGGATGTAGGCGTATGATACAACATTACCTGAACGTCAAGATCATCCTCCAAGTAAGAAGTGCTCATTGATAGCAGCACCCTCATCATTTCTTGATTTGTAGCTTTCTACATGTAAATAATGTTCTTAGAAGTGCATAATGTTATTTTTTTTCTAATGCCTTTATTAAAATATTCATAATAGATGTGTGATATACATATTTTGGAAAGTGACTGGTACAGGTACAGCCCTTGTACTATTCTGTGTCCCTTTGTACATGTATCTCTAATCTTTATATATGTCTTTGTTAGTCCATGACGGAGCAGTGCCGGTACCTACACATCCCCCTTGGGAACCTCCCCAAGGACATCACCATGTTTGGCTGCGACTTGTTCTTTGCCCGCCACCTCCAGAAGAACAACCACGTGTTGTGGTGCTCCCCCACAGAGCGACCCGACCTCGGGGGCAAGGAAGCAGACGACAACAGGTAGACATTTACCTAATGCTAAGATTTATTTACCAGAATAATAGTAAAATAAAGTTTTCTTCTTTCATAGTCCGAAGATTAAGAATTTTTTTATTACTGCGTTCACAAGGTTAATACATGTAATTACTGTACATATACATGTAAATTAGAATGTAAATTTGTTTTTTTTTTAATTTTAATTATCCGCATATTTATTGATCGAATATTTTTTACATCATTACTAAAAATAAGAATTAAATTATATGAATTTGAATCTTTAAGGTTGTGTATGGAGTTGGAGGAGAGTACAAGTGTGGAGGTCAACAACCCGGGGACCTTCCCCACGGTGTGTGTAGAGCTAGGAATCTCTAGTCTGGCCGTCAACACCATTATAGAGGTACCAACAATTGAACTTAATAATTTGTTGAAATACATGAATCTGTGCTCCTTGCACAAAACTGCCTTATGAAAACAACTTTGACCAAATTAAATACTTATCCATGAACATCATGCTTACTTACAAGGAAAAAGAGTTTTGTGTTGAATTTTTAAAAATTGTTACAAATTATTTATTTAATTTAAGTTATATAATCTTTTCAATTTTCCTTCAGTCGGCCCATGTCAACGACCAGGAGGGAGCCAGTGCAGTGAGTTTTGATACGCTCCCTCAGTCGTCGCTGGAGGAAATGGTTCAGGGGCAAGGTGCTGCCACCTATCTGGCCAGCTATGATGAAACTGCTCTCTGCTCAACCAGTTTCAGGTGAGGATGGAACGTCTACGCATTAGATTTTATTCGTTCCATAATGTTTACACATAGACTTGCAACATACACTTGAAAATCTGTTTTGTTCCAAATACTTAAAGGCATTAATATAAAATGTTGTTTCAAAATGTTTGGTAAAACTTGTAGAAACATTCATGGTATCACATTATTTATCAACAGAATTCTGAAGACAATGGTGCATGGTTGGGTTAGAGATGTTACCCTTTACAACAACATATTTGCTGACAACCAAATCATTCATTTCTATAGGTAAGTCTCTGATCTTGTAACCCTTACATGTGTTAACATGATTTTCACTAAAAGTTTACAACAACATAATGTACACTTGAAGTTTGGTACACATTGATATCTCAAATACTATGGATATGTAGAAGCAAGCTGAAATTCCTAACCACTTTTTTCCCCTTGATCTCAGATATAAGTCTCTAAGGCACTTAGAGATATTAATTATACTGTTAAAACCATCTTTTATACTATAGGAGTTATGCATATGTTGGTTAATGTAGTCTAGTTGTCTAGTTAGTATTTTAGCTTTGAATACACCTTGCAGTTGGTTTATTCCTTTATGCTCGCAGGGATCAGCCCGGGGCATGATTGTATGCTTTATTTTAAGGCCCGCTGGGGTCAGCCCTGGGCTTGCTTTCTGGGTTTGTTATGTTCGCAGGGCCAGCCCCGAGCATGGCTTGTTGCAGTTTAAACGCCCACTGGGATCAGCCCTGGGCTTACTATTTGGTCTCTGATGCCAGCTGGGATCAGCCCCGGGTCATGCGTCGTTCTAATTTAAGCTCGCTAGGATCAGCCCCGGGCGCAATCTGTTCTAGTCTTGAGGCCCGCTGGAGATCAGCCCCGGGTCATGCTCTTTCTAATATATGCCCGCTGGGATCAGCCTTGGGCGCAATCTGTTCTAGTCTTGATGCCTGCTGGAGATCAGCCCTGGGCATGGTCTTGTGTCGTTGTCATGCTAACAGCCCAGGCTGTTGTTGTTAGGGAAGGAATGAGTAACCCCCAAGCGCCAAACTATTTACGAATATATTTTTGGTGTTTACAAATATTTATTATTGTTTTATGTATGATTGTATTTCGGTTTGCAGTGTTTGTTTATTTAGCTATACTAGATGTTTGGGTATAAGACCTAATAAATGTTTTGCTTCCTCTTAACTCTTGTTAATTGTTTATACCGTAATCTGCAGAATATAATACACACTTTTTTTCTAGAAAATTTCTTCGTGAGAAAGGGGTGCGTATTATACACCCCAGTAAAATTTTGACACTTTTTTCAACAGGTAAAAAATTGGCTATCGTAGTTCAGTACATAGCCTTTATACTGAAACGCTACTTATTTTTGTTTACAGCATTTCTTAAACAGGTGAAATTATAATTTGGTTGATTTAGCAGAAATGTTTTGCTCTTAATCCGTTGATAGATAAATTGTATTAAAATGACCATTTAAAATTAATTTAAACTGTTTATTCAGCAATCTGAGCTGTGCATTCGCCATCTCCGTGTACGCCGCCATTACCGATGTTAATAGATCTGTGCAATGGATCCCGATTCCGGGCCTGATTGAGTTAGCCTACCACGTGTTTTTAGTAGTTAGTAAGCATTTTAAGGCACATAATTAACTACTATTCATTAAAATTTATCTTAAAGATTGGTTTCATCATTATTTTTTTAACACCTCTGCGGCCCTATCGAAGCCATTGTTGTACACAAGTGCGCTTGTCACTTGTATCTCGGACATACCCTTGGGGCAAAGAAATGTAACACCTTGAGTGAATACCCTCTTGTTTATGATCGGTCACTCCTTTGAGCTGTTTGAAGATTACCGCTATGCAGGAAGTTGAGACTTTTTAAAAATCTGCGTAAGAAACATTACATCGTCATGTGAATGTAAAATTTTCGATAAAGCAATTTCCTCGTACACTTTCCCCTGACGTTTTGCCACTTTTGGTCAAAAGTCTTAGTGTGTATTATACACCCGAACTACGTTTTTTCACAAAATTTCAGGCCCAAAGTGGGGGGTGTATATTATACACAACTGCATATTATATTCGGCGGATTACAATAAATAGAGTTTTTTATAGTGCCCATTGAGTTCAAGATAGCTATGTTCGACTAAATGTTCATGTACACCTGTCATTAGAAAGGATGAATTCAACAGCACAAAGGGATTTTATGTTTTTTGAAATCTACAGTAGTTTCTGATGAATTTGCTATACATCAATGACGTGTAAATTATTTACATTTCTTTTAAAAGGTGGCTGCGTTCTTCCAATGCCCTACTTTATGACCCAGCCCTGCGGAGAACTCTACACAACATGATGAAAAAAGTCTTTCTGCAGGTCAGTTTTGTTGACATTAAGAGGTGTTGGAGCATTTGATAGGGTCGACTGATTTGGACACGTGGTAACATTGTAACCTTGGGCAAGTTGCTTTAATCTACACATGCACTCTCTCCACCCAGGGGTTAATATGGGTACCTGGCACATGAGACGAGCTGGCTATGTGAATGAATAAGCATTAGCGCCATAATTTGGCAGCTCTACTTGTATGCTCTCCAGGGAGTTGAGGATGCTACGAATTGTACAGGTCTTGCCGGGGGTAATATGTAGAAGTCGTTTGAGGCAATTAACTTTGCGAGCAGGACTATAAACCCCTACCTTTAACCTTTACATTAAGCACAATTGAATTGAAGCTGATTGTCAAGAGTATTTTTCAGGTTATATAATTCTGTGTCGCATTTTCAGCTCATATCGGAGTTTAAACGACTGGGTTCAAATGTGGTGTACGGGAACTTTAACCGTCTGATTTTGTGCACAAAGAAGCGGCGTCTGGTGGATGCCCTGGGGTACGTGGAGTACATCACCAACAGCATCAAGACGCGGGATCTGTTCAAACTGGTGGAGATGTCATATGAACAGTGCTGGGAATACCTGATGTGGCTGGACCCTGTAAGTAGACCAGTAAAGTTACTTATATATCAAATATCAATGTGGTGGATTCTGTAAGCAGGTATCTAACAATTTGGATAGATGTGAAAACATTATATATCATTCATTCATTTCAACTTCCTTGGATAAATCTTACCAGAAATTGACTAGAAAAATTTGTCCCCATGAATGTAATTGGCATCACAGTCTTAATGAGAGAGTGGTGGAAGGCAAAGTAGAAGATTAGCCGACATATATGAGTTATGTCCAAGACACCATGTAGTATCGATATCGATGATATCGACGATATTGTATCGATATCGACTCACTAATTTCAATATTATAGAATTTAAATGCATATGTACACAAATTCAGCTGTCCATATTTAACGTCGATCTCGACGGTATCGTATCAAAATCAATTTTTCTTTGTCCACAACTGAAGTTGTCCATACTCAAGTCGATATCGTATCGATATCGAGTCGCATATGTACACAACTACAGCTGTCCATAATTAATGTCGATATCGACAATATCGTATCGATATCGATCTGCATATGTACAAAACTAAATCTGTCCATATTTAACATCGATATCGATGATATCGTATCAATATCGATTTTCCTTTGTTTAAAACTGAAGTCCATATTTCATGTCGATATCGACGATATCGTATCGATATCAATTTGCATATAAACACAACTACAACTCACAATATTTTAACGTCGATATCGTATCGATATCAATTGGCATATGTACACAACAAAAGCTCTCCATATGTATTGTCGATATCGATGATATCGTATCGATATCAATTTGCTTTGTGCAGAATGTAATCAACTACTTTGGAAAACTGTGCTATGCTTATCTTAAGTTTTGACGATATAGACGATCTCAATTATGATATTTTACAATCCTTAAATACCATAATTTAGACGTTCTTCTCAGTGTTATTGATATTGATTAAATTTTATAACAGATGGATTCAAAAGAATTCATAAGAGTCAATATCGAGGTTGATATTGTCATTTTCAATGATATTGTAATAGTTGTTTTAATGCAATTATAAAGATCACTATTGATTAGGACATCGTCATTTTGTGTACAACATCGCCTATACATAGTTAGTCTTGAAACTTATTAGTGTCGATATCGATGTCGATATCATCCTTTTGTGTACGATATCGTCCATATCGACAATATAATTGATTTTGCAACTTCATCAGTGTATATCGATGTTGATATCGTCAAGTTGTGTACGATATCGTCAGTATCGACATCATAATTGGTCTAGCATAT
The DNA here is from genome assembly GCA_016163765.1 of Magallana hongkongensis. NCBI lineage: Eukaryota > Metazoa > Mollusca > Bivalvia > Ostreida > Ostreidae > Magallana > Magallana hongkongensis. The sequence goes on along the minus strand of WFKH01011581.1, from coordinate 10,178,378 downwards.
TTCGAAATTCGTCGATATCAACAACAAAGTTGGTCTTGGACATGTATGACATATATATGTTGCATCAAAGTTTTGTAGAAATTCTTGAATTTGTGAAAGGTCAATGATTTCGGACTTTTCAGGCAAACCATGGGGGAGTTAAGGGGAAGCTGCCCTCAGAATCCCCTCTTGAGCAGACTCAGCCAGACCCGGAGAAGGAGGGGGGTCCAGATAGTGAAGAGGAGGAGGAGGAGATCGAGACGGAGGAAAGAGAGGTCCTCAACAGGTCTGAGGACGAGGAGGAGGTCAGTAAACAATACAACTGTTGTAAGTCAAGGTCAAAATTAATGCTGCCTTATTATAATTTCCCTAAATGTGTATTTTAACTAAAAGTAAAGAAATACACTCAGAGGACAAAAATTTCATTAGCGCTCACAATTTTTCAAATTGATGCTTTATAGTTGCTCTAGACTTGGAATGGAAATGCAGAGATAGTTTAAATTCTAAATTCATAGAATCTTTTTCTCTTTCAGCCTGAAATTGAAATGAATTGGAACATAATGCATTTCCTACCAGAAGCAGGTGCTTGCCAGACAAATTTCAATGTGAGTGATGAGTTGGCTTTTAATTCTGATAGAAACATTCTCATTAAACATTAATCATGTAAGCTAACTTCGTATAATATTTCTTCCAACAGCTGATCGTGGCTGGATACATTTTGTCCGTGTACAATCAACTTCAGGAGGAGCAGAAAGTCCAGACCCCCGGGAATACCCCGGTCAAGCGGCGACACAACAGCCAGAGTCAGGTAACGACAGATGATTCAGTCAAATCAATTTCTAGACACCAACTTTTATGATAACATGATCTTTAACTTCATCTCATTTAAAACTGAGGCTCCTGTCGGTGAAAAACTACAGCTAAAAATTGATCTTTACATTTATTCTTGTAAAAGAGTTCCTTTTGTACATGTATTTGCAAAGTTCAACGGAAAAAAAACTATCTTATGGAATGAAAGAAGAAATGTGCCTCTAAACAAAGACAGTTATCTTTCGATATAACATTACTAAGATAGAATATTGGTTATTTACTTGACAGAAAGTTGTAGAGACAACCACCACACCACAGTCGGTGACCTTTGCACAAGAGCTGGTGGCCGGAGATCTCGCTCAACAAATGTTCCTGTGAGTCAGATAATTCTTTGGTTTTGAAATCACAATCCCAAAGTAAAGACATCATATTTATCTAGTCCAGATAATGACTTGTTACAGCATGTTTCACTAATGTGCTTATTCTCTGCAATACAGCTATAGACTTGCATGGATTGTAATCGGTATATACATTACATGTACTTTATGCTTACAGACTCACTCAGAAAATCCACAAGAAATTTGGTCACATCAGTGACATGTCTGGTGAATTTCCAAACAGACCAGGCTCACACTTAACCATGCAGAACCCAGCATTAGAATTCATCAAATGTGTTTGTAAGGTAGGAGATAGTTCTGCTCACATGAACCTGGAACATTTTCTCAGAATCAGTTCTATTTTGCCCCTAGTCATCAGAATTTCTTCATCCTCTTCCTCCATGTTTAGTCCCATCATGACGCCTTAGGGAAAGAATGCTGTGTTTTATGTACATACATTATATGTTGCTTTCAAAAAACATTTCCTGTGTTCTTTCCAGGTTCTCTCCCTTGATAGCAATATTAACCTCCAGGTGATAAAGTTAAAGCGAGACCTACTGAAACTGATAGGAATTGGAGAGTTCGCCGAGGAATCAGCCTTCTCTGACCCGTGTCTCTCCTACGTGTTACCAGAGGTCATATGTAAATCATGTAACCACATCCGTGACCTTGACCTGTGTCGTGACCCTTACCTTAGCCAGGAGAGGTCAGAGTAAGTAGTGAAAAGTAGAGCAGCAGGAGTTGTACAGATTGATTTCCTAGTCAACATCTGCTACAGTACAATTCTATCTATAAGTATTGAAAAGTAGTGCAGCGTGAATTGTAGAAATTGATGTGAACTTACAGGTACTATGTTTTTGTAGCCTAAAGTTGTTGGATGAATACATGGCCTCATATCATTGATAGACAGATACATGTGCATATCAACTATGAAAGCAGTGGGTATCTGCACAGTATCTGCAGTACATGTATATCTTATTTTATCCAGCTCATCTGTAAAGTTAATGTGATAAGTTTTATTAGACATGTAATTTGAGGGAGTGTGTGAATAGTGAGTCAAGTATTCCCTATTATTTCAGCTCCTCATGGGCATGTGTGCAATGTATGACATATATTCTCTGTTATTTCAGCTCCTCATGTGCAATGTATGACATGTATT
>WFKH01011581.1:10124064-10150561 GCA_016163765.1 Magallana hongkongensis | reverse complement strand
TTTAATCTGCACAACCAGTGCTTTCACACAAGTTACTGTTTTTTGGACTGAAAACTTTCCCAGAATATTTTTAAAGATTTTCTCTATATATTCCTATGTAAAAATTCATCCCCCCATTGTGGCCCCACCCTACCCCTGGGGACCATGATTTAAACAAACTTGAATCTACACGATCTGAGAATGCCTCCACACAAGTTTGAGCATTTCTGGCCTCATAGTTTTTAAAAAGAAGATTTTTTAAGATTTTCTCTATATATTCCTATGTAAAAATTCATCCCCCCATTGTGGCCCCATCCTACCCCGGGGACCACGATTTAAACAAACTTAAATCTACACTATCTGAGAATGCCCCCACACAAGTTTGAGCTTTTCTGGCCGATTAGTTTTTAAAAAAGAAGATTTTTAAAGATTTTCTCTATATATTCCTATGTAAAAATTCACCCCCCCCCCATTGTGGCCCCATCCTACCCCTGGGACCATGATTTGAACAAACTTGAATCTACACTATCTGAGAATGCCTCCACACAAGTTTGAGCTTTTCTGGCCTTATAGTTTTTAAAATAGAAGATTTTTAAAGATCATGACTTTTAGTTTTTGAGAAGATGATTTTTGAAGATTTTCTGTATACATTCTTATGTAAACATAGGTAATCACAGATTACAAAGCTCACCGAGACAAGGCATCAACTTTATGAGGAATCACCTTTATAAAACCACCTTTATCATATTATATGAAAATCATAGTTAATAATCTTGGATATTCATGGATACTGTTTTGACACAATATCGTATATCATATGTAAAATAATTGTATGATAATCATATGTTCATTTCATACAATATTATAAGATACAATGTTTATCAATACAATAATATAAAATATGATATTGCATCCAATGATACTTACAATATATATCATTTAATACAATATAATACTGAAATAAATATTGATGCAATATGATATTGTAACATATAATATGACATTGTATCTTGTTATACATCATTGTATTTAATCACATAATACAATATCATTATACCTAATATAAATACAATAAAGCATTATTTGATATTATATCATATCACATAATACATCACAATATTGTAACATATGATATTATATTGTATAATATAGAATAATATTGTATTGTATGATATTGTATCATATTTGATACACAATATTGTATCATATGATACAATATAATTTGATAAAACATTGTATATCATATGATACAATATCATCTGATATAGTAATATATTATATTATACAATATTATACAATATCATATCATATGATACAATATCATATTATTATACAAAATCATATTATATAACATCTTATAATATCATATAATACAATTTCATGTATTATATAACAATATATTATATAAACAAATATCATATTATACAATATTGTATCATGATACGATATAATTATAATATACAATATTGTATCATATGATACAATATCATATATTGCAATATAATATGAAACAATATCATTCGATAGAATAATATATTATACAATATTATATTCTACAATATTGTATAATAATATACAATACTATACATAACAATATCATATAATAATGTACAAAAAAAATTGATACAATATCATATCGTATCATATAACTTTTTACAATATAATGTATGATATTACATTGTATCATATAAAACAATAGTGTATCATATTATAGAATACTATATCATAGGAATCATGTTATATCATTTAACAACAAACACATCTATCAAGCAGGTTTGAGTGAGATAGGAGAATTTTTAGCATCCTTGATAATGGAGATCAGGCTCTGCATCTGAAGCTACCTCTGCAATTCATTTATATTAGAGTTAAATCAATTATGCAAGCTATTATCTATAAAACATGTAACCTGTTCCAAAAAAATAAACCACATCCAGCATCCGAAACCTATGGCTCAGATTTAGTATTCAAGCCTGTCAGATGCATCAGTATCATGAGATGCATCATCCATGCAAGTTTGTACCTGCTCTAAAAACTTTAACCAGCTCTTAAAACCTTAACCTCATCCAGCATCCGAAACCTATGGCACAGATTCAGCATTCATGCCTGTCAGGTGCATCAGTATCGTAAGACGCACCATCCATGCAAGTTTGGTGAAGTTAGGACCAGTAATAATTAAGATATATTTTTTAGCATCCTCGATAATGGAGATCAGGCTCTGCATCTGAAGCTACCTCTGCCTTTCATTTATATTATAGTTAGATCATATATGCAAGTTTGAAATAGTGCTATTACCTACATGTATTAAACATGTGACCTGTTCCAAAAAAACTAAACCTCATCTAGCATCCAAAACCTACGGCTCAGATTCAGAATTCAAGTCTGTCAGGTGCATCAGTATAATAAGATGCATCATCCATGCAAGTTTGGTGAAGTTAGGACCAGTAATAACTATGTTATAACCATCAGAGGGCACCAGTTTCAAAAACTTTAACCAGTTCTAAAAACCTTAACCTCATCCAGCATCCGAAACCTATGGCTCAGATTCAGCATTCAAGCCTGTCAGGTGCATCAGTATCATAAGACGCACCGTCCATGCAAGTTTGGTGATGTAAGGACCAGTAAAAACTAAGATATGATCAGCAGAGGGCACCTGCTCCAAAAACTTTAACCAGCTCTTAAAACCTTAACCTCATCCAGCATCGGAAACCTGTGGCTCAGATTCAGCATTCAAGCCTGTCAGGTGCATAAGTATCATAAGATGCACCATCTATGCAAGTTTGGTGAAGTTTGGACCAGCAGTAACTTAGAAATGGCTATCAAAGGGCACCTGCAACAAAAACTTAAACCTGCTCGAAAAACCTTAACTTCATTCAACATCCGAAACCTATGGCTCAGATTCAGCATTCAAGCCTGTCAGGTGCAACAGTATCATAAGACACACCATCCATGCAAGTTTGGTGAAGTTAGGACCAGTAGTAACTAAGATATAATCATCAGAGGGCACCTGCTCCAAAAACTTTAACCAGCTCTAAAAATCTTAACCTCATCCAGCATCCGAAACCTATGGCTCAGATTCAGCATTCATGCCTGTCAGGTGCATCAGTATCATAAGACACACCATCTATGCAAGTTTGGTGAAGTTAGGACCAGTAGTAACTTAGAAATGGCTATCAAAGGGCACCTGCAACAAAAACTTTAACCTGCTCCAAAAACCTTAACCTCCTCCAGCATCTGAAATTCATGGCCCAGATTCAGCATCCAAGTCTCTCAAGTCCATTAGTAGGTCCAGATGCATCATTCATGCAAGTTTGGTAAAGATAGGACAAGTAATAAGTTAGATACAGGACCTGCAACAAAAACTTTAACGAGGTCCGGACGCCGACGCCGACGCCACCGCCGACGCCGAGGGTATAGCATAAGCTCCCCCCGACTTCATCTCGGTGAGCTAAAAATCCATCCCCCCATTGTGGCCCCACCCTTCCCCCGGGGACCATGATTTGAACAAACTTGAATCTACACTACCTGAGGATGCTCCCATACAAGTTACAGCTTTTCTGGCCTAATAGTTTTTGAGAAGAAGATTTTTGAAAATACCAACAAATTTTCAATAATTCTAAATTTTCTCCCCTTTAAAGAGGGTGTGGTCCTTCATTTGAACAAACTTGAATCCCCTTCACCCAGTGATGCTTTGTGCCAAGTTTGGTTGAAATCTGCCCAGTGGTTCTGGAGAAGAAGATGAAAATGTGAAAAGTTTACAACGACAACAACGCCAACGCCAACGCCAACGACGACAGACAATGGACAATTTTTGATCAGAAAAGCTCACTTGAGCTTTCAGCTCAGGTGAGCTAATAAAAAGCCTTAACCCCTGCCCCATGGGCAGTGTATTTCATTTTTAAACAAGAGGTCCATGGGCCACATCGCTCACCTGAGTAACAATGGCTTTATATGGGTGTTCAAAGGATATATGGCCCTTCAGTAAAATAACAAAAATAAATATCCAAATTTTACACTTATTTATGCATACACTGTAATCTTTATAAAGTGATCAAAATATATGACATCATATAGGTATATTTTCTTCCTTAACTTCTTACTTATTATTGTATTTTATTTTTAAAAATCCTATATATGAAAGAAGAAAATTGTACTTTAATGCACTTAAGTCCTCAAATTAAAAACAATCAAAATTTTAATTGGTCTTCCCCATTATAAACGATTGTTGTTTACCTGGCGTGAACTTGTGTGACGTTTTAAAACTTTATTCACTTGATCGATGAATGCACTCGAATGAAAAATGTTGTTACTGATATGTCAAAGAGCTATTCTTATCTATGTATTGTCAGGCATATCACTCTATTGTACTAAGGCCCACCCATTAATTTCATCTTTATTTAAAAACAACAAATGGCTACAAACCAAAGATGATTTTCCGCTGTAATATTTACTTAAGGTACTTCACTACACCGAGACTTATACTTTTTAAGATACTACGTCACAAGATGGCGATTTAAATGTTTTGTTACACTGTTTGTATCAATCGATTCAGATGTATATCGTCATAGCTCAGTGGTTAAAGTATCAGGCTTGTGAACCGCAGATCATGAGTTCGAATCCGCCTGGGGCTTTTGTTCATGTTTACTGAATGAAATTTTTGAAAATATCATTTTTTATCAAAAAATGCAAATTTTTTCGCCTACTTGACATATATACTTCTTATCCATCATGCTCTCTATCATAATCAAGTAATTTTGCGCTGATTTGAGAAACTTTTTGAAGGTGTAGTGAAGTACCTTAAGAACAGCGATAATGCATTTAATTATCCCCATAACAATATTGTGTCAGAACTATGGAAATGATTTATGATTTAAAGACGTTGTTTTTATTCACTCATGTCTGAAAAACTATCAAAATTGGTGTAGATCTCATACCTACAATTCACCGTATAAGAAGGGGGTCCAAAATGTAGTTACAGCATATCATCCTATTAATTATTCTGTACAAGGATTTAATATTTAACGAGCCATTTCTAATGATCAACCAAAATTTCAGCGTCAATCATAGAATTATAAGCAAGATACAGATCCATACGTGTGATATGTACCGGCGGTACACAAAATGTACCTTTTTTTTTACCCCATTCACTGTGTACTGGTGGGACACCAAAATTCACGGAATATGAAAATTTGTACAGTATTTCGAATTTCTCGCTAAATGCCGCCATTTTCCTCTCATTCTCACTCGCGATACACTGGAAAACATCAACTGTGTTTGACACGTGACCTACCGATTCTTGTGTAGTGTACACAAACGTCGCGTGTGAAGGTGTGAACTGCCAATTGGGATAATCATCTTGCTATAAATCCGTATCAAAATACCCCTTTAGGTAGCTTTGTTTTTAAAGGGGGTATTTAATTATAACTGTTAATGTTTGTAACTTGATCGAAAAAAATTAGCCAACTCTACGCGGGGGTGTTATGCCCCAGTCACACATTCACGGATCAACTCCACGGTTCTACTACGGAATATTTTCCACGGTTGACACCGGAAAATCTAATTATCGTTAATGCCCCAGTCACACATTCACGGATCAACTCCACGGTTCTACTACGGAATATTTTCCACGGTTGACACCGGAAAATCTAATGATCGTTAATTGATACGGAGTTAGTACGGATGCACTACGGAATAGATACAAATTGATACATACGAATTACTATGGATTTATACGGAGTTAAAATGGACTTCTACGTTCTAAAACGGTTTAGTAAGTTTTACTAAGGAAGTACTACGGTGGTTTTATCCGTAGTGGAATTTTGAACATGTTCAAAAATTGTCGCAGCTTTACAAGTATTGCTACGTTTGGATACGATAACAGACGGAAAAGCCACGGGTCAATACATATCGCCACGAATGATGCCGGATCGCTTCCGTAGCTAATCCGGCATTTAATCCGTGAATGCGTGACTGGGGCATTAAGGAAGCATATGGAATCTGAGTTACATGTAATTCCGTGAAATCACAAATCTTACTTTTTATGTACATATTCAAATATTTAAGCAACGAAATGTAGACCCAAAACAAATTTAAATATACTGAAGACAATTTTTTTCACAAATTAGATTGTATTACGTAGATTTACACATTGATGATGTCATGACTGAAAGTTGAATGTCGTTTAAATTTGATCGGAGAGCATTGTAAACAGATTCAAAATATAAGTAATCTAAGGACTCTAATAAAGTATTTTGGTGTGATTTATTGAGAATTGAACATAAGAATACTGGGAGAGATGTTAGTTTTATCAATCATTCGCTGAAAGGTATGTAAATTTGCTTTTATTTCTCGGCCAGGCTTTCCTCTGTCGTTGTTTACTATATAAAAATTCGACTAGAACAACCCTAACCCGTATTTATTGAACTTCAAATTTTACACTTATCGATAGTTTGATCAATGCTTAAATTAAAAAGTGCTGCTAGAATCCCATGTTTTGTGCTGTTTTGATGCAACATACGGTTTTCCGTGCAAACCGTACAAAAGTTGGGAAGGTTTTTTGAGAACTGGATGAATAAATATTTAATTAAGAAGAACATAGGATTCTAGCAGCGGTTTTGATCAAATTTAGTACGTTGTTAATGTACGGTACCTGTTAATGCATCTTATTTTGCGCAAGTAAACAGTCAGCTGTCTTATTTAACGATGTCTATGTTTGATTGATATGTAAAAATTACAAAATACAGGCATTCAGTTTTTTTCTAATATATTTGGGAGTAGAGAAGACAATTTTTTAAGATTTAATACATTTTTACTATATGGCAATATGGCCACACCCTAGGGCCTGAACCACTAACCCAGGGGCCATGAATTTCAAAATTTTGGTAGAGGGCTTCGTGGACAATTTAACCATGCATTTAGTTTTTTCCCCACATGTGTGGATAAAGAGAAGAAGATTTTTGAAAATTTGGCCTTTTTTGGCATATTAGGCCCCACCTATGAGGCCCCGGGGGTGGTAAAGCCATGAACTTCACAATTTAGATTTCTCTTACCATAGAGATGCTTCACACCAAAAATGGTATCAATTGGCCTTGTAGTTTTCAAAAAGAAGTTAAAAATGTATAATTGTTAACACACGAAGGACGACGCACGATGCACAACGACGGACGAAGACCAATTGCAATAGGTCACCTGAGTGACTCAGGTGACCTAAAAAATGAATGAGGCAAATTAAATGGGTACATATTAAACTCACTTCTGACAATTTTGTGACAAGCGAAAAAGATAAAGAAGACTATTTGAAAATTAACTTGGTCTTTAAAGTAATGGTATTTTACAAAAATTTGAAAAATCAAAAGCCAATTTAACAAAGATCAACATTGGCCTTTTTAATTTTTTATCAGTCCTAATAGGGCAAAAGTTCAAATACAGAATCATAGCACGTAAACAACATTTGTTTTTAATTAGAAAATTCTCTGATAATTTATTACGTAGACTGAAAATATTTCTATAATATTCTCATCTAAAAGAGTAAAGTCTTGATGCAATACGAGACAATATTTGCGTAAACAGGAAATCTGTCACTTCAAAGATCGGCTGGTTAATTAACAATAGGATAGAGCTGTTAATAAATAAGACCAACGTGTTCTCTTATATCATACTAAAGTTTCTGCTGAATTTCAATGTTTACACTGGCAAATAGATACCTGACTTATGAAATGATTTGGTAAAAGTACATTACCCTCTTGCGTCCATCTGCCAGTATGGACAGAATAGGCCAGAGAAGGCAGGAACAAAATAGCAGCCGTGTGTGCTGTCCACTTTAGCAGCTAGCACCTCTACAGGGAACAAGAGAAGTAATGTTATATAATGTAATACTGTTAGAGTTTCAAATAAATGGAATTATCATTGCAGACCCATACAATTTTGGATGTTACTAGTAAAGCCTGCTTTATTCAATATGAAACAGTTCAGAACTGTTTGTCTCCCCTATCAATTAAATCCCTCTAATTTAGTTATGGGTTTGATCTACATGTAAAAATAAAGAGATAAAATTATCAGGACAATTAATTCCCATCCATAATACATATATTCAATCTTAAAAAAACTTATGCACAAAATACAGGTATGCATTTGCATGTATCATTGGTGTTCCAGTGATTTTTCCCATGAAAAAATACGAAAACTTCAACTTCTAAAGGAATCATCTGACATGCAGACAAAATGACTTCCTCCTCCTCTACCACAAACATCTCTTCTACCTTAAAAACAAACATCTTTAAATTCAATGACTATCCAACTTTAACCTGAAATGTGCCTTACCCACTTCCTCCGAGGTTTTGATCACCCCCAGGTTGTCCCTCAGCCAGCGCACACAGGCGCCTGCTATAGCCACAGCTCCCTCTAAGGCATACACCACCGGCTTATTCTTACCAAGTTGGTACCCCACGGTAGTTAACAGTCCTTGCTTGGACTCCACAGCCTAGGCAAAAGGTCAACAGGAAAGAAATAATCACCAACTTATAATACTGGTACAGTAAAACTCGTTTAGTACGAACACGGATATAGCGAAAACTCGGATATAGCAAAGTTTTTTTGAGTCCCAGGTAAAATTCTTAACAAATCTTTGCAAAATTTTAACGAAGTTATAACGAATTCGGATATAACGAATTTACGGATATAGCAAATTGATTTTGAGTCCCGTAGAGGTGAATAATGACGAAATTTAACAATTTAATAACAAATTTCTTTACAGTTTTAAAAAGTTTGCATTACCATTTAACATAATAGTTTGAATGAATTTATTTTCTTATAAATTCTTCAATTTACAATCCGATTATCAAAGGTATAAAAAGAATGTATTTTCATTCTAGGCCTCAATTAGCAAATATTGTAGTCTGGTGAAAGAAAACATGTATATAGTGAATTCTCTATAGTTATTATTACGAATTCGTTATATGGATAAAACGAATTATGGATATAACGAAGTAAATCCATTGGTCCCTAGGACTTCGCTATAACCAAGTTTTACTGTAGTTATTAATGTTAATTTAATTGAGCTGAATGTGAGTTTTATCAATGAAATAAAGATTACGATGACCTTTCCACATACCTCAGTTCCTGTGTTCATTAACAAGAAACATCCTGTTCCATACCTGTGTAAAGAAAGATTAATTAATGTACATTAGTGTGTCATTCTTAGATCTTGTTATTAATAGTCAAGTTTACATGTATATGTATAGGTGTACTAAACACTGATAATATGTAAGCGTTAAAAGGTAAAACATTCATATGTAACTGCCAGACTGTTTTGACGGCATTATAAACCAAAAGTATGACTTTCTTTAAATTACACATCACTCGAAGATAAACGATAGGAAAATACCAAACCAAATAATGAATGTTAACGTACATGTATTAACACATTTAAACCACAAGTGCGACTTTCTAGAAATTACACACCACACAAAGATAATTGATAGTAAAATATACAGCCAATAATTGAATGACTTGTTATGCTATTAACACATTTAAATCACAAGTTCGACTTTCTAGAAATTACACATTACACAAAGATAATTGATAGTAAAATATACAGCCAATAAATGTTAAGCTATTAGCACACTTTCACAAGTCAATGAAAATGTCATTCATTGAATAAATACTAGTAGTACATTAGCACTATTTTACACATTCCATAAAAATAAACAAAACAAATAAAATTGCTGGCATCCTTACGTATTCTTTGCCTGCCCAGGCTTAAAACACATCTGTCCTACCATTGCAGACTGCTGGTCTCCCAAAATCTAAATAAATTATAAGAGGTATCAGGTTATAAAGCTTGTCTGGACCAAATTTTCATTTTTCCCCATAAATAGGGTAGGAGAAAAAAGGCTTGGGACATAGTAACTAGGTTTGAACAACAAATAAGCCTTTAATTACCCCAGAAATAGGGACACTTTGTAGAGGTTCAATTTTCATCTGCCCATAAACTTCTGAGGAGCTCCTAATCTCAGGAAGAACAGACACTGGTATGTCAAAGAAACTAAAAAAATGTCAAAAGTTTTTATTCTAACCTATCTATCACATAAGCATTGGGAAATAAGCATTGGAAAATTATGAAAAAAAAATAGGTAATCAATGCAAAGATTCAAAGAAAAATTACCCATAAAGCTTTTCATCCCATCTCAAAGTATGAATATTCATAAGCATTGTGCGGCTTGCATTGGTTACATCTGTGGCATGTACACCACCACTAACACCTCCTGTCAGGTTCTACACACAATAAAATTCATTTTTTAACACATTGTCTCCTTATCATTAAATCACATAAAAATCTTTCTAATGCTACACAGCTATCAAGGGCATATAGCAAGAATTTGCATATATACCTTAAATCCAGAAATACACTAGAAAAAATAGAAACTAAGAAATTAGCAAATTTCTATGTACCGGTACATGTATTGCACACAGAGATAAGAAATTACCCATAAGAGCCAGGAATCCACTGTTCCAAACAAGCACCTGTTCTCTTGTATAGCTTTCCTCACAGGTTCTACATTCTCCATCAGCCATCGCAACTTCACTGCACTAAAATATGTTGTTATGGGAAGCCCGCAGTAAGCCTATATATTCATGAAAATAAACACCAGATTTTTTAATGCAATTCATGGTGCTTTCATCGTGAAATGAACTCATTACACAAATACTATCTTCACTAGCCAAGGGTTTTTGGTCCATTTCACTAACAAAGATGCACAAATACAAGAAGCACAAATTTTACATCCAAATCTTCCATGAGTATGGGCCATCTTTCCACAAGTTTTGATCATTAGTTCAGCAGCTAAAAAAAACCATTTGTACTAACTTTTGGAATGGCTACCCACAACATATGACTAAGCGCTAGTCAAATACTACATTTATGTAGTAGACACTAGTACAGTAAGCTTTTCTACAGTTTGGAAAAACTAGGAGAATTAGTGACATATTTCATAAAATTGAATTATATGTTACCCTTAAGTGGTCTTTGTCTTTTTGTGGGGTTTTAGCAATCAGCTTGTCAACAGTTGAAGATGTTCTTGTATCCAGCCAGACTAAAACAGTTAAGTACAAAACACTCACTTTATCCTTACTACCTTATTATATAAACATACGTGTTACAAATACCAACATGTAGATGTTTTAATGTTTTACACTCTAGTTTGTTCAAGATAAAGACCAGAAAACAACAATTATTCTTAACATTAAAACAAATATCAAAAAAGTTATATTTCATTCCTGCATTAGAAGTGTATAAGGTATATTTTTACATCATGAATTTGCCTCTAATCTCACATGCAAAGCTTTGAGTATGTAGACTGAGATACCTATAGCATTGTAGAGTGGCTGTCCAGTAAGCTTGTCCCATACAATAGTGGTTTCTCTTTGATTGGTTATACCAACACCTAAAATAAAGTGATTGTTTAAACATGTACAGATACTTCCTATATGAATCTCAATCATATCTCAGGCACCGTCGTTTACACAAACGGTTAAATTAAGGTAAATTCCTGACCCAGGGATTATGAATTTCATAATTAATATGGCAATAATATTATAGCTCAATAAAGCCATGCACTCAATTTGACTGCTAGATATTCAGAAACCAAAAAAAGTGATAAATGTTCACTATATGATCAATAGAACTGTAACCTAACACCAGAACCCTGGTCATGGGGCCATAAATTTCACCATCTTGGTAGAAACTTTCATGCTTATTTTGCCTGTTAAATGTCAAGAAGTACAAATTTTCAAAGATTGCATCAAATTTTACTTAATTTGCCCGAATTTTATGGACCCTGGGAAGTGGAAGGTCATCATTTCACAATTTATGATATTCCCCTTCCCCTAGTGGTGCTAAACACCAAAATTGTTCAAGATTGGATTGTCAGTTCTCGAGGAAAGGCTGAAAATGCTCAATTGTCGACACAATGGATGAGGATGGACAAAAAGGAAAGCATTAGGTAACCTGAACGACTCAGATGTCCAAATAATGACTGACTCTGAAGCCACTAAAACTAATGGTTTTCCCTCCAACTGAAATGTCACACTTTCATTGGTTTAAACATGGCACGTGACTGCCGGATATTTTTCTATGTTCGGCTGTTGAGAATTTATATTCGGCATTTTGCTACTTATCTCAACATTCTTATTATTAAATACAGAAATTATGTTTGTATAAGTTGTTTTTATTTGGAGTAGTTGCCCTCTGAAATGAATTAAAGTGGTTGCCTTTTGAAATGACGTCACTTTGTTGTGACTGAAGTAGAATAAAATGGCAACCGTTATGTCAAGATTTGCTCAGACCTCTGCAGAGGAAAGAGAGAAAACATTTAAAAATAAAAACCAAAAAAAACATTGAAAAGAACAAAGTTGCAGTGAATAATTTTCAAAGAGTATTGGAAAGGCGAGAATGAGAATTTTGAAAGTTTGACAGTGTAAAATTGCACGAGACATAAGGCCACTTTTTAAAAAAATACATGGATTTGCATAGATCATCGCTTGTGAATAATGTCTCACTTGAGAGTACTCGGGAAAACAAAACACTTATTAGGTTTGTTACTGACTGACTACAGAAATACATCTGGTTGATGAATCTCAAAGACAGCAAGGCGAAACCTCACCGTCGATGAAATTGATCAACCCAATATATTTCAATGGTCAGCCAGTAACAAACCTAATAAGTAATAATAGTGGCCATCCAGTAAGATATTATGATATACATATGTATCTAAAACATCTTATCATTAATCTCAATTTTTTATCTATATTGTTATCACAATATGCAATATATTACCAATACATTCTTTTTTTAATTCTGTAACAGACAAATGAAAAAATACAGTGGCCTCCGGGTATAACGAGCTCGGATATTACGAGGTACCGCTTACAACGAGATGATTTTTTGGTCCCAAATTATTCTTTATTATTTCCTTTTGAAAAACTCCGGATACAACGAGATCGCTTATAACGAGACTCCGTATATTACGAGGTAAAAATTTGTGCCCGGTAGTTGTAAGTGCTATCGGATATAACGAGGTACTCGCAGCACGCTTGATTGCACACGCTAGTCTCAGGAAACTAACGGTATGGCCATGTACTTTTCACAGGTATGTATACACATGACAATAGATTCAAAGTATTCAGAAATAATGATGAGTTGTTTTTATTGCAATGTTCACAGTCATGGCTTCGAATTCAATGAAGAGGAAAGTAATTTCGCTAGAAACAAAAGTACTTATTTAGAAATAATTAACGAAGTTTAAAATGAATTATAAACAAAAAGTGAAATTGCAAAGGACTATGAATAAGCTTCAAGTACATTTAGTACGATTTAAAAAAAAACAAAGATGTGATTTTAGAAAGGTAGGAAGAGTTAGCGGACTTGTTGAGAAAAGCGTGTGACTCTAAAAATAACCATACATACATTAAGCTTTCCCATTATGTCGGTGTTGATTCACTGGTTACGGAATTTCGACAGAGATACGAAGTTAGTAAAATTCGAGGCGAAACTAAAAATGATGACGAGACAGAAATCGAAAAAGGTGGCGATGATATCGATGTGTCGGCAGTTACTCCAGAAACTCCAGATTTTTCTACAAAACTGAAAAGATGCGTTAAATGCGGTAACGATTTTACAAACCTTCTTCATGCAGAAAATGCCGAAACAGACATCGATTATTCCAATTTAGTGTTTTACAAAAGCTGATTGACATTATTGAAACTTACCAAAGAATTATTAAAAATAACAACCGTCCATCACGCAGTTTTTGTCTCTCGTGAAGTGAAAGTAACACGCCTTTACGATTGTACATGTAATTATTTGGCAATTTACATGAATATGCTCTAAGTATGTTACTTTTGAACAAAGTTTGAATAAATTACATTTATTTCATTAATACTTGTTTGTAACGTTATTTGAAATGTAAAGAAAAAAAGAGCCCGTGTCACCTTGGGAAATGCCAACCTCGGATATAACGAGTATCGGTTATAACGAGAAATAAAATTATGTCCCCAGCATCTCGTTATACCCGGAGTCCACTGTATTAATCTTTTTGTGACTGTTAAGTAACTTTATATATACAAAAAGAAACCCCATGAAAATCTGCATCACGTTGACATTTTAATTAAAGTGCCTGTTACAAAACGATATTTTTCTATCAGCTTAAGTGGAAAATTACCGGTATTCCAATAAGAATTTCTTTAAGGAGCATGTTTCATTCCGGTATTATTTATTAAGTCACATTATTGACTAATTAAACATATTTCAAGCCTATCATATTCATTATCATATACAGAATGTAAACCCCTCTACAAAATAAATAAAACGTTCATCCTATACTTCTGATTCGTCATTACATAATTAACTTGGTTAGACATATTAACATATGAAGAAAAACATACGTAATCAAAGATTACAGAGCATACCGAGACAAGCATCACCTATATGAGCCACCATTATCATATTAAACGAAAATCATAGTTTATGATCTATACCCTGATATGTTACATGTACGAGAAAAATGTGACGTTATCTTATTATGACATATTTGATATGATTTTTTTTTTATTCAAATCATGTATATCTATTATCATATAAATAAAATTCTTATTACAAGATGCATCATCCATCCAAGTTTGGTGAAGAAAGGACCAGATATGACATAGATATGGCCATCAAAGGGCACCTGCTCCAAAAACTTTAACCTGCTCAAAAAACCCAACTTCATCTCATTGAGCTAAAATTGTTGCTATAAATTAGATCAGTACATTTTTCAACCTGTTTTTTTTCCTTTATTTTAATTTTTTTGTAATCAATATTGTAACAAATTTTTTACACAGTGTGACACAATCCTAAAAAAAATTAATAAATAGCAAAACATATAGTTGTGCTGTGGAAAATTGTTTAAAAAAAGACTTTTGTACTTTCATTTATCACAAGTCAGATCAAAAAATATCTTACACTTAATGTCAGAGACACTCAGATTCAGTGCCTGCAAATTTTCCACTGCTTTCTCAATGCATACTTGGACGGACTGCAATATTTCCTTCGGATCTTCTTCCACCCATCTACAAATATACACAAGATCACTGAAAATTTCTCAGCAGCAACTGAGCAGATGGATGTCATTTTAGGAAATTTTGGGATGGGGATTCTAAATTCCTCCAAGAAGAAACAAATTTTTGGAATACAGGGAGGTGAAACTAATTAAGACATACCTGGTACATATGTAAACATGTAACTGCTTTGATGTTAATACATGTATATGTACTGTGTTTAGTGTGTTTTAAAAATTATGACTGTACAGTTATAAAATGAAAAACTGATATGGGACAGAAACAATGCTTATTAAATTGCTTGCAGAAATTTGAATTTATATAAAAGCTAGGAAATCTTGCCCTTCTTTTGGAAGAAGTTGCTGAATCTCTGTCTGGTGATAAGTAATTAACTCCCCTGTCTTACTGCAAAATATCTGAAATTAAAAATTAACTTTTTCAAGAAGAACATACAATAAGGTGGTATGGGACACCTCCATATTGTGATATACTTCCTATCAAATAAACAATAAAATCAAGTATTATTTCATACCGTAATTTTTTCTTTCCCCAAATTGTTATGAACGCCAGTATCTGCCATCATACATGCAAGATGCAACATAATTATGTTGCCATTCAACTTCTTTATGGTAACATTGGAGTTTATTATCTTAAAGGGGCATGGTTACGATTTTGGTCAAAAATTATTTTTCCGTTTTTAATGTTTACAATGCTTCAGTGAGGTATTTCTAATAGTCAACCAAAATTTGTGTGTCAGTCGTCGTGTTATAAGCGAGATACAGAGCTCATTCTTTGTCATGCAAACAAAGCTTACGTCATGTTTTTGTTTACCGGTACGTTTTGAATGTTGAAGTGAAAATTCCAGTTTCAGATTTAAAATGAATGTGATAAATGCTAGGAACTATTTATTTATGCTGAAAATGAATTAGAAGAAAGAGAAATCAGCTTGAAAAAGAACTTTTACCAATATATTGAACCAATGTAAACAAAAACAGGGCACGAGCCTTGAATTGTGAGCTCTGTGTCTTGCTTATAACTTGACGGCTGACACTCAAATTTTGGTTGATCATTAGAAATGCATTTCTAAAGAATTGTAAACAATAAAAATAGAAAAATAAGATTTGACCAAAATCATGATCATACCCCTTTAACATGTAATTTATTTGTATCAACTGTAAGTTAATTTTGCATGCAAGATATTTATGTCAACATTCCAGATTGTATTGTACAGTTGATCAATTTGCGAGTTCTTTAGATCAACAAGCAAGATAATTTTGTTAAAGTGTTATTTATCCATGTCAACATGCAAGATAATTATGACTGTTGACATATGACTTATCTATTGAATTATCCTGCATGTAAACATAGTTAATTAGCATTAAGATGTAAATAAGTCACATGTCAACATAATTATCTAGCATGTTGATGTAAATAGGTCACATGTCGACATAATTATCTAGCATGTTTATGTAAATAAGTCACATGTCAACATAATTATCTAGCATATTGATGTAAATAAGTAACATGTCAACATAATTATCTAGGATGTACATGTAAAAAAGTCACATGTCAACATAATTATTTTGCATATTGATGTAAATAATTATCTTGCATGTTGATATATTGTATGTGGACATACTGTAATTAACTTGACTGTTGACATAGATAAGCTAAATGTAAGTAACATGTCTGCATAATTGCGTGTTGACATAAATATATAAGTCGGGTCCAACTTCACAGGTTAATGTGACCCTGCATTACCCCCTATGCATGAGACTATGTTATTAATATATTCGATCAGTGCCTACTATCTATTCAAGATATATTACTAAAGTCAGGTACTCTTTACACAATTGCGCTGAAAAATATAGTTCTGTTCATGATCAGCAGATACAACATTACAATAAATGTTTAGAATATCGATGTATATGTAATACTTGGAAGAAAACAAAATTATCGTAAAATTATTTTGAAAAAACACCCCACCCCAAGAAATGTAAATGTGAAGAATTCATATTCCTACGCTAGCTGCTTCCTCAGTCTTTTTCATATATAGGTCATTCTTCGATTGACAATTTTTTCACTAATGAATATTGCTTATATTATTACAATAAGTATATTACTTGCATGATTATTGTTAGTTAGTTATCACACAATCTCTTTTAATTATTTGTTGTGTATGAGTGTGTGTTATTTCTTTTCTTCTTTTTTTAAACGACGGAATGGTTACGCAACACATGCACCATCTTTCTGGTCGCACTTGTGTAGACTCTCTTTAAGCACAGATGTGTGCACTGTTTGCTAATGACGGATGGCAGTATTTAATACGGACATGAAGAACTATATACGTCAGTTTCTTAACAAGTTCAGTGATTTTAACTTAAGAGATCGGCTGAGCACAGTGAAAATTCAAGTAATTTAAAAGTCGAATATCTTGGATATAGGGTAACCCATATCTATTCTTGTTATAGATTAACATGCACACACTATGTTAAACTTATACTGTTATAGTTAAACAGTACAGAATTTGTAACCTTTACCAAAAATCTTGAACTGCTTGTCCCTTGGTCAATGGCCCCTACAAGAGATTTGGACGCCATAACTGCTCTTGTCGGTTGCTTGCCTAGCACAGTTTACATTGCTTGTATCTAATCTACATAAACCCCTATATATCAATCTTAAACTGCACACACTCAAAGAGCCGGGTCAACTGCGAAGGAAACCATGTGGGTTGTAATGCACAGAGGCGTCATCGATCAAACTTAAATTATCCGGAATGCTAAAAAGGTCCATAATCCTATATGCGCGGGTATAGGGTTTTTCTAACACCCCCCCCCCCCCCCCGAAATTTTTTTGAATTTCTGTAGTAAAATTTCATGAAATCGGTCTTGGACCCCCCCCCCGGGAAAACAAAATTATCACTCGAAGCAGGTCCACTCGAGTCCCCGCGAATGGACTCAAGACCCCTGGCGTTGTGAGGATGGACTCATGTGAAGATACTTTAAATATCATAAAATTATATATATAGTACTAAGATTAATCCTAAAGACAAGCAGGGGCATATATACGTATATACGTCCCTGAGACAAGTTGCTTCATTGTCATGGGGAGGGTGAAAGCGGTAAATGAAGGCGATAGATATAAGCTGTTATTTTTTATTTTAAAAAATTGCATTTGACCTGTATAAAATATTCAAAGAATAGGATGGGTTTTTTTGTTGGTTTAATTTAGTTATATCTTCAAATGATGAAAATATTTTCAGTTTGGTTAAAATAAATCTTCAAATAATTTAAAGATATGTTAAATAAGTTTTGTGCGCATTAAATACTTAATTGTTGTTAGCGAACAAAGATTGAAAGATGCAAGCAAAAATTCAGTTGGGCGTGTGTATCGATTCAATACTCGGCGATGATGCGTCAGTACATGTAGTTATCAGATCTAGATTCCGTTTTTGTCAGTGGCAGTATGAACAACAATAGGTTTTCTTAACAAACTGAGGAGATTATACTCCTTAAATGTACAAGAATTATAAGAATGAATTTAAGAACTACTTGATTTATACTCGTATTTTAAAAACTAAGGTTTTGAACAGTGCAGACAAAAAGACGGTTTGTCACTTTATATATATATATATATATATACACACACACACACACACACACACAAATCACAATCAATTTATACATGTATTAATTCAAACTGAGTTGGAACAGTTCTCGCTTTTTCTTAATAGTAGTAGTAGCTTAATTAAAATCTTAAACTGCAAAACATATAGAAAAAGACAATAGCGTTAAGAGGTAAACACATGCAGATATATACATGCTAAATATACATATTATAGAATATAAGTATAAAGCTTATATTGGTACTTGTCAATTAACATCCCTAAGTAAAATACTTCAACCTATTTATACAAGTATGCTATAGTATATATAATGAGTAGTTTATATTGTATTCATTCTTTAAAAAAATATTTTTAGGTATTAGGTTCATTATTAGAAAATAGTCAAGCCAAAATGAAACAACGGTCACTAAAACGTTCCAACGCTTTTTGTTACTGTAATGCAGCTTTTTGAATAATCAATATAATTAATTTTGCCATATACCACTTCTATATATTAATTCTACTGAAAATTAGTTCTACACAGACGTCAATTTCTTCTAACTTTAACAGTGTTGAATTCAGTTCGTCAACTTATCATTAACGCCAGTACAATTGAATTTAATATGACATATGCCCTATTTAAAAAAAATAAAACCATGTGATTGGATATTGTCTTACTGTAGGCCTATATACACAATTTAAAATATTTAAAAATACATTTTGACACTGAATAATTATATACCAAACAAATCAACAAAACTTTTTGTCTACTTTGGTTTCGTTTCTATTTTTGACTTGGTTTGGTTTCGTTTCGATTGGTTTCGTTTCGTTCGGTTTCGTTTCGTTTCGTTTCTTTTCTATATCGTTTCGCAATTTACAGGTACCCTCAACAGCTTAAGAAAAATTCCCATATAAGACGACTTGGCTATTCCTTTTATCTAACGTACTGATGTACATTAACAATAATTTAGTTACTTTTACTTACTCTTTAAGATCAATTCATTAATTTGTTAAAGGAAAGATGTAAATATAAACAATAAAATGCTTTCTTTGATGATTCATGAGGGTTATGAAGGTAGCGATCATTGCTTAAAAAATTATTACATAACCCGCTAACTCATTTTATTGTTTTAAAAATAAATGTCCGCGATTAAAAGATATCAATTTTCATATAAAACAATTCCTGATCGACTCTAAAAAGATAAATTTGTACCAAGATGTACATGATTTCTACAATTTATTATATGTACACATTTGAAATCACATCTAACAACTAAATGTAATCTAATTGCATTGTAAATTTCATTGACCTGTTTATGTTGAGTAGTTAATAATTAGTATATTGTATCATTAATTTGTATAGGGAAAGGGCGATCTATGTTACAGAACTTGTGCCCGATTCCAATTGTACATTAGTACAATAAAATTATCTGACTACGACATCGAAAATAACAATTAACCTTATTGCCTTAATAAGATACAGGGTGTTACAGAATATCTGATACCATTTAAAATTTGTATGAATTGAACAATAGTTGGCCAAAGCTTGTAAATTGTGGCTAAAATGAAATGTATCAATTAATTTTTCCACAAAAAAGTTCGGGGAAAAAACCTGCTTTGCTTTTAAATATGAAGTCACAAAATTGCATCATACATGTATTTCTTTGGTTGAATTGAATTTTATTCAAGATAAACCTGACAAGAGAACAACCATCTTCCGTTTTTAACTGTATCTTGAAAGTTTTGGTGATTTAATATGAAAATGAAAAAATAATAATAATCGATACAATCAATATAGGTATAATACTGACGTTTGCAAGGAAATTATACTATATCGCAACCAAAAAGGGGAAAATGTTGTCATTGTTGAGAAGGTGCCGCGAAGATTTTCAAAAACTAACAAAAGGGTAATTGTTGAGTGAAAATTTACATCATATACATTTATGAAAGTGCATTTTTTTTTGGTTAGATAAATTTAACAACAAATAATGGAAATGGTATCATATATTATGGGACACCCTGTATAAGGGACAACATACACGCGCCTACAAAACTAATACATGTACATGTATTGCAATACATTCTCAATTCATATAGTTCAAGAATTTCATGAAAAAGATGTTTTATAAATGGTGAATATTTCACATGCGTATATACGATTTCTACACAGACTCAATTCTATGTAATATTAATTATCAATAAAGTATAAAAATGAATATTCAAAGCACAAAATGTTCAATCATCTGATAGATATCTTATTTTTAATGCCCAAATTTGGTGTTCCAAATTCATAAGACGAGGAAAGATTATATGTAAAAGCTGTAATTATATTCTTATAAAACACTACTACGCACAAATCAAGATACTGATTATTAAATTAAAGTTGTTAATTAATGTTAGTATACTCCAGCCAGTTTTTGCTCAGGCTGTTTTAAGCGCTATAAACTGAGTGAGCGAGTGCACACGGTGACGCAGAGAATACAGATGACAGAGTCCAAACTGTGAGCTACAACTGATAATGAGTAATACAGACTTCAGACATAGGCCTAATTGTCTTGTACACTCCAGACTTTTCAACTTTTAAATTCTAGTTCAACTGACCTTACCATATAAGACGTATCTGCGTTTCATTTTTTAAATTAGGACACATACATGTATGCATACTTGTTGCCCCTGTTTTTGACAGTTTGCGTTAGCGGCTTTTTAGTTGCTTATGTTCTTGAAATCGGTTATGTGGTGGATAGAAAATGACTCTGAAATCATAGAATCTTTGAGTCACTTTAGCCTACAAGGCCATTGTATCAGAGAACAATGTCTAAGTGGTTGTAAGTTTTGAAAAAGACCGAGAACCTCAGTTGGGTCAATTAGTGAATGGATATGAAAATGCTACAATGTTTGTTGGGAAGTCATGGAGCACCATTTTATCCAGTGTCCCATTAGAAACCACCCCCCTAGAAAACAGGATACACTTTATACAATGTCGTTGAAGGCAATGGGTATTTTTTTTTAACACATGTCCTTCTGACCGCTATAATTTAGTTAAAAATAAATTAACGAAATCATTGAATTATGACGGGTTTTACTCATTGCATTATTCGATGATGTTGTGGAGAGCAAAAAGCCTATCTCTCTCTTTAATTTGTGAAGATTGAGAAGAAACGCTTTTCTGTAAGATTGCTGTTGTCTATTATAGAGAGTGTGTGTGGTTTTCCAGAGCACCTAAGTAAGTACATGTTGAGAGTTATGTACCTGTCCGAGTTACATGTTCCTTTAGTAATTTTACTGTAAGATCAACAACTTTGTTCCAGTCTGACAAAGATGTCCACTAGTTCCAAATTTTACTGAAAATACCGGTAAATGATCGTATGTGGATGTTTTCATCAGTTAGGCATCGCCAGTTGTCCACTATGTTTCCTGGATGGTTGTTCTTATGATAACTGGTTGATTGTGTTTGCCTGGTTAGATCTTTAGGTAGTTTAGAATCTCTTCTGATATTTCTATCCATTTATTTCCTATATTGTTCCCTTTTGAAAGCATGTGGCTTTGTTTTTCGTTCACTCAGTTTGATGTTCCTACTTTGATTTACCGATATCTCCAAAAAAGAAAACATCCAATTCATTAGTAAACTTACCTAAAAGCTGCTTTGTTTGTTTTATTAACAATAGTCATCATAAGATGCTGCCTTTTTGCCACAAGAACCAGAAATGGTATATAAGGTTTCCTTTTCTTTCCGTGCACTCAAACCAATAGGCATTCAAATGTCAGCATCTAAACCAATTTTGTACCAGTTTTTCTTCGTATATATTTATTTTATGATCTTTTACCCCTCTCTTCATTTCTACGTCCGTGGTCCCTTCGTGCGGCCAGACCGCCCCCGCCCCGCCGTATTATAAAACAGGATTAAACTACAATTTACATTGTATATGACGGTACTTTGTATACAGTATTCTTAACTTTAAATGTGACCATAAAAAAGTTACTGAATATTTTGTATGTATTTACCTCTCAGTAATAAGAGATTTCTATTTATTCACGGTTCGTTGTCTTGGAATATTCTTCCTACTACACGTTTACCTGAAAGTCCAAAAAATTTGTTTCCAGTATTTAGTAGATTTATTTCTACATTTTTGTGTATATGTTGTTATATTATTGAAATCTGCAACCTTCTTACGATATCTGAAATGACCGGATGCTATCTTCTATAAGCTCCAGAACGAGGTAAAGCAAGCCAGTTTCACAAAACATTGAACATCGTTTTTATTCCCAAAAGTTTCATCCATACAAGTGCACGCTAATTTTCGTTGTTTTGCATTTGTTTACACTAGTACTTGAAATTAAAATACGGCAAAAGCTTGAGTATATGAATATTGTTTAGGTATCGAAGTTAGGGGTTCTAGTGCTAGGGCGGACATTTTTTTCTTTAAGTGAATGAAGTGAAAATTCTTCTCTTTTTTATCACCTATTAAAATTACAAAAGTAAAATCACCTTTTTGAATAAAATATATTACCTTATACATCACTGTATTTACATTTTCCAGTGTCTTTGTCTGTGATAACACTACGAATCGATTTTGTAATGTATAGTCCAATACATTTCACCAATTACTATTTTAATATTTAATCGTACAATTGCTAAAAATTATATAAATATAATAATAAGGAATCATTCTTTGAATATTATGAGGTGATCAAATACGGTCGGACGTGATCCAATTTATTATAAAATCCGCAGGGCTTTATTGGATTTGATCACACCGACCGTATTTGATCACCTCATAATACTTAAAGACTGATTCCTTATTCCTTAAATAATACTCAAACAATGATTCCATTTTCCTTAGTTGAAATAAATAGGCGATACCATCAATTCAAAATAAATGAATGGCATAACTCATTCGGTAAGGTTATATCATTCATTCAAATAGTGATATCGCATACTCGAATACATGATATTAATCATTTCGAATAGGTGATATCACCTTTTATTATATACCCAATATTTTTTCCTTCTTGATTTTCCCTTCTTGATACTGTCATCAGATCTGATGATCCGCGCCTGGCAACTCGACGTGATCCGACCCTTTGGATCAAGTTACTAATATATATTTATGCTCTATTCGACAAGATGATATCGTTTCATGCCAGTAAACTCCTTAAAATTCACAAGTAGTGAAATTATCAGCCCATTAATTCCTATTAACAATTTTGAAAATATTCCCATAAAGACACTATAAATGCATAGCCAACAAATGGTACGTGTATTTTAATCTTTAATTCTACAGCATCCATGACCTAAAATGAAATGTTAACAAAAGAGATATGGTCTTCTTTTATTCGCTAATGACATATTAAAAACAAATCCGCGACGCTTATTAATCTCGGGTAACTACTCACTTTTAAAGTTTACATTACGGGAATAAGGGACAAGTTAAGGTAACTCCAGTGTCTTTCGGATCCGGTTCTTTTTTTACACGGCGTGCTACATTTCCGGTTATAATTTTGGCACACAACAAGTGTTTTAAAATAATTATGGTTTGGTCAAAAAGTGGAAAATTTGTAAAAATATAGCATCTCCGTCGTTTAGAGAGATAGGAGAAAGCAAGGAAAGCAGCGAAATGTAAAACAGTAAATGAGTGTGTAATATAATTGTACGTATTGTATGCATTCTCCTCCAACTGCGTTTACGTAGCTTGACGACCTCATGGGTCCTCCGGGACAAGGAGAGGATAAGTGAGTACTTGTGAAATTAAAACTACATAACACTGATTGGTGTTTAATCTACAGATAAATATGTTAAAAACCTGGGATAGAAAGTATTTGACAGAAAGGGGGAGGGGGTACTACTGCACTCAACTATATGAGTTTTTTGGCAGTCTCGACCTTAATTTTATATCTATAATACAGTTTCATTGAGTATATCAATTTAAGTGACTGTTAGATTGTGTCTTTTTGGTACATTTCATTTTTTTCCAAAGTTTGCAAAAAAAAAAAAAACAACTTGTAAAATTTACATTTTCAATATAGGGGTACACATGTTCCAGAGACTATCAAGCAAAAACTAGATGGTCAAGTTTGATAAACTATGTTTTTTTGTTAACACAATATGTAACTCTTAATAAATATTCTTTAAAAAATGTATGTAAACTGAATAATTTTTTAGAATTTTTCAAAAATATGCAAATTTTGTGATTTTTTGGGGGAAGGTCGTGGCAAGAAAAAATGTAATATTTTTTATATTTTCTGTAGAAAATCAATAAAATTTTTATGTTTTAATGATAATCAATTGATTTGCTTAAATTATAACCTAACATGATGTATTTTGGTGCATAATTTAATAAATTATGAGATCATGCATCATGGTGTTAAATTTTGGCTGTTAAATTTTTGGACCTTGTGAGCTGAAGCTCACTGTAGGAAAACAAACGTGCAAAGGTATAAATATTTTGGTCTCTATAGTAAGTTTATAAGTTGTTTTAACTATTAAAATTAAAAAATGTTTGGTTTGACACGGATTTCTAAAACACTGGAGTTACCTTAATTTGTGACAAAATATATTCGCGAGCAGAGGTTATCCGCGAATCTCACTGATATTTCTTGTGCGCGAATAATATCGATTTTAGAGTGTTTTATTGCACTTTCTATTACTAAATAAAGACAGTAAACGAAGTTAATAAATATCAATCGCATAAATGTTATTACTCTCAAATCCGTGCATTATAAATAACTATCCTTTTTTCTTTGAAAAAAAAATGATCTAAATGATACTTTTCTAACTCTTTTGAACAAACTTGAATCTACACTACCTGAGGATGCTTCGACGCAAGTTCAGCTTTTCTGTTAAAATGGTTATTGAGAAGGTTTTTTTTTAAAAAGATTTTCCTCTATTTATTCTTACGTAAAAATTCAATCCCGCATTTTGACCCCACCCTACCCCAAGGGATCATGATTTGAACAAACTGGAACCTACAATGCTTTCACGCTTGTAAGTTTCAGCTTTTCTGACACAATGATTTTTGAGAAGAGACTTTTAAAACGATTTTTCTCGATCAATTCCTATGAAAAAATTAAACTCCCCATTGTGGGTCCAACCTACCCCGGGGATCATGTTTGAAAAAACTTGAATCTACAATACCTAAGGGTGCTTCTACAGAAGTTCAGCTTTTCCGACCAAACGGTTTTCGAGAAGAATTTTTAAAAATGCTACCAAATTCAATTATTCTAAAGAACAAGGGACGTTATTGGCCGAAATATGCCGTGTTTCAAATATGCACAGCACAAAACATTTTAAAAAGCCTTGAATTTATCAAATCTAATGGTATATAACTTATATGTGTGACTTAAACATATACATCATGGAATTTATGCTGAAAACTGTTCCGTTTTTAGCAAGACGTCGCAATTTTAAACGCGACGCCATGCATATTTACGCGAGTAGTTTATCTGTGTTGTAAAAACATACCGGTTTCTGTGCATGAGTTTCGGGCTTGTGAAATGCAGATCACAAGTTTAAATCTGCATGCGGCCTATTTCATTGAACTTTTGAAATTATAAGTTTCAAATACAAAATTGTATAATATTTTCGCCTACATGTATATGACTTACATGTATATACTTTGATGCATTTTGCTACATTGTATCTTATATGATCAAGTAATTTTCTGTTGATTTGAGAAACTATTCCAAGGTGTAGTGAGTCAGTTAAATACAAGTACCTTACGGCTTCCATTAGTTATTCACTAAAGTACAGGAAGCAAAAAAAATTCTAAAGCTTTCATAACCTTTCTGATCACAATTTTTTAATTTTAAATGCATGAACAATGAACT
>WFKH01011581.1:10108379-10123964 GCA_016163765.1 Magallana hongkongensis | reverse complement strand
AGGCAGAATAAAGGGGAGGGAGATACAGAGAGAAAATATTAAAAATGTTTATGTTAGAGATTCTTTTTTAAATGACTGAAAAAAAATACTTTGATAAATCAAGAAGTGTTCTGTCCCTTTACATTTTGATTTTCTTTTTAAGGTTCTCCGATCCTCAGCCTCAAAGTATTTTTTTCATCCTAAAAATGTTATTTTTCCTTCAAACTTTACAAATGAAATAAAATAAAAAGAAATTTTTTGATGGTATCTATGCATTTTACGAAGTTATTGTAATTTTGGCAACGATGAATATAATAGAATAAATAACGTATACAATTTGAGATCAATTAGTAAAAAACTTCTACCGGTGCAACGGTGGCTCGAACCCCTTTACCTCTAGGTAGTAGGTCTCCGTGGAGCCACTAGGCCAAGCAGTTCGTTGAATGACGTAGCGTTATATTAACACTTTAAGACTAATTAAATTTGTCTATATAAAAGGCAGATTTATGGTACGGATAAAAAAATTCCGGATAATTTAGAGTTATCGAACATTGCTGAGGATCGGAGATCGTTAATATTCGGTGACATCAAAGCAAATCTGTTCAAAAATAGTATAAATCAGCGTTTTATCATGGAGACCAAATCACTTTGTAAATAAAAATGAATAATATATATACCCTGTTTTAAATGAGTGGACAATGAGAGAGAGAGAGAGAGAGAGAGAGAGAGTGTGTGTGTGTGTGTGTGTGTTACACGTGTAGTTTTCTGTTTAAACAACGTAGTATATATACAAATCAACTTGATTCATGTTATACGTTAAAAACACTATAAAATACTTTATTGTGAATTTCAAACATATTTCTATTTTCTTCGGACTTGAAAAACATGATGGAAGGAGCACGCGATGCAGCTCGCGGGCTGATTTGATTGACACGGGTAGCACGTGGACTCTGACTGAAACTGCTTTCTTGGATTCTATCACAATGTGCATTACTTTAAACGATAAAAGGGTTATTTATTCATGGAAACTGAATTAAAAACAATGTCTCCTATAAGTGAATTACAAATGAAATAAATCTCTCTCTCTCTCTCTCTCTCTCTCTCTCTCTTAGTTTCTTCAAACAAATGATGTCTAAACAAAATGTTTAAAGTGTCCGATAAAGATGAAGTCAAAAATTTAAAGACAAAATCACGGAAGAAACTCTATCTAAATGTTAAAAATGTCTGGTAAAGATGAAGTCAAAAACTTTAAGACAAGATCATGGAAGGAACTTTATCTAAATGTTTAAAGTGTCTTATAAAGATTAAGTCAAAAACTTTAAGACAAGATCACGGAAGGAACTCTATATACCGGTCCACTGATTCTACGCGCTATAAAAATGAAGATACTACATGCACAGTGTAGGAACGGAAGTGTACAGTTTTGGGTAGCGCTGTTTGTCGAAGCGAATAAACAAATAGAAGAGGTAGCTCTGATTTTAATCAAATGAAATGATAAATAGATGTAAAAAAGAAAAAAACTTCCTTAACAATGATAATATTTTATGGTACTAAACTGGCACAAGTATAAAAACTTGTATTCCTTTTGCAACATGAATTTCAATGAACTTTTTGACAATCAATATCCAAGGTCACATTCCAAAATTGAAATGATTATTATGTACGAAATACAATCATTACGACTGAATAGGGGACATGTAGAGGTAAATATATACCTCAGCAGAGTAATCTGACCTAGAGTTTGATATCATTGCAAATAAAAGTAGAAAAATTCCTCAGAATATCATGAGTTGTCATTATTTCATCCTGTACGCGTAGCGCAATTTAAAGCATATATTCAGAATTTTACTGTACGCGTAGTTCTATGATTAAGCATTGGCTTCGAATGGTAAGTTAACTCAGTAGAATGACCATTGTATGAATGGACTCGTTCAAAAAAAATTCAATGATGAAAAACTAATATTTTTGCTGCGATTATTTTTGTAATTAGTAGTTTTTTAATCGACCTTGCACATCCTTTTACATAGCTGTCATATACACATGAGTGCTAAACTGAAGACAACTATATAGGTTTTGGATTAAAGAGATTTAAAAGCGGAGTACTAGTACAAATATTTGGATACAAGTATTTATATTGACAAGTGGACTAGAAACTTTATATACAATATACTTGCAGTATACGCAATTGATATCAAAACGCTTAATATAAAAATAACTAGATGACACCCCGCGCAAGCGCGGGAAATAACACTTTACAAATTAATGGGGTTTGAGTTTTTTGTACACATTTATTTGTGTCCGATTTTTTTTTCTTAATTGGTTTCTTGACCTTATTTTAAAAACGAATTACGGACGTAATTTCCGTCAACAGAAATATCTTAGCTCATTGTAATGTTCGAAGTTACGCATACAGATGTGCATCTGAAAATCAGACCTACCCGTACATACTTATAAGAGCTACGCGTACAGTAAACAATATCAGGGCATGGTAAAAAAAAAAACCCATTTAAAGAATGCTTTGCTTCCTTCATATATGTAGTTTTTTTGTCTGAAAAATATCGTATTGGGGAAATTTTTTCACAACAAGAAACAAACATTTTTTCTCAAAGAAATGAGAAACACTTCTGTAGAAATTTTGATTCGATTTCTTATTGAATTTTTGCACTGTTTTGATACAAAAAAATTATTTTCCGAAGAGAAATTTTAAGATTTCAAGATTGAAATGACGAGTATAAACTTATTCTAGTTTACTACCGTATAAAAATCGCGATACTGTCCCTTCAGAGATTAGTTATTGGCGTATTTTCCATCTACGATCAAAATACTGTACGCAGCGCAACTTGTTCTCTCGCTTCGACAAACAGCGCTACCCAAAACTGTTCACTTCCGTTCCTACACTGTGATATGTACATGTACATCATAAACATGTATTATAGAAAATAATAAAATTTAAAATTTCACAAAATATGAAGCTATATTTTATTCTTTTTGAGAAAGTACAATTGTTTTCATCAGCCCTTTAGAATAGAGTTAGTGAGAAAAGATTACGGGAGACAATATATGTTCTACCGTAATCTACGCGCATTTAAATTGATCAAACTACTACGTATACGATCACATATTATAGTTACAATTTGACTTAAACATGATTTAAACATTGCTTGTCTTGTAATTTTTTGTTGTTGTTGTTGTTTTCTGTTTCTTTTCCTTTAGTTCCTTTTAAGTAAATAAATAGAACCATTTTAACAAGAGCTTGGACTTTGGGTAGTTGTGTCAAGCTCTTTGAAATCAACAGTTTTGTCTGGCTATTTAGCTAAGACCAGGCAATCTGTGTATATTTCACTTGAAACTAGCGTCATTTTTAACTTGTTTTGACGCAAGAAATTATAGATAGTTACGTCCTACCGAAAGTCCAAAGTCTTGTTAAAATGGTTCTAAATATTTAAGTTTGTTTAAAATAACTAAATAAAAACAAAGAAGTATTATTCTTGAATCTTCCATTTTTCACACATACACATCGGGTGTTACACGTTGTTGAGCCGTGTCGCACCGTGTTTCGTAAGCTGTACTGTATGTATGATTTAAGAATCAGTGGAACAATATTTAGGGCTAACAGAACAAACATTCTGAGAGTATTGCATTATAAGCAATACACGTCCCCTACCGGCTTGTATTATTCTATGAAAGCTTCGAAGCATACAACTATTTCAAAACTATTATAAACGAGATGCTGTGCTTTAATCAGAGATAAAAGAACAGAGGAAATTCAAACTATATAGTTGATATAGAAATCAAATACAAAATGGGTAAAATAATACTCTTTATTTTATCTCCTGTTATTTCGCCCAGTCCATTAAGTATTCGCTGGTAGAAATTTGTGAAAACAATGCACTGTTATGCACAATATCATTTTCTACCGTCTTCTGTACCCCGAATCAAACTATCATTACTGACCACATACTGGCCTCGTTTATTCAATGTACACAGAACCCGATAAAGAACCCGAACATTAAAAAATTGGAATATAAAAAATCATTTTCTCGAAAATATGACAACCAGACGGTAAAAAAGTGTTAACTTGATCTGTAGTTTGACATTTTGAAGCTGTTCAGCAAGTTTCATGTTATTCCTCAAACGCATTTTATAAAGGAAAAAGTGTGGAAAACTGAAGTGGGACAGACAGACGGACGGACGGACAGGCGGACTGACGGACGCAGAGGAAAGCTATAGTCCCCTCCGGTGAAACCGGTAGGGGACTAATAATAATAATAACTTATCAATTAATACATTCTGCTAATCAACTTCTCACTCAGCGTTGATAGCGTTGTTGACGTCGATAACAATAGATAAAAACGTTATTGACGTCGGTAAAATATCATTTTCCGTATTCATTTTTAAAAAATTTCATATTGTTCACATGTGACAACCAACACCATTTTAATTGTATGAATAAATGATGAAATTATGAGCCTGCACGTGAACTATAAAAGTGGTTGTTACATGTGAAAGTGTCTAATTTTAACGAAAACTACTCATAAAACATCATATCGTCACGCATTTGAACGAGCATTCCATGTTTAGCGCACATTAGTGACGTCATAATGAAAAATGACGTCATTTTAGTGCTTGTAGGATTTAGCTAATATCATACTTAGTATAATGCACAACTTCAATAACGCGGACAAAGACGTTGAAAACTTCGTAAATTTTGCGGCCAAATAATGCCAATACCGTATCTTGTTCTTATCCCCCTTTAAAAAAAAACATGGTCCCTTATTTTGACAAACTTAAATTCCCTTCACCTAAAGATCCTTTGTGCCAAACTTGAATAAAATTGGCCGAGTTGTTCTGGAGAAGATGAATTTGTGAAAAGTTTGTGACGACAGACAACGAAAATAACACCAAGACAGACAACGGACAAAGATGAGAAAAACTCGCTTGAGCGTTTCGGCTCAGATGAGTCAATAACTTGTTTCCCTAAATAATCACATTTGTTTGTTAACCAAATTTTAGATAATATGGAAAGTATATTTGTTCTCTGTATCCTATTTAGAGAAAGGCAAAGACTTCCATGTACAACTTGATTGATTAAGGAATTTTAATGTTATTTATACCAGTTATGTGTACATGTATACATTTGTACTTTTTATTGACGTTTTCTCGTCCGTTCAATTACGTAGACTACTTATTTTTATATTTTTATCCCAAGTTTGTTATTCAAAACAGGAAATCCCGAATAGCAGATTGACGATGAATATTTAATATAATATACATCCACGGAATATTCCTTCTTTATTTCTATGGAAACAATGGGCAATATATAATCTATATATCACATGTAACAAACATGTGACAAAACCGACCTAACCAGTGAGGTTGATGACAATATTATGAGCAATTGGTCCACGTATGAACAAAAAATTAAGAGGGCTGGATGGTCGTGGCCATTTTTAGGCTATATTTACCTCCTTATATAAGATGAAGAAAGAGCTCTATATAAAGATTTAGTAAAATGCTCAAATTTCAAAGATAAAATATTTGGATTTTGTCTAAATAATAGTTTATAGCCAACATATAACATATAATAGCTTATAGCCAAAAATACCATAGTCAAAGTTTAAAGCAGATCTGATGATTAATTTGTTGACCACTCAGCCTCCTTAAATCACCAAAATAAAGCCCCCTTTGGTTTTGATAAGTTTCTTTCGCTGTTACTGATTCAAATACTAGAACTTCAAAAAATGAATTATGATGAAGTGTTTTATTTTTGTTAACATTGTTATGTTAGTACATGCTAATGACCTCTGACCCTGGGACCCTGGTCTGTCCACTACCCAGCCTCAATTACCTGGAGTTCCAGTGTGTCAGAACTTCCAGAGCCATATAACCATGTAACCATTCTCTACAATTTACTTGCCCTTGTGTCATTGTTGTTTCCATGTATTCCATGTACCCATGTGTTCCTTGCTATATTGAAGATAAGGCTTTTACCATAAAAAAAAATAGATATTATAAAAAAGAAAGAAAACGTATGCAAGTACAAATATATCGAGAATACCACAGAGATTATTCCTTAGAAATTGAGATATGCTGTGCAACTTTCATCACAAAGGGAGTAAAGTAGTTGTGTTTTCTACATCGCAATATCATATGAAATTTATTTAATTGAAGATAGGTTGTAAATTAAAGAACGTCCGTTGATACTATCCAGTGCACTATTTACCGAGTCAGACATTGTGCACGAATGTTCTCGCTATGGGCTCCAAACTTCTATACCATCGGAATAACACCGCATCCATCTTCGCTAGCCAAGTGTTTGTTGGTCCACTCCGCGAAAACCCTTGGCTAGCAATTAAAGATGCACCGCATCTTCAATTCAAAAGTAGTATACTTCGGCGTGGGTAAAATGATGTAAAAGTTTGTACAAGAAATTAGTATTCACTGTTCAAATTTCCCACGAAACGATACTTCACATCGCCATTTTTTTCCGTGGTACTAATTTTTGCGTATCACGTGGTCTGCCAGTGTTTATTCTTCCATGAACCAACAAAGAAAGCATTTTATTTTTAAATACGTCACAATTAAATGTGGTATCAATCCGCAAGACTTGTTCGTTCAAACTTTTGTGATTCATCTTAGAATTGGAATTGCATTTATGAGATTTATTAGTTTTACACAAATACATTATGTTCGTATCCATTTTTTTTTTTCTTCATAGAAGTTCAGCAACTATCTAAATTATTCTGTATGTAATATTTTATCTAAATATATTTAAAACACGTCTCTGTAATTAATCATTTACAGTCTTGCAGAGATATGTGTTCATGTACTGTCAATCTACCAAGGACTTGAATATGGTCCTTGGAATGCCCGAGGGCCAATGTACCGTGTATTTAGTCTCAACAACATCGCCGTCCCTCACCTATTTCTACACCTAATGACGATGAGTGGGTGTTTGTGGATAACTGAGGAAATCACATCACCTGACACCAATGACGTCAAGAATTAAAAAACTTCCTCTTATTTTAATTGTTTTTATTTGTCTTTCATACAAATATCTACAATATTAATACAATTTTATATACTTGAATAAAAAAGCAACATTTTTAACAATATGATTAAATCAAGTTTGATTTCCATAAATTAAACAATATAACTGTGTAAAGAAGCATATCAATGACTATCTTGTTAAAAAAATGCAAGTTGTTCTTGCCATCAAGGCACAATATGAAAACAAGATGATCTAATCAAAAATAAAAAACGATCAGATGGAAAGCTGTACAGGTATCAGGTCTGATCCACAACTACAGTAAAAAGTATGTACAAGAGCATGACAGGGAAACTTCGTCATGCAAACAATACAGGACTGTCTCAACAACAGAAACTACTATCTTTCCTCCTTAATCAAAATATATCTTTAAAACAAACATTACTTTTCAAGTTTATTTCATTTCTGCTGGTCCTTTTAATTAATTTCATATAAACTGATATTTTTCTTCCATTGAAAGGGAAATGACTTAAGGCACTAGCTTAGTACATTTAATATGTTGTCTTCCTCTAAAATTCAATTTTAGATCTGTGGAAATCCTAGTTCAAATGATTTCCATTATATAAAAAAAAATAAAATAAAAAGTGAAATTAAAAATATGAACACATTAAGCATTGATTTTCACAACAAATGTTTAAAAGATTGCACTAAAATCAAAACTTGATTTAAAAAATAATTTCATGCAAATATCAGTTAAATTGATCGATAAAAAAGTATTAAAATGGTGTTGAACACAAATAACAGTGGTTATTAAATACACCATACCACTTCAATCTCTTATTGTAAAAGAAATTTAATTTATTACAGGTACTGTAAATGAAACATTGCCAGTTAAAAATAAAATTTGAACACAACTGGTCTATACAGGCAAAGAAAGCATTGAAAGATGAAACAATTGACTAGGTAAATTCAATTCAGAGAAACAGATTATTGAAAATCTTTGAAAAGTTTAATCTCTCCCTTAAAAAAAAAAATGAAAATGATATCCTTCACAGAAAAAAATTAATACATGCTTAGAATGGAAAGTAAGTATGAATAAACTGCTACATTTTGATCTTTTAAAGACAGTGCAATGATACAAAAGCTAAATGGACATTTTCTCTTTTCATTTGATACAATAAAATTTTTCAGATTATGTTATATAAAAGTACACAACAATAATGATGCTAACAACATCAGAATTCTTCCAGCACTATAAGTATAATATTTCAAAATGTAACAGATTTGTGTATGCTTCAATATATACACATAAATAACAGTGTCACACAGCAACACTGTTTTACCATCAGAAAAAGCAGTGATCAGCTTGTATTGCTTTGACATGGCATCATTGTAACAAACACATGGACCAACATTTTGATTCTTGGGTCGATTCAGAAAATATTCTCTTCATTTTTAGGGAAACTTGATGGGAAAAGAAGTTTTGTGAAAACAGCATTGTACAGATTTATTGAAAGTGGAATGCATGATTTAAACTCATATGCATGTTTTATGCATTACTGAAGTAATAAAGTACTGTCAACCAGAGCATACTAGCTGCCTATT
The DNA here is from genome assembly GCA_016163765.1 of Magallana hongkongensis. Lineage (NCBI taxonomy): Eukaryota > Metazoa > Mollusca > Bivalvia > Ostreida > Ostreidae > Magallana > Magallana hongkongensis. Next base: position 10,115,392 of record WFKH01011581.1, on the reverse strand, counting down.
AGTTGTTGTCTGTAACCTTCAAAACAGCAAGTACTTGTTTGTGCTACCATGGTTTTCCCAGAAAGAGATTTAAATATAACTATGTACATAATTTAAGTTGCTGTAGTACATTTGGCCTTTTTAACATCAACAAAAATAGGTAAGGCCTTTCAAAACAAAATATGCCATTTTTTTGTTCAAATATTCAGCTTAGAAAAACTGAGATCAATAATATAAAAACAACATGACAAGCGGTCTCTGCCCCTTATTTCTTTCTGTGGCCAATACATCTCCCTTATTCATCACAAAATTGCCTCATCTTCAAATCAAGCTACTTCATAACGATCTGAATAGGCTACCGCTTTTTCAAAATATGCCTTGCTCTACATACCATCATCAGTGTCAATAAGGTTTAGAAAAGGATTTTTGAAACCAGAGGTTAAAAACTGCTTCGAAATGAAGCAAACGAAGTGATTTTGACTCACTTCAAAATTTGCAACCCAAACATTTGAGTGATTTGGACTCTCACTCATCATCTTTGTCAGCTTGAGGTTTGATATCACATGCTTCAAAAAGTTCCTCTGGGGTGTGACCCAGAAGGGTCTGCAAGTCACACACAAATCTGTAGACGTATCGTTTTCCTGCTGTTTTGTGGATGATATTTTTGTCATAATAATAACGAAGTCCTCTACTTAGTTTCTCATAGTTCATTTTTGGTTTGTTTTTTCTTATTCCCCATCTTCTGGCTACCTCATCTGGGTCAGAGAGTTTGAACTCCCAGCCATCGCCTGTCCAGCTGATGAAGTGCTGGCAGTTTTTGTCTGTCAGCAGCTCAAGCAGAAACTGCCACAACTGGATTGGTCCACTTCCTAGTAAAAAAAAATATTCAAACATGATTCACATGGTTCTTTAAACCAAAACAAAAAAAAACTCAACAATCCTTATAAATGTTAAATTCTCAAAGATGTTTTTTTGTTTTTTCCAAAATAATTTCCATTTGTATGACTATTTCATTAACTGTTCACAATTGGAGAATCAATGCAATTAAATTAACTCCAAAGTCTAGCAAGTTCCTTACTTATGAAATTATGAGCATTAGTGTTCAAATTAAAATTGATTCCGCAGTGTGATACACAAAACTTTTCTTTTGTCTTTATCAAATAAATCATCTCAGAACAAGATATTTCAACATACTGGTAAACAAAATGAAGTATACATTCCTCTATTTAATTAAAGTCCTACTGGCAAAATCTGAATACCTTCAGCATTTATAAAGATTCAAATAAACAGCAGTTAGAATCCTTACCAGAATAGCCAACCATGGCTGGAAAGTTGCTTGGTTTGACTTCAGACTGAGGGAAGGAGAGATCGGTGGGCGAGGACTGGAGGCTCCGGGACACGCCCATGTTGAGGCCCCCTCGGTACTCGGACGACCAGCTGTCGTTAAGGCTGCTCTCAGAGCAGTCTGACCAAAGGTACTCCTGCTTAATGCTGGGGACCATCTGGTTCTGGTATACATGAGTGTACTGGTACCGGGCATCCTGCCTCATGTACTGACCTAAAATATTATCGAAATTCAATTTTAAAACTCTGTGGAAACTTGACAGTTCTTTTTATAGATTTAAAACACAAAATTTCTAGCAACCATTTCTTTTATTGAATATTTACCATGGCAGATTTCTGGCATCACTGGAGGTTGATATTTCTGTTCAGGGATGGGGGGATAGAACTCAGTAGTGGGGCTGTTGTCTGATGAATAGTAGTGAGGAATAGACTCTAAACTCTGGCAGTCCGAATGATCCTCGTAAGATCGGCTGTTTGGGGAATCCCCTACATCATTCAAAGCTTGCATGGATTCTGTAATTGCTCCATATGCACCTAAAAACAGGAACAAAATTTCAATTTTAAAATTTTTTTGTCATTGCACCAAGAGGCTGTATAAAAAAAATATTTGGTGAATTATTTTTGTTATATAACAGAGACTTTCTTACATGTTTGTGCGCTTGGGACCTTGCCATCACCGAGTCTGTAAGCTGAAACTTTGTTTTCAACCTGACTGGAAAATCCTTCAAAAAATAACAAAAAATAGAGTTAATATACTCATAAAAATTAATACCTGGGGGAAAGTTTTTTTTGGCATTTTCAGTTTTATATTTATTCATGCTTTTTCACATCACACAGAACAAAGCCAAATACAGATTTGAGATGCACGTAGAAGATGGTCTGTTGAAAACTGCTGTTTATTTACCTTGAATGGGAAAGCGGTCTCCAAACTCGGGCATGCAGACTGGTTCACTATAGCTACTAGGTGCACTACCAAGACTGGGATGCTCATGTGTTACATCTGTACAGAATACAGTCAAACCATGAATACAGGGAAACAAAGTCAGTTAGTGACCAAAAAACATTGTAAATGAGTAAAATTAAAGGAAGAGCAGTAAGTGTATATTTCAAAGAAATCCTTTGCCTTTTTGAGGGTTCTATGTTTTATTTCATTCTTTTTTCTGTAATGTGTTGATTCAATTCTCAGTTTGGTTTCCCCAATATTGTTTTATAAACATGTTGTGGGTGTTTCAATTAGTACTTTACAACAATCAACTAGGTAGAGGGCATATCAAACCAAACAACTGTTACTCATGCGAAAAACAATATAGTTATTAGCGTAGTTGTCATGCATGTTTAGGCAATCATTTCTCACCTTTCTTTAGAATTTCTAGATGTTCCCACATTATTTCTCCGAGATAGGGGGGAGCAAGGTCCAAAAACTCGTCACGCTTCAATTGACACAAGTCCTTGCCCCTCATGGTAAAATTGGCGGGGTTGATCCCCAATATGTTGAATTCTTGTGCAATCCATTTCAACCAGACCATGACATGAGTTTCTGACCACTGGGAAGGATCTATTGATATAAAATAATATATGTTGAAAATATAACCTTCAGTGTCCATTTAAAACTGTCATGGTCATAAGATATGGGATGAGTTTGCATGACCTTGCATGCAAAATAAAATGTTATACTGTTAAAGATTTAAGTGCAGCAGAATCTGTCACGATAATTTTTCAAAAGATGTTATATGTTAAATCTTGAAATATTTATCACTTGGTGAAAAGAAATGAAGCGTCAGATCTCTTAAAACAACAGAAATGTTAGAGCTTCATTTTTCACCTGTATCTAATTCGAATTTTGTACAGTTCAGTGCACTTGTTTGATGTCTCTGTATGCATCTACAACGGCCCGCGAGTGGGATGGTATGCTAATTCAGCATAATGATTGGATACAGAATGTGATGTCTAAAGTCCTACTTAAAAAATACATGACTGCTTCAAAATGTCATAGCAATTAAGGTCAGGTCTTCAAAACCTCTACTTGAAAAAAATTAAACCTGACACAATAAAAAAATATAATTTAGTATCTACAAGACCTACACATGAATGACAAATTATCAGAAGAGGCTTCAGGCTTACCGTTAGAGATGTGAAATTTCTGTTGCTCCCTCTCGAATGTCTTGAAACTCTCATGAACGGCCTGGGACATTTTCTGAGTGGTTCCGGGGGTCAGTGGGGGAACAGTGGTCGTGGAGGGAATATCTGGAAAGAAAAAAGAACAAAGTGTAAGCTTGGACAGTCTTCTTAAAACAGACACAAAGCTAACCCCAGACACTCTTAGGTCCAGTATATGCACACACAGCCTCAAGTTTTCCTCTTCTTATACAAGCAAAGAATACCGGTAAACAAAAAACAAAATGGCAAAAGAATATAACCCCCCCCCCCAAAAAAAAACCCCCACCAACCCACCATTCCAAAAAGTCAAAGTACCTGTAACATGCAGTAGATGGTGGAAATTCCTGCGGAGCATATTGACTGGTTGAGGTAAATTAAAGACAGTCATTCGTTTATGTATCACTCCCTCAACGTCTTCACATGTATAAAAAGATCTTTTTCTTTCCAATATTTATATGTCAATTCAACTAACAATGAGGGGCGGTCTTTGACTAATATTCTCCTATTAGGACTGATTGAGGAGTTTTCTATCAGTTTGCCTCAATTTTTTTAAAAATCCAATTTAATCTATTATCACATAATTACTAATCACCCGGTACTAATGCGCCAAGTGAATCATAGAACAGAACAAGATTTTAATGTATTTCACAGCAATATTCTTAAAAACAGTTCCTAATATCAAACTACTTTCAAACGATTGGCAAACACCAGATCTTTCAAGTCTTTTCCTTTATGATGCAATACATGTATATTGATTTATATATAATGAGCAATAATATGAATTTCCACTGCTTCAAAAACATTTGAATTTCCTTTAAATCTGATAGAATTTGATTGGCAATTTATTTATTTATTCATTAAAATACTTTTCCTTAAAAAAAAATTCCTTCCAAAATAGAGATGTTCCTCTTTTGCAAATAATCTAAGGTTTGCACATATAAATTTTAAACTCTGTTTAAATCAAATAGCTAGTTTACAGGTATTAATCAAAGATCCTTTCAAATTAAATATGAAATATTTTTTTTTAAAAGGGGGAAAAAAAGACTTAAGTAGAAAAATGACATTAGAAAAAACTCCTTACCTCTGATTAAATCAGCCACCATGGTTAGTGCAATTTGTATAAGCGCACAGATCAGTTGCTTTCAAACTGATGGATATTTCATAACATTAAAGCAGTCCAAAGTGATAATGAAAATTTACAAAACTAAATCAATTGTCGGTTCTGTGACATGATATTTAACTCTGTTCTCCTAGGACGAGCTGTAAGCGTGGATCAGAGTGCAAGCAATCATTGGTCTAATGGCCCATGAAATCAGAGGGTTGTTCAACCTATTTTTGAACATCTTTAAAAATAGACTTCAGCCAATCAGAGCAAAGGAAATAAAGTTTGAGGAGAGAAATGTGTGTTTGTGCATTAAGACATTAATTAAATTCACACATAAAAGTGTTATGTTTGTCCCAAGGATTAATAGCACAAATCAGTTTCTATTGTAATCCGGTGTCATTTCTTATCTCTAATCTATTGTTCCACCATAAAAGAGATATAAGTATATACTTAAGTTCTTACTTCTATTTAAATAGTCATCTAATGGCTGACCATTTGAGAAGAAAGTGCTTGATTATGGGGGGTCTAGTACATAGGTGAGACCCATCTTAAGATATTACCTCTGATAAACAAACCATCAAATACATACAGCAAATAAAAGGAAAAAACCTCTTACAGAGGATTAAGCTGTTTAAGAGAATTAATCCAAACACCAGACAATGAAATAGAAAGTTGGTTCTTTGTTTAAAATAACAAACTTAGAGACATTTATAGTAAAAAATTTTATAAAATAAAATTTAATGACCTTATAAGACATATTGATCTGAAAAATAAAATGAGACTTCTGAACTTTAAGGTAAATTATACAGTATTGTATGATCTTTAAAAACATGTTAATGAAAATCTCAACTTTTGTATACAAGATTGTATAGTTTACCTATCAGTGTGGATGGTTTTGCATGCTGCAAATTAAGACCTATAGATCAATAAGAGTGAATTAGTGGGAGACAGTTTTATTTCAGATAATGAGAGCAAATGACTAATGAAAACCACACAAATTGACCATCTTGAAGTGATTTAATGGCAGGCCATTTCATTTCACTTTTATCTGCCCATATCGGGGCTTTTCTTGTGTCCAGTTTAATAGCCTAGCATCATGATGAGAATTTGGTGATAAGAATCGCCATGATGTGGGATGTTGGCATCTTAGTATCTGCTACGCTTACATGAAAGGTTTGAACTGGGAACAACTTGTTACATCAGATGATTTATCTGCAAACTTATCTGTTATCTTTAACCGATTGTAATCAAATTAAGGCAACAGGGGATTGCTTGATAACAATGCACATGTTCAATGTAATTCTACATCAGAAACTCTTGCCTTTTATATAATAATTACAACAAGCAAATTCAAGGGAAGCAAACCAACCTTTTAAATGGACCATGATCCTTGGGAAAAACCCCCTTGATTTCTTTTTAAAAACAAATGTCTTTTCTCTTTAAGCCACATAATTTAAGATGTTTTTGCTCTGTTTTCCATTGTAGGTGTTTTGTAACTCTAGAAATTTTGTCCAAATTATTTACAGATGAATTTATCATGTGGCAAACACTAATGGAAACCTGTCTTGTGCCATGTAAATATTTATCACATCCACACGACCTGCCCCCTCAGCCTTATTGCTGAACCTGCCCAGCTCGAGCTGCTTCAACCAAATTTTGTGCAAATAGTTTATGCTGGAGTTTTGACCCTGTTGCTGTACTGTGCAGAATAACTAAACATATACTTCATTGCTAACACTCTTTCTACCCCTTTTGGAACCCCTATCAACTCTTTTTACAAAAAAAAGTTTAAATTAATTCAAAATGCAAATAAAGACATTTAACTGAATGGATATATTAGTCTGTCTTGTTCTGCGGAGCACAATGCCCCGCATATTCAAATGCTAAACATCACGTATATATATTTCTATCTTGAATTACTCTTCATTCATGAAAGCACTTATAGTCAATGTCATTCTGGGCCCAATATCTCCTCTCAGACATCCATCACTCAACACGCTGTGTTCTCATAATCTGACAGAAAAAACAGTTTTTGCAACAATTTATCTCTCTGACACAGGAGATATCTTATTCTTTTTAGAAATTTAGAGAAAAACTGGCAGACACTCAACTATATCCACCTGGATCATATAAAGATTTGTGACTTTCCATTCTTCTTCCTATATTTTGAAAAACAAACAATTTCTGATTCAAACAAATGAAATTTTAATTTAACTATAGAAAAAAGTTAGAAATTTAGCTTTTCAAAAAAAAGAAAAGAACTTTAGCCTTAAGTGCTAAATTTGAATTTTCTGAAATCACTCCCTTTTAAATTAACCTTAAGTTACCAAAAAAGAAATGCAAAGCGTCTAAATTGTTATGTAACATAAAATACAGCCCAAGACAAAAAGCAAAAACATGAGAAAGACACCATTAAATTGATGTGTAA
>WFKH01011581.1:10073379-10103379 GCA_016163765.1 Magallana hongkongensis | reverse complement strand
CAATAATTGTACGTACAGGCACTGTATAATTAAAAGTACTTCAAATTTTTGTCCAAAATTTTCAAATTTTATTTTGTTCCATGGGAAAACTCCTGGTACTAATACGATGGTGTAATCTTGGAGTCGTGGGACTACCTTCAACCCTTTATTCCTTTGTGTCAGAAAGAAGTTCACCCTCTAGGACCTGCCATATATTTCAGAACAATTACCAACAACTACCACTGCAATTTTGCAAGGTGAAAACTTCCTCTTGATTCCGACTTTCTGTCTTTGGGGCCCAACTTTACATTGGTGTTCTACATAAAATCAATTAATTTTCCTCCAAATCTTCTACAACTTCATTGGAAAGCCTTCAAGAATGATTAGGTAGCTGCTTATTCTGGACTGTATAAATTAAGATTTCATTGCAGACATGGAGTTGTGCTTATAGTTTTTCAACAAGTGCTTTAATGCAGGCTATATATAAAGTTTATAAGCAGTGGCAGACGGTAGAGCAAGCCCAATAGCTAAATTCAATCACACATCCACACATCTTGATAAGTGTGCTTTTATATAAACTTGGCCAACTTAAGAGGAGATATCTAAATTTTCATCTGCCTTGGCAGTCTCTGGATTCATATTTCTAGGTTTTATGAATGAAAAATTGGTGGGAACCATATGGCTGGGGCTCCAATGGGGTTACTGCCATTCCCCAAACAGCTAAAATGAATGATGTAAGGTGAGCTCAAAGACATTCACAAAAAAGTCACTGTTGAGATGGGACAGAGTAGCTTAAGTTACAAAATGTTATATTCTGACATGCACAAACATTTCATTGAGTGAGGGGATCACTGTGTCCTATATTAAAACAGGGCAGAAACAATGAATGAAGGAAGGAGATGAAAACCTCACCCTGGAGGAGACAACTTCTAATTTATGAAAAACCCAGAGGGATTCCTAATAAGCTGCCATATAACACAGGCTGGAGGTTCCCGGAGTGAAGAGAAAAAAATTACAGGGGATTCATTTTTTTTGTATTAAACAAAAAATAAGCAGGCTCCACACTCTGTAATGGGAGATGTGACCCTGCCTTGGCCTACATTAGCAAGCAGGTGCTTTTTCTTTATCATCCACCGGCACTACAGTTTACTATAAACAAGATGAAGAAAAATCTGGAATAATATCATTTGCTCCATGCTTTAAGTAAAATAACATGAAGAAGTTTCTGAATCTGAAGACCACAAAGGTTGATATTAAGTACAATTAATAAAGTCAGTTAGATTTATTGAATACTAACTACCTTATATATCATTGTTCCATTTAACTGCTGATATGATATTTAAGTGAGTGGGCACATCAATTAAATGCAGTAGACTGAAATGTGACCTAGATACAGTTTCTTACCATCAAATACAGTAGGTATAAAAAATGTAATAAAGAATATGTGTATCAATAAAACCAACATGCAATTTTCCCCCCCCCCCCCCTTTTTTTGGCAGAGGTGTTTGACTTGTTAAAAAAGTTGGCTAAACCATGTGGATTTAATCAGAAAGCACGAGTTGGCTCATCATGGAAAGACAGACCAGATGCCAATCTTTTATAATGCTATTAAACAAAAAGTGGGATTTTAATCACTATCAATCAACTAGAAAGAGCAAATGGCTCCGAGAGGCACGGAGCTGGAACTCATTCAGGACTCAGCACCTTCAGAAAATGTCCACTTAAATTATTTCACACGTCAGGCTAGACTTGTTTGTAAAATATAAAATACATTATTACAAAAAAAACTTATACTGTTCTACCACTGAATCATTTACTGTATTTTTTTAAATACCCCATCCCTTACCTTCTGTTCCAGCAATTAAGTGCCAAATGTCTTTTTTAATTCATGATGATTTGACATATTAATTACGGTATACATATATCAGTAAAAGTCACAATACTTCTTGATTGAATGAATAAATAAATAATGTATATCTACATTATATGCAATTAGTATTGTGTTCATTTATACATTCACTTCTTAAAAAGATGAAAATACAAAATCTTTGACCAACATCTCTAAATCAGCTAGCACAAAATTTGAACTGAAAAAATGTTAAACAGAAAAAACAGCATCCAATGGTGAAACATTAAACCATATGGTGCATTTACGGAAAAGAGAAAAAATAGACAAGATGTTAATCCTCCTGTATTTACGAATGCAATTCCTATTAAATTAACAAGCATATAATGTTGAAATATTCAACAAAAAATGGCTGAACGTGTTGTGTGTCACAGCAGAACAACCCTTTAACCTTGAAGTCAAAGTGTTTACGTCAGATCTGCTTGTCCCAGAAACGGGGACTTTAATGGAACTACCCATGGCAATAGCAAATCTTGATATTCCAAATATAGTACAGTTTATATGTAAAATTAATAACCTATTTAAATGCTTTTATTAATGATTTAAAATGTTAAATGAAAATAATGGGTTGCCTAGGGAATAAACTTGAAGCTATCGCTGAAATGAATTTAAGTATTTGGATACAGCATTTTCTATGACAATTCAGGAGATTTATTACTCTTTTGTTCAATCAATTCATTTGTATTTGAGCTGACATACTTGGTACATCATACTTCAGAACAGTTCTGGGGATACGCTTTAATTTATGAAACCATTTGTGAAGTACCAGGAAAATAAAATTATAATAAAAGTCCTGAAAAAGCTGCCCAGGTTGTAATCAAAGACAGAGAAAGAAGCGGAAGTGTTACTGATACAATTTTCAAAGATCTAAAAACTCCCATTCAAAAATCAACATTTGGTTCTAATAGAAGCAAATCACGTGGAGTCAAGGACATAATTTATCTGGAGTCAGCCGAAAATAAATTTTTGAAGAATTGTCTAAAAACCAACTGTCTATGGGTGAAGAGAGTTTTACTATTAAAATGAATTACTGTTTATGAGTCAAGGTATCCCCAATAAAAGAAAATTAGATACTTAACACATTGACTTAATTTAAAAAGTCTTGACACATTTTGAACAATTGTATGTATGTTGATTCCAGGGTAAAGGTTTTAAAATCACAATTGCTGAAAATGATGTCAGTTCGACTTAATTAATAACATAATACAAAAAAGACCTTCCAACATGTACAACTTTATATATGTCCCCTACATAACCCTGAACTTATATTTCATAAACCCATCTCCTAAGTTAGACCTCTATCAATTCATCTCAGAGATGATTGCATAAAGGGAAGAGTACATTTCTATAGCAATAAATGAAGGTCACTTATCAGTTTACAGTAGGATAACAGATTCTTCTAAGACTCAGAATTTGTGGACTTTAAAACTTCATCACTATAAATATTGACTATTTTTATCCCCTACTCTTAAAATTTGGGGAGAAAGCCACTGTCTCTAAATGGCTACAAATTTTTGAACAATCCATAGTAATTGGCCATCTATGAATGATCTAAATGATTCTAGAGTACCAATGCAATGACAGAAATTGACCATGCTAACCTTCCAGCTCAACATCCAGAAGACAAACTCCAATGGCCTCTAGAGCTGCAGAAAACACATCGGGCACTCTCTGCACATCTCTCTCATACAGGAGAGCTAGAGCCTCATTTGAAAGGATACCCATCTTGACAGATAAAAAAAAGTTTAGTGGACAAAGTTACTAGATGTCACTGTTTTTATAGTGTTATACTAGCTAGGTCATTCTGAAAGCCGTCAGGGTCGTCTGCAAACGAAGAACAATAGTAGCAACAAAACCATGGTCATGCACATCCTGGGTATCTCCATGGCAACAGGTTTTTTTTAATGTCCTGCTTGAATTTAAATGAAAACATGACGTCAAATTTGTTTCTTGATACGACTTCTAACTTCTTGAAGGACATTTAAATCTTTCAATAAACAGTTTATCTCAAAAGGCTTATTGACAAGTGCTTCAAGGGGATCAATTTTTACGAAAATACGATGCACACAATTTTCTGAAGTTTTACCAGAAAAGACCATCAACTTGCCAAATGTTTCTTTTTTTTTTTCAGTGGCAATATCTTTAATTATGGTTAACAAAAATTTAAATAATTATGCTCTAAATATTCATTTGTAACTTCCAAGTTGTTGGAGAAACAGTAATTGAATTTATTTTATAATAACTTTGAGAAACAGATCACAGAGATCTCATAAAATAGATTACAGTTCTAAATGATTTGAATTTTGCCCCAAAAGTTCAACTCAAAGGCAGAAATGGAACAAATCTTTTATATCAAAAGAACAGGATAGCATGTTTCTGGTTTTTGAAGAATTTCTATTTGCAAATTTTTTTGAAGCTAAAATTCCAAAAAAATGAAAAGGATAAATCATATTAGCTTATAAATGTTTTAAAGATTTGGTAGGAACCTTGATATCCATAGTTAACCTCTATGTCTTACATCAATGATTGGCTATCATTTTATATGATATTTTGCAATCCAATGTAACTTGAAAAAAAAAAAATCTTCTTTCATGAAACATAAATACCGTTTAATTTTCAGAGATTGAGATTTATTTTGGTAGTTTATGCAAGTCATTTTGCTTGTAATAAAGCTTAATTATCAACGTAAACTCCAGGAGACATGATACAATGAACTTGTTTACTGATGATAATGAAATCTAATTCTATTAACACAGCTATAGTTGAAGTAGTATGACTTCATTTCCTTTGAGAAAGTCAACATTAAAAGTGTTAACGTAACAGGGTATTTTATTAAGTGGGTCGACTGAAGAAAACAGGGACACCTGTAGCAACAAAGTTCATAAACAGCATGCTGGGTCACCAAGAGAAATACACAGGGAGGCTCCTGTGTATTACACAATGACATCACCATGTAACAGTCAAATGTAATATGTAGCTCCCCACCAAGTTCCATAAGCAAAGGCTAGATCACTAACAAGCAATGCCTGTACTAGAATAAATAAGTTAGCCAAGCAAATAAGATCTTATGTCCACAGTCTATCATCGATACAGGCCAGTTAATCTGCTGAACAAAATTAAGGGTCTAGCAGCTGCAAGCTGGTCCAATTCATTGACATGCATCCCTGAATATCAAAAGATAGTTGTGTGTTTCCAATTACTTATTTTTAGAATTAACTGCATGATCAATTCTTTCTTAACAAATATGTATGAATTAATCATGTCATATGATGTGGCAAAATTTTATGTTTTGATCTATATTAGAAAACTTGTAATTGATGATAAATCCTAAATGGCTCATTTAAACAAGTAACAGTAGATGTGTTCTGGAAATCTGGGATAATTTTCTCTCCTGTTGCTGCTTTTAAATTGGTTACAAATAACTCTGAAATGGCAAAACTACATCAGCATTTGTAAATTAATACAAAAATTTGAGATTTTTTTAGTAGGCAAATTGAGAGGTGCACAGAGATTTGGCATGCCCCGTCACAATGGATGTCATGAATACCCATTGTTTTAGGTGAATTATTCAAAAGTAGTAACAGCAATGCAACAGGTTGAACAGACGAGTTAGCAATGAGTGACTTTATGTTGAGAAAACGCCAGCATAGACCGCTGCACGTATTGAGTGTTTTTGATTTTGTGCCATAATCCCGTACTCTAAGCATCCTAATCAGGCAGGGACAACACTGGGTTATGCAATGTTTAAAAGATACCGGCACTCCTAGTAAAAAGATAGAGCCTGCCGATAATAAATCCAAACTGTGAAATATAGGGGCATTACTTTGATAAAAATCAACAAAAAACAAAATCTGTTTCTTTACTAACTACAAAAATATCAGTTGGTGTTTGCTGGATCTTTTTTCTGAGCTTGCACTGTAAAGTCCACCAACTGCACACAATGAAACACTGTATTCCCTCTGTGCCACACTGTGTTTCATCAAACGAACAAGATCTCTCTGTATGAATGATTGAAACAACACCAAAGAAACAAGAAACCAGCCATGACCACAACCAGTTATATTTAGGGTGCCCCAGCTCATAATTAATGCAATGCTATTAAACCTGCATGACTACAGCTCAATTAGAATGCTCCGCAGTTTTGAACATTCTGCATACATATTGATGCAGTCGTTACAAAATCTTTTAGCTGCTACATGAAATAGATGTTGCATGAAACCTTTTATGAGAATCGGCATTAAAGCTAATCATGCTTTACTTAGCCTAATTAATATCTCCATCTTGTGATGTCTATGATGTGACAGAATTTATCATGGCATAGAACTGTGTGTAAGTTTCAGTGATTTTGTGCTGAGTTATGGTGGTTGCTGGGAGAGTTCTTTAAGAGACTCTCAGGCAACAAAACTTCAAACTCACAATCAGAAGTAGAAATTGCCAATTAATACAAATTAGCTTAAAGGCTGGTAAGCCAAAATAGGTTATCAAAAAAGATCTCCCGATAAAAGCTCAAGTTAAGAAAATAACGACACCCTCTGATTATGTTTATTCCACTTTAGATCGCCTACACATAAAATACACATTGATGTGTTGTTGTTGCAACTGAGTGAAAAATAAGTTTAAATTAATAAAAAAAACCATTGGTGTACGGAAACCAATCTGTAATACAGACCAATGCAATAAATCAATCCATGGAATTTTATACATGAAAAGCTATGCCTGTCTGATTGATCAAACATTTGTTAACTTTTTAGGATTCTATTAACTTATCAACATTATAAGTTTTTTTTCTTTCTGTTAGAAAACAAAAGCATACATCAAGAAATGTATGTATTCAGTTGCCAGTTATTGAAAAAAAATTCATGTGTGGGTATCTTTTTTTTCTTTATTCTGGATTATTTCAATTTTCCCCCCTTTTGAGGCCCCCTCCCCCTCTCTTGTAACTTCAATGAATCTGAGCAGCTGCCAGTTTTTCGGGCACTGTTTTTATTTACAAAAAACTCAAGTTTATACTTTTTTCTTTCACTGGTTAGTTTGAATGCAACTTGTATTGAATTTAATATTCTTTATCCAATCATACAACTGGAGTTATCCATCTTACTTCATTTATCTACTTTAAAAAAAAATGATAATTCAAACTTTAAAAAGTAAACAATATTTTTATTGGTCAATTTAAGATAATAACAACCTCCTACACGGGTTGTACTTTGAATAGGTAGGAGTAATATCATCAACAAACTTATAATATATAAAAACACAATTCTATAATTCGAAGATGTATTAGTCATCCATTTGCCTCAATGCACAAAACATAATGGGTGACTACAGGAACAACTCAGAGAAAAGATATTGGCATTGCCGTCCATGCATGGGTCAACTCATCGAAATACCTGCACCATATATCTATCCCACTGTGACCCTGAGATTTTATTTCTGTCAGTCTAATAAGAAAGTCCTCCATGGCATGAGTCAATCAATTGCAACCAAAAGGTAGATGGAAATAAATCAGTAAAAATCATGACGGTCAATTCCTTATTATCTGCCAGAAGATTCTCATTAGTCATCGAAAACTATTGTTTATAACTCTATTTTTTTGGAGCTGAGGTTTTACACATGCTAACAATGAGAGTCATGATAGTGATATACCTGCCAAGTTTGGTATTAATCTGTTTAGTGATATCGCTTGGTTTACCAGTTATTTCTATATTAACCATGTAAATGTTTCAAACTTATCTAATATGACTCTTTCTACAGAAAAAAAAATACAAAAGGAAAAAACCTCTAATTTCTGTACGTAGTATTCTTCCTTTCACCTGTATCAAAACACTTTTTTGGGTGTTTCTATTTTAGAAATTACAAAGTACATTTGAAATTGAAACTCTTTTAAGAAAAATGTGTGACACATATATTCCCTCCTTCTAATATACTTTAAGAATTTTGATACATGCTAAAATTTTTCTTGAATTCTAAATTAAGAATGACAGCACTTTGAGGATAACAAACACGAGCCCTAATTTAGCTTCAAAAGACCGCAAAAGAAAAATCAAAGAGCAAATGAAATTTTCAAGTTGTCGCGAACAACAGCCATGTACTTTATTGTTACTGAAATTCTAAAGCTGACACGGGGGATGGGACTATTTCAATGAAATTTACAACTTCAAACAACCATTTAAACTTCTACAATCCCCGACTAAGAGCTGTACTGGTTGTAATTTGATGTACTGCTCTGGGCGATACATATTAATTAATACCCCTCTACAAACAATCAGTGTCAAGTTAAATTAAAATCATCAGGTTGACAGTCATGTGAAGATCCTTTCTAATGGCTGCGCTTATCTAACATCATCCACAGAGCCAGTCACTGACGATTTCACAACTTTAACAAATTTTTTTCGGGACACTCTCTTACCTGTTACAGCAGCATACCTTATAACTGGTTGGAACACATCTTATTGTATATATGAAAAATACAATGAGTTTGAACTTAATTTTGAGCAACTAAATAGATTCTCACTCACTGTGATTTCATTATTATTTTTGGGCATCAATTTTCCAATTTTTGTGGATTTTGATAAAATCACAGTTTCAAGGATAAGTAAATTTGTGGCCTATGATCCAATTAATACAATTTGTTTTCAATCATTGCACTTTAAAGAATACTGTATACAGGGAAATATTCGCCCCCGTTTTATTTTTGCCCCTTTTGCCCTCATTGTCAGTGTTTTAGACTAGGCGGATTCCAATGTCTCAAATTATCTATTTTTAAAAACAACTTGTCTGGGCGGATTCAAGATGGGGCGAAACTGTTTGCAAGTTTAGAAGGAGGTGAAAATTACACATGGGTGAAAATAACCCTGTATACAATACTTAATTTTGGGATCAACTCAAAAACGAAATCCATGAAAATTAGTATTCAAGGATGAAACCACAGTATCATACTTAATCAGAAAGAGCTGAATATACTTGAGCAGATTTTAATCAACACAAAATCGCTGGCCTTACCATCATCTGTCAGGTCAGAAATGGAAGGCACTTTCTGGATGCTGCTGAGGGATGGGACGCGATGGTCATCGCTGCTCTCCTGTCTGGACAACAGGGGGCGCTGCTCATCAAAGCTGTACTGTCTGGTCATAACCATGTGATCATCGCAGCTACTTTGCCTGCATTGCAAGAAAATTCATCAAATGGTATTTTATTTAATATTCATTTAGCTCTAAAACACAAAACTTTACTCAAAGATATGCTGATTTTTCTGAGAATTTCTGACTTTTTCTAGACTAAAAACAGTATAAATGGTACAAGGATAACAAGAGCGGAATTTTTTGTACTTGTCCCTCAGAGTCAGACAAAACCACTTCAATAATTCCAGGCAGTTAAACACTCATGCAAATCTTGGAGAACATGGAAAAGCAGTCAGTTTATGAATGAAATCCATTGATGCGAGAGCCAAATGATCAAACAAAACAAAGAATAGCTGACATGATTCTGCACATTAAATAAATGTCACATCGTCGGGTAATGTGTTCATAAAAGTTCCACTTGACAAAGCAGGACAAAGCCTAAGGTAGAGTCACAGTAGCAACCTTGCTTTTTGTTTTAATTTCCATTGAACAATCTGGTAATGATCCAGATTGGAACACGAAATGCTTATAATTGCCATTAGGTCAGAGTCAAATATGTCAAATCAATACCAATAATGGCCGAGATGAAGAAAAAAATACAGCTTTATTGTGTGATTTACAAAATGCCTTACAATAAATGAAATTAGAATGAATCAAATGTTTTTCCAGGGCTATATTCTTAATAAGAATTAAGCTGGTGGATTTCAAGAGATCCTTTTGCCAATCCATACATTGGGCTCTAAGCAAATGTTGGGAATATTGTTTTATTTATTGTGTACATTTCAAAGAATTTCACAGATTTCACAGAAACGTGGTGGATTGCTGACTGCTGATACAAAGATGGTATCATTTCATAATTCCTGAGACTAAAGAGGACACTGGCTAAGAAAACCTGTCCAAACCCCTGCCTGTCTCAAAAAATAAACAATAACAATGGAAAATCACTTCAATGATGTTCAATCAGCTCATCGATCCTTAATATAATGATAGCTTGTGAGTGAGGTGTGCTTTTAGGGTCCGGACATTAATAGGACCAAAACTCTTTGATCGCAGTTCCAAATTGCAAATGCTATTAAGTTTCTGATGCAAAATGTCAAGTAGAGCAATATTCTTAAGGATAAGTATCAAACATCATTTTTTTTAAGCTTAAAAAAAACACTTTGTGAATCTATGGTACAACATATCTAAAGCATAGAATTGGAATGTATTATGATGGTTTTATATTCAATATATTTAAGATTAAAAAATGTCCATGCTTATATCATTATTTTATAATGATATTGATATTTATTAAATTATTTTCAAAGACTATGAAATTAACACCCCCACAAATCATATTAGACAAAGGAAGTTATGGTATTGTAAACAATCACAAAAATATACTGTTAGTAGTAAAAAAAAACTAGGTCATGAGGTAGTGGCATTCTCACCTGGAGATAAGCAACTGGTCATCCATGCTCCTCTGTCTCAGGGGAACCCCCACCTGCCTCTCCTGTTGCAGCACATTATTGAGACGATGAATTTCCTGTGTTAATTCACTGCTGTATGTCACCTGGAAAAGGTATTTAGGTTGCGATAATCTAATAATTATTGTTTTTCCTTTCCTTTGCCTATTATGTCACCTTTCACAATCATAGTAAACAAGTTATGAAACACAGACTCCAAGACCATGCAAATAAAGTACACGTTTTTGATTTTTCATTCATCAGTGCATGATTAATAAACGGAAAACAGCTGCCCTCTTTTTAATATAAAGCCATAAATACTCACAACAGAAAGTTCAAATAATTAGGGAAATAATTCCTGAATTTATATCAATCTGAAAATTATAACAGAGTATTTTGATGAACATACATGCCTTTCTCTACATATAGTAAATGATAATCTTTATGTCTTATAAGTTATATCAACATGTAAGGTTATTAAAACTTTTTTTGCTTTTGTTTAATATACTATTATTTTGAGGTTAGAAAGTAAAATTTGGCTTATATTTTTCAAACAAAAATCTGGAAGAAAAGAGATCAAAAGAGTATATGTAAAGATACATGTTTTGTATTTGTTTTACTGGTACTTTCTGTCTCCTCCTGGAGGTAAACCCATCTATCCATCATTTTCTAAAACCCCAGGATACTTTTGACTCTATCTGAATTAATATATTATCTTTAGTCAGTTCTCTCAAATTAATTGACAATGAAGATGGCATGAATTTCATCCTGATATATTTCTAACTTCATTTAAATCATATTTAAAGTAAATTAATTAAATGCTCCTTTTGTTGCAGGAGAGAGAATAATTCTTGATGCAGAATTTTACAAACTGTTTGATATAAAAAAAAAAAAACTCCACCCAGACACAGCTGTACTGTGGTGAATCTACACGTTCAATGCATTTCCAGCTATTACCTTCATGTTGTACACTTCTATCAGTGAATGAAAATATTCTCACGACATTCTTTGCTACCACAATGAACTTCTCAAATGACACCACTATCATAATCCCTCTAAATGATTAATAATTTGATCATTAGTAATGATGATAGGGTTTCATCATAATTAACTGCTACAATAATCATTTGACTAAATCGCTGTACCATATGCACCATGCATGGGAACTTAGCGGCCCAATTTTTTAACCATTGAATTTCGATAAAACAAGCCAATGAGACACCAGCTGTCAAATGCTGAAACCAAAAAAAAAATATCAAAAGGTTCAGAAATTATCTGCAAAATCATCAATTTTAGCCTGCAGGTATTTTATTATTTTCTCCTGTATTTCAAGAGAAAGAAATCAATAGAGCTAAACTCTAAATCTATAGACTTTGAAAACATACGTATGCCTGCCAAACAATGCGCATAATAGCAAGTTCAAAATTTTGTAACAAAGTATTACCCCGCGAGAAATACACTGACAATTTTGTCTGTTATAATGGCTTTACCACTAAATTTCAGTATGAGTCATTGCATAAAACACCTCACAGGAACGATGGAATATACACTGCAGATACATTGTTTCTGATGCCATAAATTTATATTTATCTTAATCACTGGGCAAACTGAAAATCTATAAAGCTCAAAATCTATTTAACAAATGAGAGTCAAATAGGGAGGTAACTTATGTGAAAATACATATTTTCAATAATTTTTTATTGTAGTGGATCAACATTGGATCAACATGTAGAAATTACTGTAATGAATGACAAACGACCCCCCTCTGCCACCCACCCCCTCCCCATCCCCCTCAATCTCTGATATTTAACTTCAGGGCTAATTGGCCTAAATTTTATGATGAATCAAGGAAATGAGTTTATACATTTAGGTGTAAATAAGGATATATCTGGCCACCATTTTATTGCTCTGGGACTACTTTACATGTCCCAAACAATATAGTTATGATCTAAATAGAATTTTCTATCTAAGTGTAGTTAAATACCCTACAAATAAGTAATGAGGCTGATAAATACATTGGGTTAGTTGCTCTCTTAAGAACAATAAGACACCTTCACTTAATGTATCAGGAAGGCTTCAGTCCAATTGGTACATGACTCAACAAGATGGGGAAAAAATCCTTCTGTATAATCAAATGCTCTTTCATCTGAACTGAAATGTGCACATAAAATTCTCTGGCCATTTTAATCAGCCAAGAAAATGATAATTTGCCCATTCATAGAGCTCTTTGTACGCCAATTTTCCATCCTTCTCCAGATCATTGCTAGTGAAAGATCTGTTTGTGCGTTTTTTATATTACGGATGCTTATCGTAATTCTCTCAATGTTGTGTTCGGCCAAAGCATTAAGATTGGTAGGCATCGAGACTGTCCATTGAAGTTTACAGTTAAACAATTATGTATTTAGGACATAATCAATAATCATGTCAATATCGGGCCCTCCCGGGTTGCCTTAATTTGAAATCAATACACTCTCCCTTTACAAGGCCAGCTGCAATTATACTTGTTTAAAATAGCAACTATACCATACAGTCAATTGATTGCTGGGTTAGTCCTAGAAGCAACAGTTTGCCTGTCTTAGCGATAGGACAGTGTGGTTTTAGCCTCTGCTGCCTACCCCTTCAATAAGTCTATATTATGGTTCAGAGAGTCAAGACTCATCTTTTCAAAATTCCTTTCTTTTCTCTATTTTTTTTCTTTCTTGAAAAAACCACAGTTGATCTTTTTTTCAATATGAAACTCAGTCGTAATTTTTTATTCAGTAAACTTTATTTTCACACTGAATGTCATATTTTAATAAAAATCTTAACAGTTGAAACTGTAACTTTATAACAACCAAAGTTACGCGTCATCAAATTGCACCGTTTGCACAACGACGGCACTTTTCCCCCTCTCCTGAATTTAATTAATGCTAGGTGATGATTATGTCCGTGTCAGAACACTTTGTGTCAAGAAGATACACAAAACATGACATTCAACTGCTTAATATACAGTGTCGCCTGAGTCTGATGTGGGATAGGCACATAAGGGGAAAAGACTTGACATTTTGATTGGATTAGAAAATTCAATTCTGTAATAGGACATCAATTAGTACCCAGTTCCTTGAAATTTATTGACTTTCTATTTTAAAGACAAGAAGACAAGTCAAACTTTATAATCATATTAAGTAAAATGGAGGGGGGGGGGGGGGGTAGTTTTATTCACAACTTGCCTGAGTACTTTTATCTGCACCAAAATTTTTACTTAATATGAAAAAAAATCCAAACATTTTAAAACACAAGTTAAAGGCAACTTATCCAAGAACACAATAGGTGAAGTTAAAAAAATACAGATAAAAAGTTTATCAATCACATTTCACAAAAATTTGTAGGTTGACCAATCTGAACGTAACAAAGACAAATATTCAATATTAAAGCATATTCTTTGGATTTTGTAGCAAATTTCTATCTTATATGGAGGATTGAACACCAACTATTGGTATTTTAAATTATTGTTTTGGAAACGGATTCAGAAATATTACTGCTATATCATTCTGTTTCAAAACACACCCATGCTCATTATCAGTATCAGAAATAGAAATGTAGAGTTGCTTAATATTGAGTGTATTACTGTAAATTGGCTTAATATTGAAATATTATTTTTAAACAGAAATGAATAACAATAGGCTAGCCGGGGGGACAAACGAATAAAACAGGAAAGGATTATAAAACCATCAATCCTGTTCTTTATCTTTCAAGAAAATGTCAGTTTCTATAGATATCATATGTAAGTTGTTATAAACAAGCAAATAAATTAAATGAATAAATAAAGTACCCACTGAAATCCTGAAAGTAATTTTACACAGTTTCATCCTTTGATGTTTTGAGCTATCGGTATAATTTCATGCATTTCGCTAAAAATATGGCTGTCACTGATTCAGCTGAATTGTAATAGTAGAGGAATAACTTCTGACTGGACCAAGAATCTAACCCAGGACCCTAGTATTTGCATCCATTTCTCTACCATTGTGATATCATGACTTACATTCATGGCCCACTGAGCCCAGACTTCTACAGAAGCAGTGTAGAAAACTAGGTGGTGAGATATGCATTTTGAACTACCTGGTACATAGTAATTTCATAAAACAAAAATACAATAGAGCCTTTTTATAAATACTTATGACATTACAAATACATTGCAGGTACATATTCCCCTCTATCTGCTGATTTTTAAAATTTGTCAATTACTTACATGTTAGAATTTTACTCAATATAACAAATTACTAGTCGGTATATCATAAAGCTATCTACTGCTAAAAGTTCATTGTTAAAAAAAAAACGAATTTGGATTTTCTTGGCAGATTTAATAAATACTGTACAAGAGTTTTGGCAACATGATTTTCTTATACAATCCTCTGAAGAACTCAAAATAAAATACATAAATTATCAATAAAATTGATTATAGAGTACTTAGTCAAGCCTAATGGTCCA
The DNA here is from genome assembly GCA_016163765.1 of Magallana hongkongensis. Lineage (NCBI taxonomy): Eukaryota > Metazoa > Mollusca > Bivalvia > Ostreida > Ostreidae > Magallana > Magallana hongkongensis. The sequence goes on along the minus strand of WFKH01011581.1, from coordinate 10,088,464 downwards.
TTAATCTATAAATAATATTTATAAAATAATGGTTAGTTATAAACTTGGATATAAAATTTATTTATACCTGAAAGTAAAAATACAAATGTTTGTGAAAACTTTGAGAATATAGCATATCTGATCAAATGGGAATTTTCTTAAAAACAAATCAATTGTTTTATTTTTTATTTAGTAAAGTTAATTTAACTACTTAACACCACAATAAACACACATGTAAAACTCATTCAAAATAAACAGCCACGAAATGAAAAGTTATCTTAAAAGAAAATAAAACAGAATTCAGAAATTAAGCATGCATTCTGATAAAATTTCAACAAATACATATCACCCTGCCCCCTTTTGTGGCCCCTTTCAATTTATGAATGAAGTTGACTTCTGAATGGATTCAGTTCAGCTTACCGTTTTCGGAATTCTCAATCGAGTTTTGTGCATTTTGCTTGTATTAGTAACCTCCGAGCTGAAGAATTCAACGTTTTCAAGACCAGCATCAATCGCACACAAGTCCAATTCCATATTCCAAGATCAGCTGTAGAAAAAAATATTAGAGTAAATTCAAACGTAAGAAACAACGCACAGCCATTTCATTGATAACAGCACAACACACGAAGTGTCCTACTACAGTACCTTTTTCCTATGAAAAAGCCAATAACAGTCCATGTAATTCTACTCACCTTCTTCTCAAGATAGATGCTTTCACTGCGCTAGCACAGGTGTCAAATGCAATCGACGGGCAGCGATCATTTTATGTTTTAGTGAATGGCATCAATCAATTTTTGTGACCTCACACCTATGCAAACGAGGTGTCCCGAACGGGGAGAAGAAAACCCGGATGAAAGCATATAGGCCTAATTTCTAAACAGCCTATTTTCAATACCCTTTTCGTTATTTTATCAACTCTAAATGGTTTTTATATTCTCGAAGAACATTCATCATGTAAATAAACATTGTACGATAATATAATTATGTGGAATAATGGAGACGCTCTCTTCGTCTAAAAATAAACATGATAATGGCGCCAAATTCTTGTACATATTTTAATTATTTATTCAATGGTTGTTGGAAGAACAGAAAAGTGCAAAATTACTTTATAATGCATATTTTTATTTGTAAAATTAAATACATGTTTGTCAGAAGGATAAATGTATAATATTCATGGCTCTCTCTCAAAATTGTGTTCGTTCAACAGCCATTGAATAGTGAAGTTTAGAAGTTTAGCCAGAGACATAAATGTCTCTGGTTTAGCCTTGTTTTGCTTTTTAAAAAAGAAGGAAAAAATATATTTGTTTGTTTTTACAATATAATTCATATTATATCTAAAACTTTTTCAGTACCATCATTTGAAAATTTCCGAATTGTAAAGTTTATTAAATTCATATGCTATTTAAATTTCTATTTTATTCATAACAAATTCTTAATGATAAACTGTACAAAAATTATGTCTAATTTCAAGGAAAATACACAAGTTTCTTAGCATGTACATTACTTTATAACACTGAATTGGTTATATAAAATAATTTATTCTAATACACGTATATCAAGTCATGGCTTGCACAAAAGACTAATATTAAATTCTCTTGCCATCTTTTTCTGTTAGCTTGTCAATGTGGCACTAGACCTGAAAGAAGATACCGATTTACTATGTAGCATGCAGGTGAATATGTTGGTGCGTAAAAGAAAGGAGCGGATCGTCAATCGTCATTCTATAATATGGTGCCGGGTTCTTATTGTATGTAATACTAGTATTCATGTCAGGCAAGTAGCATCATTTTTGAAAGTGGGAGGGGGTGCAAAGTTATCCGAAATCTTGACTTTGTAAACATTAAAATCGGAAAAATATTTTTTGATCAAAATCGTGACCATGCCCCTTTAAAGCTTGTTCGGTAATCACCGTAATGTCTATAGTTAAGGTCTAGAGACATAAAAATATTTTTAATTTATTAATTGAGTCTCGGGTCTGGTCTCGAGTTTGCGTGTATTGTGTCTCGTCCGCGTACGTGCAGTTTGAGCTATAGTCTAATCTGCTATAGTCGGAGACATATACACCCTATAATGTCAATAGTTCAGTCTCGTACGCTGAGACCATCGCTGTGCAATTTCAAGTGAAACATCCCGATGATAAGAGAGATAACTTCCGCTGGAAGAATTGTTTTTACAAATTTCTTTAAATTTTTCAAGTAGTTCTATCTTTTTTAAACCATTAAAAAGCAAGTATTACTTTATGTTATTATATAAGTATTATATTTCTTTAAGAAGTGTAATTTTTTAATGTGTGAAGTGCAGAACAAAGATTGTGAAAGAATGTTGTACCGGGATCAAGAACCTCTGGCGGATCGAGAAGGGCGTATGGGGGTTGCTACCCTAATTTAATATTAGTTAAGATAGATCGAGATCGAGATATCTCAGATATAATTTAGTTAGACAAAATGTAATTACATGTAAACTCTTTTACAAATGACTTTAAAACGATGATGATTTTTTTCCATATATGTATATATTACTCTCTAGATATATATTAACTTCCTTGCAAATGTTAGCTTTACGAATGCCTTACATAATTATAAAAATTTCTCTCTCAACAGTGGTCCAAATTAACCAAAATATGAAAATAGTTCATACTGCCTATCTCGTAAAACCACTGATTGATTGATTGGGGACAGTCACTTTACAAAACCCCAGTCCACTCCAGCTGAATAAAAGGCTTATTTTTATTTGCAGAAATCGTGTATAATATTATTTTAGCACATGCCAATTTTGACGAACTTCAACGTTTTAGATGCCATCAGAACAGCTTTTAGAATGAAATCTGAAGAACTTTCCTATATTCCAGAAACCCACTCCATTAATTTAATTGATATATTGTTTCAACAGCCTAATTAACCATTTTGGATATCTAGTTCGACCGGGATCGGAAGATGCATTCGTAAAACGGTACTCTAAATATTACATAAAATCATTGACAAAACTGTGAACATACCATGCATGGATTGGACCTCTTCCTGGCAAATGAAGACTCTCTCGTCCGGGTAAAGACCAGTGTAATAAATGAATCAGGGCAAACCTTTGAAACAGGGCGGCTTAGATTGGATCAGAACTTGAAAATTAGAACATGAAAAAATCATCTCATGATATAATTACCACTGTCTGTCTATATTACAATCTACAATGACGTACATCACATACATGTATCATAATTTCGCAATTGACATTTTATGTTCACAAGTTATTATTGATTTGAGTAGGGGCTAAGAGACCTTGCCATAAAGGGAGTTGGTGGGGGGGGGGGGGGGGGGTGGTTGGAGGTACAGCAATCTACAAACTCCCCAAGCCTCTAACTAGAATTAGTAAACAGCCAAACACATCACAATGATTAAATAAATTTGTCCCCTATATTATTGTTCTTTTGTTGTCCTTTCCATGCATTTATACCACATTTTATATCATACATTTTGAGCTTTCTAAAAATAGGAAAATAATATAGAGCATTGGAAACCCTTAACATATATTCAAATGTAACAAAGTTAGTAGTTCAGCTTTTTTTTCCTTCATTTTTTTTATAAGAGAAACCCCAGTTTTTTTGGTGTTTGCATCGTTGCAAACCACGGCCAATTTATACGATTCTCTCCTAGAGCTAGGCGGACTCCGGACCGTGGCTTGAGACGATTGGTTTGATGTTTGTTCTAAGTTAAAAAAGAAAAGAAAGTTTAATCTTTAAGTTTTTTTTACAGGCCCGATTATGTTTATCATTTATAATAATACTAACGAGAGAGAGAGAGAGAGAGAGAGAGAGAGAGAGAGAGAGAGAGAGAGTAGCGATTATTGCCTACTTAGTGGATGTCAATTTATATTTCTACAGGATAAAACATCAAAACTAAAGGACGACTGTACCAGGGCTAAAGAAAGACAACCGAAATTGGAACTCTTCAAAAGAGGAGATAGATAGAATACACCCAGGTGTGTTGGTGATCATTGACTCCGAGTCAGATTTACATCCGTCATACTTAAGTCATGTGGTCTTTGAAATGTCGCAGCTAAACCACCTGATTCTAGTAAGTAATATATAGAAGAATGAACTGCTTGTGATAAAAAAATTCTGATTTCTGAGTTTTGAGGGCGAAACGTTGGCTAATCTAACAGGACGTAAATAGTATCCACCGTGTACTATAGGGTACTGGTTTAGTCACTTTGATTTTTACACCTTCCATGCTTCATTTTGAAATGCAATGCATTTATACCTATCCATCCATATCAATATATGCCCCTTTGAGAGGTCCTATCAAAATTTAGGTAATAAACGCATTTGATATTAAACTTGTGGACTGTTCTCTGACGTAAGTGCCCCAAGGCTACCTGTTCATTTGTTAACAATAAGCCGTTAAATGTAGGGAAGAGAGATATATACCCTATTTATATATAAATACACCTGGTGTATTCATAACATTTTTAACGGCTTATTGATAGAAATTCAGAGGCCGGTGATTTGTTATTGGGGAGGGAGAAACAATCTTGAAGAAGAAAAAAAAAAAACTGCTATAGCAGCTGATATTCCTCTCTTGCCTTAACACTGACCACAGATTACTGAGATAAGTTTTGATAGTAAATTATAGTGATACAAGAACTGAGGTGATGAACAGAATCCCTATTTACACTGGTTTTTGACCCTGCTTTGTAACTTCAAACAAAAGTGAAGTCCATTTGCAGTTTTCAATTATTCTGTAATGTTCATAAGGTCCACAAAACTATTGGTGTAATATCCATGGGCAAGATTAGATTACGATATAACTGAATGACATTACCTCATACACTAACAAATAGGGCCCTTACAACAACCCAACAGCGACTTAAACTGGGTTCCTATTAAAGAAATTGCCGTCACTCACGGACAGTGGTACATGTACTAACATAACAGACCATAGAGCTAACACAACTTTTCCCATGCACTGTCAAACAACACCCTGTCACACTAACTCAACTTTACACAATTTTTCCATAGTCTATGGCAAAATTGTGTGAAGTTGAGTAAGTTCATTAATTAATTTTTTTTGTAGGTATTAAAAGATGTGATTAATGAAGGGACATAACTCTAGCACAGAAGGCCTGTGTTGTTGTGAGTATGAGAACAACCAAGGACAGAGGAGCCACATCCTGGCCTGCTGTTGTGATTGTGAGGCTCTTGACCAAGCTGCAGAAAGGTGAGCACCTGCTGATCAGAAATTTATACAAAAGTCATTGGGATATTGCTTCAATTTTTGTGATTTTTAGCTCACCAGAACCGAAGGTTCAAGTGAGCTTTTCTGATCACCCCTTGTCCGTCGTCTGTCTGTCCGTCCGTCCGTCCGCCTGTCTGTCTGTTAACTTTTGACATTTTTGACTTCTTCTTTAAAACCACAGGGCCAAATTTAACCAAACTTGGTACAAAGCATGCTTATGGAAAGGGGATTCTAAATTGTTAAAATAAAGGGCTAAACCCTTTTCAAAAGGGAGATAATTGCGAAACAGTGAGTATAGAGTGTGTGTCTTTAAAAATCTTCTTCTCAAGAACCACTGCACCAGAAATGCCAATATTTACACAAAAGCTTGTATATATAGTGAAGATTCTAAATTGTAAAAATCGTTACCCCCGGACCAATACTGGGGCATTAAGAGGTGTTCAAAGTTTAGCATAGAAATATATAGGAAACGTGTTTAAAAATCTTCTTCCCGAGAACTACAATGCTACAGTTTGTGAGATTACTATGCAAGGATCCTCAAATAGTGAAAATTCTAAATTGTAATAGCCGTGACCCTAGGACCAGCACTGGGGCCCAAGAAGGGGTCAAAGTTAACATAAAAATATATAGGGAACGTATTTGAAAATCTTCTTCTCAAGAACTACAGTGCAACAGTTTGTGGGATTACTATGCAAGCATCCGTGGCTATTGTAGATTCTGAATTGGTAAAATCGTGACCCCGGACTAATACTGGGGCCCCAAGACGGGTTCAAAGTTAAACATAGAAGTAAATAGGAAAAACAGGGCTCGACATTAACGCTTGTCCGCTTGTTCGGTACCAGTTAAAATAAAATACTAACAAGTGAATATTGCTGGCCACTTGTCCGACTGAACAAGTGCATTTTTATGTAAAGAAGTCTCCAAAATTAAAAAAAGAAAAGAAAGTTGGTGATAAGTTTATCCATAATCTCGTTATAAGTTAATCGATTAGTTATTTTGAATTTCGATCCGGACATCAAATTTAAATGCAATTGAGTTACTCTTGATCGGGATTGAAGTTCACTAATTTCAAGCAACTTTCAATATTGAACTGTAAAGGTGTGGATCTTAGTTCTTACAAAGTTTTGTTTCACCAGACCAAACACGCATGTTAAGAAAGACAAAGGAACAAAAGGTAGTATAGATAAAAGATTATGGGAAGAAATGTAATTTTTTTTGGAATCATTGATAGACTATGATGACTTCACATGTTTAGTTTAAAAACAGCTGAGAATGTAATATCGGATGACAAACAGTTAAACCTGATGCTAAAATGTCTTGTAAAATTTGCCATGACAAAGTTACAGCTGACAAATTATGTTTAATGTTACATGGAACAAATACATTTAGGAAAGACACTTTAAGTTTCCATTTGAAAAGTCGGGTTATTAAATATAGCAAGAATAATTAAAATACAGAACTGTAGTTTTCAAGTTGACAATATTTGATCTTAAACATTGAAAAATTTACGGACAAGTGAAGTTGAACTTTAGACAAGTAAATGTCTTGGTCACTTGTCCGAATGGACAAGTAGGAAAAAAAGTTAATGTAGAGCCCTGAAAAATGTTTAAAAATCTTCTTCTCGAGGACTTCAGTGCTACAATTTGTGAGTTTACTATGCATGCAACTTTAGATAATGTAGATTCAATATTTTTAAAATAGTGACCCCTGGACTAATACTGGGGACCCAAGATGGGTTCAAAGTTTAACGTAGAAGTATATATGGAAAATGTTTCAAAATCTTCTTCTCGAGAAGTACAATGCTTCAATTTGTCAGATTACTATGTAAGCATCCTCAAATAGTGTAGATTCTAAATTATAAAAGCCGTGACCCTCGATCTAATACTAGGGCCCCAGAAGGGGTTCAAAGTTTAACATAGAAATATAGAGGGAAAATGTAAAAAAAAATTCTTCTTGAAAACTACAATGCTTCAATTTGTGAGATTACTATGCAAGCATTCTTAAATAATGTAGATTCTAAATTAATAAAGCTGTGACCCCCGGACTAATACTGGGGCCCCAAGAGGGGTTCAAAGTTTAACATAGAATGTATATATGAAAAATGTTTTAAAATTGTCTTATCAAGAACTACAATGCTACAGTTTGTGAGATGCTATGCAAGGATCCTCAAATAGTGTAGATTCTAAATTGTTACAGCCAAACATAAACCACGGACCAATACTGGGGCCCCAGAAAAGGGTTCAAAGTTTAAAATAGAAATAGCATGTGGTACGAAATAGAATGTTACAAGGAAATGTTGTTCAGGTGAGCGATGTGGCCCATGGGCCTCTTGTTGGGTTTAAGTTTACCTGTACCTCATTTCTTTGAAAAATATCTCTTATTTGTGTTTTTCAAACAGTAGTACATGTGGTTATATTATATTAGTTGCAATGTACATGTGTAAGAATGTTCTTTAGAGATTTCTTTCATAATCCAGTTGTCTTGATGTAATTTTTTTGTAATAAAAGAATGCATGTAATTTATACATCACTATCATATACATGTGTATGATTTTGACCCCTTAACATGAATGATGACTACCAGTGTTATGACAATGATACAGTTATTCTTGAATTAAAAAAAAAAAACTATTTTGGAAATAGTTTCTGTAATGGGTTAGAAAACATTGTATAAAACCAAAGCACTCTATTATCACAACTTAAGTTGATTGTTTGATTAACAAAGATGTCCTCATTACAAGTATTTGTGATTGAAATGTATTGTAAACTTTTTACAATTTCCCCCCCCCCAAAAACTCATCTTCATAAGCCAAGGGTTTCACTCCCATTGTAGAGTAAAATAAAGATCATAAACCCTTGGTTTCCACAAATGAAATTGTTTCAAATACATGTAATCTGAAATTTGTGAAACTGATCATTGTTTGCTATTTCCCAGGTGTATAACTTGTCAGAGTGTTCCCCAAGAGACCATGGAAAGACTCTTCAAAACCCTTGAGGATCGCTGCCGATTACCAGGAATTCTAGGACAGGGGGCTGTGAAGCTACGACTGGACGTTGTTGTTCCTGTAATCACCATTCCGACCTGTCTGTTCCTTGCCACTCTGGGTCCCGTGATGACTGTCCTCATGTTATCTATCATGCCTGTATTTCTATTGTGGTTTTACCGACTGTGGAAGAGGAACACTCAACGAGAAAGAACTCTCTTCTTCTACTCATGGGGGCTAATGTCAGTAGTAACCATCTTTGTAGTGTTTGAATCGTGTGTGGTTGGTTTTCGTGAAATCCTTCTGTGGGAACACTTGCTGCTTTTAACTGCTATGTTTCTCATGTTTTATAATTTTGTAAAAACTAAACTGAATGTGCCGTACCTAAAGTCCTCGAAGAGGCAGAAAAACTTTGAAAAGCCGATCCAGTCAGACCGAAGAGTTGTGTACACTGATGAAAATGTCAAGGTCAGTTTGGAGGAAATGACGGTGGAGGATTTGTCAGAGTCTGATGTCAAGTGGGTCGACTCCAGGCCAATATCAGGTGTGTGAATTTACATTCTTAGGCCATATAAAATTAATATTTAGATTTTCATCCTTATTTGCAAAAAATATGGGGTGGGTGGGTGGATTTTATTTATTATTTTTTAATTTTTTAGAAACACCTTTTTCATTGTCCATGTTCTAGAAATAACAACTGCTCTATTCTTATAAGTTGTTGATGATAATGTGAGTACACAAACCCACTTGTAATCTTTTAATTCCATTTTCTTTCGACTTAACTGTTAATGCATGAAGACATTTGTATCCTTATGATAACAAACATAACTGGAATCAAACGGTAATCCACATGTTTAGGCAGCCATTAAAATGTTTTGAATTTTTGGTATATTGTGCCCAATTTTTTTCCCGGTATTTATTTTCAACACTTTTTTTTCAAAATAAAATAAAATGCATTGGGCCGGGCCATTTTCAGAGGGGCGGGCGGGGATGAGAATCTAAAAATTAATTTTATGTGGCCTTATATCAAATTTTAGTTGCAATAAGCTGGAATCAATCTATGGCTGTTGATGCAAAGATAGTACATGTATTACGCTAACAACACAGTGTATTTAAAGGGGAATAACTTGTACATATTTGTTGAAATAATGGCTGCAAGACAGACAGTAACACATATATTTTTACCCAGTGTTAGACATAGGAAACTTGCATCTTCTACATTTATGTCACAGAGTACTGTCCACTTCCAAAATTAATGCACCAATTCTGCTTCTATATTTTTTCATCTTGGGTAAATAATTAATCTATATTTCACAAACATTAACAAACAAATGTCTAAGATTTTAAGCAAAGGGTATTTGAAACATATTGACACATTTTATTTAATACTGTAAACGTATTATATTTGGCATGTACGATATTTGGCGGAAATTTGTTTTTGAACAAGTTGGCGTGGATTTGAGTTAGCGTATTCCTGAATGTGACTATTCTTATACATATATGCATGGCATTTACCAATATATTTGATTTAGCGGAAGCCGCATTCCGCCAAATGCACTAAATAGAATACACAGCCAAATTTTTACAGTATACTGTACTTATAGGGTTAGCTCTGTGTTCTGTTTTTGTTACATTGTTATAGAATTATAAATATTTGCAGATGGAAAACTGGTCACATGGTGCCATAATTGTAGCCTGAAAAAACCTCCAAGGTCCGGTCATTGTAATGTGTGTAAAGCCTGTGTGTCTGTCCGTGACCATCATTGTGTGTGGTAAGTGTCATATCTATAAATAGATTAGGTCTGCCCGTCTGGTCAATATAATATGTGTGAAGCCTGTATATCTGCTTATTGTCATCAGTTTTTAGTCTACAGTGCAGCTCACGAGTATCCCGACAAAAACACCGGCCACCGTGTTTTAAAGTCCACGCTGAGCGTGGAAGTGTCGGTACCTTTGATCTATTGTTCTCTGTTACGGCCTCGAAACAAGAAAAAACACGGTGCGACACGGTGCAACGCGATGCAACACGGACAGTTACACGGTGTAACACGCGCTATTTACCTGTAAAAATGGAGGATTTAAGAATAAAACTTATAGAAAATAAAATAATTATTTATTTACGTAATAGAATTGAAGAAAAAGAAACAGAAATTAAAAAAAAATAAATAAAATTTTAAGACGCAATATTTTAGACCAATGCTAATGTTATTTTCTGTGTACAAGTAATTTTGAAAAGTCCTTGCTCTATGATTAGCTGATATCCTAAATTATAGGAATAATAAAATGTAATATTCAGCTCCATCTGATCTTTCATGTAAATATATGATTTGAATTTTTTTTTCTACACTGGACTAAGGAAATGGATTGGGAAGTTCCAAAATGTTAGAATTATTATTCATTGAAGGTTGCCAAATCATGGTATTGCTCCTAAGAAAAAAACAAGCAATAATTGTATACATATATTATAGACCTCAATTACAGTGGTGGTGTGTCTTGTTTAAGAATTCAAGTTTATTTGATCAGTCTGATGTAGTCAAATACCCCATACTTACAGACTACAGTGGACATGATATAAAGACTGGTGATTCTGTACCTCTAAATCAAAGATGGTAAACAATGACGTTCATCTAAAGTGTTTCTTTGACTGTTTGTAGAAGTAGATGCTTGTTTTCCAGGATTGACGCCTGTATAGGAGCAGACAACCACCGCAGCTTCATTCTCTCCATGATCCTGTTTGTGTTTTGTGGTTACTATGGAGCCCATCTCTCCATGACGACCCTCTGCACTCCTAAGATGTACTTTGATTGGTTCCTACTGCCCAATGATTGCCGATTTCTCTACATTGATTTACAGTAAGTCTTCAAAACAACCCAAACTGTTTATAAACTGTTGATTAATTCAAAATTAATGTAAAAGCCTAGTGAATTTTATCAATGTTTAAAATCATGTCTTGCTGTTATATATGAATGTAAAACTTTTGATTTTCACGATCCACCTCCGGAGCCATAATACTTTGATGGGCTCACATTTGATTAGTACATGTATCACTTTTTCTCAATATGTTCCTTTTGCAAGAGTGAGATTGAGATCATATGTGAGCTTGTATAAGTTTTATGGTCCCTGAGCCAGATGTTTGGTTTGTAACTATATTATGGGTATGATAATATTACGCTATTAGAACATGACACTCATTTGCTGGATGGTTTTACACAGGACTTCGGCAAGCTTTGTGGCTTCCTGCTATGCTTTCCTGGCTGCCACCTGCATGCTGTTTGGTCTGCTGTTCCAGTTCCTGTTGATTAGCCAGAACCTGACCTCTCAAGAGTTCCACATAGCATCCAAGAGAAACATGCTCAAACATGGTCTCTATGCGACTAAGAATGTGTATAACCAAGGCATTATTCATAACTGGTTCAACTTCTGGTTGACTGGCCGGATGGATACACGGACTAGTGTCATATCTCTCTGATGTACATCATTAGCAGCTTTTTATTTATTGGACTTTATATCTTTATTTTGATACCTTTTTATTATAGTATCCTTAATAAGTCTCCAAAGTAGTGTTAATGCAAGTAATATTTAATTTATACACTGAATGTAATATGATGTGTTGGGTGTGAGCTGGTAGATTTTCTAAGTTTGCTGTTTGTGCTCTTTATATCTTTGTCTATGTGCTATCTGACAGTATGCTGTCTGTCTGTGTGCTGCCTGACTGTGTGCACTCTGTGCTGTGTGTGCTGACTTTGACTGTGCCTGACTTTGCTGTTTGTATGTGTGCTCTCTGACTGTATGCCATCTGACTGTTAGCCATATATGTGCTGTGTGCTGTCAGAATGCTGTCAATGTGCTATCCATCTGTGTGCTCATTGCTGGCTTTGGCTGTGTCTGTGCACTGTCTGCTTATGTCTGTGTGCTGTTTGTGTTTGTGCCTTGTCTGTGTACTGTCTGTCTGGCTGGTGTCTGTGTGCTCTCTGTTTGCTGTGTATGTGTGTTGTCTTTCTGTATATGTGGGCTGTCTGTTTGTCAGTGTCTATGCTGATGTTTTGGTTTTGATGTGACTTCCAATACGCATTACCTTTATTTCAATAATGCAAAGAATGGAGAATCTTATTTTCTATACATATATTAAGATAAATCTGAACCATCACACACATCTGATTACATATATTGTTAGAATTCGAACAGTGCAAGTCTTCTGTAAAGGAGGATGATAAAAGTTTGTAACTTGCATGCAGTGCTAGACAGTCTTTGAAGTCATTGCTATAAGTTTTGCATAATATGAAGCACATTTTAAAAGATGACATGGAAATGATAATTTTCATTTCTTTTGTTGTCATTCAAAATGACATTTCTAAAGCAAATGTACCCTATTTTTGTATTTGTAAGGTTGCATATCCTGATACAATATTTTAACCAGTTTTGACATACCCTTTGCCTTGGATTAGTAATATTGCATCTATTTTCAGTGTACCAAAGCAAAGAACTAGTCAATGCATTGTGATATTTATGTACATACACACTGTATATGACTTATTGATATCATAAATGGTTGCGGATTTCCCATGGCATTGACTCATACTTTTGTGATTATTTTTAGCATTTACCATTTAGGATTTATGTAATATGTAAAATGCCTTGAATAAAAACACTACAGAATGCTGAGTTCATTGATAATTTATTACACTACGCCCAACGCGGATCCAGTATTTTCCCGCGACCCGTGATAGTGTTTTGATCCTTTCCGCGATACACCGTCGCGGTATTGTCATCGCGGTGATCGCGGGGCCATGAGTTTACCGCGATGGTGTAAGACACCGTTGTAACAACCGTTAATGATACAACGCCGCTTAATGATATAAATAGCATTAAGCGTTGCAATTGCAACGCTTAATGCAATAGATTCTTGAATTAACAGTTGACATGTCCAACTGTTAATGATAAATCGCCGCTTAATGATAGAATTGTATCATTAAGCGTCACAATTGCACAGCAACCTTAACGCTTAATGAAACAAGCAAATATCGACACCCTCAACCGCTAATGATACAAACTTTATATCATTAAGCGTTGCAGTTGCACCCTTTAATGATACAAAATTTTAAAAATGAATAAAATAACACTGTTGTTAATAAAGCAATAAGATGTATATTCTGAGCGAATAAAGAATAGTAATAAATGACTTAGTTGTGTATCCTTGTGTATTCATACTAGTATAAGAAAATTATGTATGTAGACATAATATAATCTAATCATTTTACGTAATGGGTTTAAACAAGAATGGTCTTGTATATTTCAACAAACATTTCTCTTAAATTTACATGAAAAAGTTAATTATGATGTTAGCTGACACACTTTCAAATGATTGTCTTTATACACAAGTAAATTAACGCATAAAAACCTTGAATATGTAGATTTTTTGAAACAACTGCGTGATTTTTGCGGGATTGCCTGGGAGACCGGCTGCTTAAAGGGCCAGGCTTAAGCTAGCAGCCACTAACAGCAGCCACTAAGCCCGTATAAGCTAGCAGCCAGTAAGGAAGATTATCAAAGTACTGAGAGTACTCGAACAGAAAATTATATATTACTTTAATATCGGCATATTTTAATTAATATGAAGAAGATTTCTGTATGAATAATTTTAATGAGCATTGACATCTACGGAGGATGTAAAGCTCACCTGGATAAGAATTATAAATGCATCTGTGTCTAATGAAATTCAATTCAATATCGTTATTTGTCTATACATATAATTAAAAATTGATCCCCGAGTCTGTTTTCTTTTCTCATGAATAACATGCATCGGAAATCAAAGAAGTCCTCATATTATTACACAATTGGGACGATCAGGCATTTTATATTGTGATTCTATCCTCATTTGGGATTATATCGTGTCAGCCATGTTTTGCTAAGATATATACAAGAGACTATTGAGCTCACCCGAACTTTGGCATTTTTTAGCATTTCACAATGATAAAGAGGTAAAAGGTAGTCCATTATCTCCCGTATCTTTGAAGTGTATAAAACTGATAACAGGGCAAGGTAGGGGACCTATTGGGCTATTATTTCCCGGTCTCAAATTTGGGATGTAGGGGTACCACCAAGTGGCTCCCAGGGGTTCGTGCTCTTTTCAGGGGTTTATATCTCACTTGAGTTTGATCACAAGAACCTGGAATCACTGGGGTTAAGTAAAAGACCTCAAGAGGTATCCTTGTATCCATAACAAGCGTTAGAGGGCGTATATAACCCCTACAAGGGTCCAGTTAGCTCATCAGAACGTTTGCATTTTTTAGCATTTCACAATGATATAGGGGTAAAAGGTGGTCCATTATCTCCCTTATCTTTAAAGTGTGTATCAAACGCATAACAGGGCAGCCTGGTGCTTAATGGAAGCGGAATGAAAAGTGCTACAGACAGGGCTTTCCTCGTCATATAACTCACGTACTTATCAGTATTCTATTATCTATAAACTAAAGAATTTTATGGATCGTGTTATCAAGAAGGAGTACTAAATGTTATATTTTAGTCTTAGTTCATTTATTTATTTATCTTTTTATTTATTTATTTATTTATTTATTTTTTTTTTGGGGGGGGGGGGGGTTATAAACGCGGGCAATTTGGCCAATGTAGGTGTGTCCTGTTGTGCGAGATTTATGTTTTGGGTTTTCAGCCACGGGGGGTTTGATGGGGGGAGGGGGTGGGGTTTTGCTCGTTATGCTTCACGAACTTATGAATTTCTATATCATTGAAATAACCATATATTTAAGTTTTATATTGTAAATTTTGAAATTACTGTAGGCGAGTTTAAATTGAAAATTTACAATTTGACAACTGGACACAAATTTAATTTAAACAAAGAGTAAGGTATTTTATGTGTGTGTGGGGGGGGGGGGGGGGG
>WFKH01011581.1:10012802-10025677 GCA_016163765.1 Magallana hongkongensis | reverse complement strand
TAACAAATTATCAATTTGTTATAACAAATTACTAATTTGTTATAACAAATTACTAATTTGTTATAACAAATTAATAATCTGTTAAAACAAATTGATAATTTGTTATAACAGATTAATAATTTGTTATAACAGATTATCAATTTGTTATAACAAATTATCAATTTGTTATAACAAATTACTAATTTGTTATAACAAATTACTAATTTGTTATAACAAATTAATAATCTGTTAAAACAAATTGATAATTTGTTATAACAAATTACTAATTTGTTATAACAAGTTATCAATTTGTTATAACAAATTATTAATTTGTTTTAACAAATAATGAATAGCATAGAAAATACCATAGCACTCCATAGAAATCTCATAGCATTGCTTTTTGTGCTATTCTTTGATAAACGTAAATGAAATGCTTTAATATGATATGATATTACATGACATGGTATGCTATGCTAGGTTTTGTTATGCTATGATTAATGATGATCAAATGATATGCTATAAGATTCCAATGCTATGCAATGTAATTCCAATGCTATGTAATTTAAATTTCATACCAGAGCATTGGAATTACATTATATAACATTGGAATCTTATAGCATATAATTTGACTCGTATTTATTATTGCGTAGCATACCACATTATTAAGCGGTTCATTTCAATTCAAAATAGCATGGCATAGGAATTCTACAGCATTGCATAGGAATCTCACATCACTGCTTATCATTAGGAATCTCAAAGCATTACTTGTAATCTCATAGCACAGCATAGCATAAGATTGTAATAGATATGCATAAAATGACGGTCACTTCAAGCTATCTGTTACAACATAGCAAAGCATAAGATATAAATCTCATAGCATAGCATTGAAATCTGATTACAAAACATTGAAATATCATAGCATATCATTTGATTCTTTCATCATATCATATCTTATCAAATCATATCATCATAAAGCATTTCATTTCAATTTATCAAAGAATACAATAAAATGCAATGCTATGAGATTTCTATGCAATGCTATGAGATTTCTATGCTAAAAATAATTTGTTAAAACAAATTAATATGAAATGCTTTATGATTCCTATGCTAAAATTAATGATGTGGTATGCTATGCTATGATTAATGAGAATCAAATTATATGCTATATGATTCCAATGGTATATAATGTAATTCCGATGCTATGCTATTAAAATTTAAATAACATAGCATTGGAATTACATTGCATAGCATTGGAATCTTATAGCATATTCTTTGATTATCATTTATCATAGCATAACAAAACCTAGCATAGCATACCATATCATGTAATATCATAACATCATATTAAAGCATTTCATTTAAGTTTATCAAAGAATAGCATAAAAATGCAATGCTATGATATTTCTATGCAGTGCTATGGTATTTTTTATGCTATTCATAATTTGTTATAACAAATTGATAATTTGTTATAACAAATTGATAACTTGTTATAACAAATTACTAATTTGTTATATCAAATTAGTAATTTGTTATAACAAATTGATAATCTGTTTTAACAAATTGATAATTTGTTATAACAAATTACTAATCTGTTATAACAAATTACTAATTTGTTATAACAAATTGATAATCTGTTATAACAAATTAATAATCTGTTATAACAAATTGATAATTTGTTATAACAAATTACTAATTTGTTATAACAAATTACTAATCTGTAATAACAAATTACTAATCTGTTATAACAAATTAGTAATTTGTTATAACAAATTGATAATTTGTTATAACAAATTAATAATCTGTTATAACAAATTGATAAATTGTTATAACAAATTACTAATTTGTTATAACAAATTAATAATCTGTTATAACAAATTACTAATCTGTTATAACAAATTAGTAATTTGTTATAACAAATTGATAATTTGTTATAACAAATTGATAATCTGTTATAACAAATTGATAATTTGTTATAACAAATTACTAATTTGTTATAACAAATTAATAATCTGTTATAACAAATTGATAATCTGTTATAACAAATTATCAATTTGTTATAACAGATTAGTAATTTGTTATAACAGATTATCAATTTGTTATAACAGATTAGTAATTTGTTATAACAAATTGATAATCTGTTATAACAAATTAATAAAAAATACTTCTGCGGCCCTAATACGCTTCCGTAGAAAGGGGAGATAATCACCGGACCTCACCGAAAAGGAGCAAGTGCTCGGAAGACAAAGCAAAACGGTCTGTCGATGAATTAACCCTTCGGCGACAAAACTTTGACCCAGGGATTAATTTGAATTTGAAATGATAAGTTAACTGACGAAGACAAAATTTTGGATATTTTTGATTATTGGGATAGAAGCAATGAATCAGGAACCCTCTTATTTGCTGACTTCCAGAGAGCGGTCGACCCCGTTGCATGGGAGTTTCTGCATCCGTCAATGAGGAAATTTAATTTCGGCGACAATTTTGCTAAATGGATAAAAATTTTGTATTCAAATCCATATTTCTATGTAAAAGAACAATGGTTAGATTTCTAGAAAATGTCAGATGTAAAAAAGGTATTAGACGGGGTACAGACGTCTCGGCCCAACGACACCTCGGCCCAGGGCGGTTGACACCTCGGCCCAGACGGGTCGGCCCAAATCTATTGACACCTCGGCCCATGTAAAAGACACCTCGGCCCAATGAAAATTTCGGTTAAAAATGTATAAATTAAAAAAACATTGGCAGATAATTACTGTATCTATTCATTTATGTGGTTATAATAATGCAGCTTCATCAATTTTCATTTCGTATGAACATTCTTTAATTTCGTGCTACTTAAAAAGTACTATATAAATCTACGGTTAATGTTACACAGTAGCTGATGTGCTGAGCTGACCACAGGTGCGTAACTACGGTTTGTGTCTTATAAATTGATTCAATTTAGCTAAATATTTCTGATGAAAGTAATATAAGAATAATATATAGTTCATTAAGAAATATTTTTGATGTGTTGTGTCTCTGAGGATTTTATAAATCTGAAATGGGGTAGTAACCATTGAAAGGATATATATGGACTTCGGTGGTTATCGTCTCATTATTAACTGCTCGTAATTAAATCCTCATTGTCACCCCTGACACGCGTTTGAGACTCCAAAGGAGACTGCCGCATCCTCTTGTTTGTTTTACTATTAGCACTTAATTGTCGTCATTTTCATAATTTTAATTTCTTGTTTGCTTAACAATTAGCACTTAATGGCCTCGTTTCTGCTAATAATTCAATTTCTTATACAAGTATTTAATATGTAATATTTTAATAATTCCAACATATTTAATTACAAAACTATATATAAAAATTATATGTGTGTGTGTGTGTGTGTAACAAAATAAAATAAAAACATGAAAATCATTTAAATTTTATTTCAATTTTGCTTGAGTCGAGATGTCTTTTACGTGAGCCGAGGTGTCTCAAATTTTGGGCCGACCCGTCTTGGCCGAGGTGTCCTGGGGCCGAGGTGTCGTTGGGCCGACATGTCTGTATTTCTATTAGACAAGGGTGTCCTGTCTCAGCTATTTTATTTCTTTTTGTGATGGAAATTTTATCTACAAAAATAAATAATTCTGATAGTGTAAAACGATTCAAATAAGCAATACACAAAATAAAATCAAACGCATACAACTTGACATGCAGATGATAGTACTTTTCCTGTCAAGGACATAGAATCACTTGAACCTGTTATCAAAATCATTGAAAATTTTGGGTCTGTATCAGAAACAAAGTTGAATTTATCAAAGACGGAGTGTGTTTAAACACTGTGGAAGGAGAGACAACTCTGAAAGGTGTAAAAATCAATTTTGAAACAAAATGTCTTGGTTTATTATATGAATATATATTTATACCTACCGTGTATGTTTCCCTCTATTTCTTACGGAAACTTATAGTTAATTCATAGCTCTATAGAAACAGCCAGACTGAAATCTACACGCCACGTTTATCGATTGGTCGAAACCTACAGCGACCTAAGAAAAATCACGGACTGCACGAAATAATCATGATGATGTCAGACTCAAATTCCCATAGGGGACGATTTGGCCGTTTCTTTTAGCCAACGTACTGATGTACGTTAACAGTAATTTAGTGAATTTTACTTACTTTTTAACAATAACGAGGGTTATGCATTTTTTTTGTAATGTCGCCACCTTCATATCCCGCATGAATCACCAAAGAAAGCATCTTATTGGGCATACAAAAACGTAAGTAATGAAAAAACTGGTTATGTAAACTTTAGGAGCTCGAAAAAATACTTGACTCTTGGCGAAGTAGAAAATTAACTATTTCTGGAAAATGCCAGCTTATGAATTCTCTTTTAATCTCAAAGATCGTGTACACGACTACTATATTAGAACACTCTGAACAATCCTTCATAAAAAGTATTGATAAAATGTTTTTTTCCTTTATTTGGGGAAATCGTGAGCGAATCAAGCTTAACACCTTAATTAGAAACATAAATGAAGGCGGCATTGGTATTACAGACTTTGAATCAAAACTCAAAGCTATAAAAGCTTCATGGGTTTCGAAAATTATTCAAAATAAAAGTAGTCTAATTTTACTTTTAAACGCTTGTGAAGATAAATATAATATTAATTTTCCATGTTTGCTAAATTCAAATATTTCAAAATACGATGAATTTAAATTAAACTCCCTCCCTGTGTTCTATAAAGAGGTTCTTGTGGCCTTTAACGAATGCAAAGATAATTCATTAACGGGTTTTGCTAATCAAAATATTTGGTTTAATAAAAACATCTGTTTTAAGGGTAAATCACTATTTTTTCAAGTTGGACTAAAGGTGGCTTATTATTAGTAAAAATCCTTTTAATGAAAATTGCTTTAAAACAGTAAATGACATCAAGGATGCTTGGCATCCAAACATTTTTTAATTGCGAATACGTAATAGTTAAAAATGCAAAAGATGCACGATTTAAGGATAAATTTAAGAACCATTAATTTCACAAATTCACCTGCTAAGTTAAATTTCTATTTTGAAGGAAAGCTAGAAGTAACTTTAAACAAAAAGCCTAAATTTTCTTCATTTAAAAAAAAAATCCCAAAAACTTATTATGGAAAATACCTGGTGCAAAGAATTCCAAATAGAAAAGTACTAAATTAATGTAATTTACAAGAACAAGGTTCAGTCATAACTCATTATTTGATAAATCTGCATCCGAGTTTAACTATAAATTACTTCATAACCTATTAACCACAAATCTTTCGGTAAGTAAATGGGATAAAAACATAAACGGCAATTGTAATTATTACAACATGCCAGAAAATATAAAGCATTTTCAGATTTTTGAATGTGGCTTGTTAATGCCACTTTATTCGAAAAAATTCACTGGTACTAAAAATAAATTTCACATGGAAAGTGATTGTTTATCAGCAACAAATATACTTTTATCCTAGATAATAATTTGTCATTTATAGCATGTAAAATTTACAAATATGAAATGAAATGAACATGTTTCATATGAAGGTACATGCGCTGTTTTTTTGTTTTGGGGTTGTTTTTTTTTTTTTGGAAAAAATGCGCTAATGCAATTGTATCTTGCTGTAAATAAGTCAAAATGTATAAATTTAAACTGTTATGGAAAGTGACAACTGTCAACAGTCAACCTGTCTCTTAGTCGACAGTAGATTATTTTACAAGTTTAGCTTTTAAAAAAAGCTTACCGTCTTTAGAGCAAACTCTTAACAGCAATAAGTTATCAAAGAAGTTTTTTTAATATTAATGTCGCCTCCCTCTACATGCCATGGCGTGTGGAACGTATTTTTAATGTGCCTTTTAATCGTGCGTGCCTAAAATTGAGATATGTGTACAACGTGCTTGTTAGTTGAGATCGACTATAGTAGGTAGGAAAGAGATCTTAGGAAGGTTCGTATTATTTAAATAACATCAAAGTTAATAGCAATGCATTCAGCATCTATTTTACTGATATTAATTTTATACAGTATCTAATATGCAAACTTGTTTACATATATTAGCTATACCGTTTCACATTTTTGCATTTGCATAAACAGTACAACAGGAAAAGAACAAATTATTTCATTAGGTATTGTAGAATATTGCTTTCAATTAGTTGTACTGAAAAATTAAAGCCTGAATTTCATTCATAGCGATTTTTATTGTTTTTTCGTTTTCTCACTGTTTAAGATTCGAAATCTACGAAAATTGTTAGGTCGTACGTAAAAAAGATCATCAGAAAATTATCTCCCTTGCGCCGAACAGCATTTCAACGGTATCAGGTTCGTTCGCCCTATCTACCTGTTCGCCTGAGTCCGTTCGCCCTAGGTCCGTTCGCTCTAATTATCGTTCGCCCTAATAATCGTTCGCCCTAAACCTCTTCGGGCCTTGTTTTTTAATAAACCACATCAAAAGTTATTTCATTTAATTTTAACTATAAACTTGTTTAACTTTTATTAATTATTGGTATATTCCGAGGCTATGTTTTTCCTTCATCAAAAAAGACGTAATTGGTATAATTGTAAGATTTTATTGCCGTAAATTGTCGATAACCGTCTTGTTGTTTTTATTATGATTCCATTCATGTTTTTTAAACAATTAAAGAAATTGCGACTTTAATTGGCTCATTCAGAAGCTAAGCAGATGATTATCACCTTTTCTATCTTTGAAGAATTTGCATAACTCAATCCTTTGATCTTTAAATGAGATATATACGGAGATTTCATTGGTTATATTATGAGGTGAAATTTAAAATAATTACAAAATAATAACAGAAGAATATAAAATGTAGTAACATTAAAATAATTAAATAAATCAATTCACAAGTCTTCGTATCGATATCATGTCACCGTCAGTCAATTGGTGATTATTATGTAAAAGAGGAAAGGGTGGTATTTTTTTCATTAATTAATTTTCATAATCTTTAAATTGATCAGAATACAAAAATATATAAATACATTAATCTTATATAAAAAATAAGGCGAGCGGACCTAGGGCGAACGGCGTCAAGGGCGTACGTACCTAGGGCGAACGGAAACTAGGGCGAACGGCGTCAAGGGCGAACGAACAGCCAATCCATTTCAACCAATGAAATAAATGTAATTTTTCACATCATGTATTTTCTCCCAATCACAAAGGAAAGGAAGTGCAAACCCGGAGACTGTAAATTATTTCAACTCTTTATACCGTCTTCCAAGGAAGATGGTAACAAGTTTAGCTTTTAAAAAAAGCTTACCGTCTTTAGAGCAAACTCTTAACAGCAATAAGTTATCAAAGAAAATTTAATTCTTTTTTCATATAAATATCGCCTTCTTCTACATGCCATGGTGTGTGGAACTTTTTTATGTGTGCCTTTTAAGGTTGCGTGCCTAAAATTGAGAAAAGTGAACAACGTGCTAGTTAGTTGAGATCGACTGTAGTAGGTAGAAGAGATCTTAGGAAGGTTCGTATTATTTTAATAAAATCAAAGTTAATAGCAATGCATTCAGCATCTATTTTACTGATATTAGTTTTATACCGTATCTAATATGAAAACTTGTTTATATATATTATAGTCTGTCCCAAGTTATTGCTTCCATCACTTTTTATGATTTTTAATAAAAATAAACATACCTATGAAAGAAATACAGTTGAAATCGATAAAATGGAATATATACAAGATACCTTCATTGAAAAATTATCATTTTTCACTCATAAAAGTTCACAGGAACGAAAACAAATTTCTTACGGTGATTTATAATGGGAAATGTTTACATCTATTCTCCGTTCGGAACTCACTCGGAATACCGCGCACAATTTTTTAACGTTACTGTATCATCCGGGCTAATAAATGGCTGATGCAATGCAGACTTTCTATTTTGGGATGAGTATTGAAACCTGAAGCGGTAGAGGGGGCGTTTCAAAACAGATAATCTTGGCATTTTTCATATTAGTGGATGAACGTAGTTTGAGCACAAAGGTATTTATGATTATCGAAATATCAAGCAAAAAGTGGTGGAAGCAAAAACTCGGGACAGAGTATAGCTATACCGTTTCAAAATTTTTGTATTTGCATAAACAGTACAACAAGAAAAGAACAAATTATTTCATTAGGTATTATAGAATATTGCTTTCAATTAGTTGTACTGAAAATTAAAGCCTGAATTTCATTCATAGCAGTTTTTATTGTTTTTTCGTTTTCTCACTTTTTAAGATTCGAAATCTACGAAAATTGTAAGTCGTACGTAAAAAAGATCATCAGAAAATTATTTCCCTTGCGCCGAACAGTATTTCAACCAATGAAATAAATGTAAATTTGCACATCATTTTTTTTCTACCAATCAAAAAGGAGAAGAAGTGCTCAACTCGGAGAGTGTAAATTATTTCAACTCTTTATACCGTCTTCCAAGGAAGTCGGTAAAAAGGGCTGGATGGCCGTGACCCTTTTTAGACCATATGAATCTCCTAAACGAGAAGAGCTCTGTATAAAGATATAGGAAAACATTCAAACTTTAAAATTAAAATTTATGGATTTTTTATGGAATTCCATATACGACAGCCAACTGTCAGCTGCCAACCGCTTAATGCTTACTGCTTACTGCCTACTGCTTACTGCCAACTGGTCTTGTCTCAGATATAAGTCATAAGTGAAAGACTGTTTAATTAATGTTTCTGACTATATTCCGATCATGTAAAGAAACAGGCCTGTCAGACTGGTGCTTTTTGTTAACCATTTTGAACATGCATCTTTTTTCAATGTTTTTATCTCCGTCTGGAAAGCGTCGTTATTTACATGATCATTGCGATAAACGTTATAGATATTCTTCACATTATGACGGTCAATCTGTGATTTCATAATACAACGTAACTTAAACAGCCAATATCACAGTATATCAGAAATGTGATAATTAGAACCATTTTAACAAGGTCTTGGACTTTCAGTAGGATGTTACTATCTATTTCTTGCGTCAAAACAAGTTAAAATGACGCTGGTTTCAAGTGAAATATACACCGATTGCGTAGTCTTAGCTCAAAAGCCAGACAAATCTTGTTGATTTCAATGAGCAATGGCTGAGTGGTCAGCAATGAAATAGACAGGCATACGTCAAATTGCTGTTTGACACCAACTACCCAAAGTCAAAGCCCTTGTTAAAATGGTTCTATGATATGAACACATCATATACTGTGGAATCATTTTAATTCGTAGGAGCCAATTTTCGTGGGTTGTGGGATTTTTGATTATTCTTGGGGATTTAATTCTTAGATGAGTCGGTTTTCAGTTTCAATAGGAAAAGTAACTCTTTCAAATTTGTTTTCGTCGAGGATGTAAATTCGTGGGGGAGGGCTCCCACGAATTCCACGAAAATTAAGCCACCACGAATTCTAAAAATTTCACAGTATGCTATGATTGACAGAGGTTCATTAAAACGTTTGTTTTTCTCACTGTTTTTGTTGTAATGTGAAATCCTGATTTCCATTGCTTTGTACCCGATTTATTACTAGTATCCCCTTGCGCAAATTGCTGCAAAGAATTTGCGCTGGGAATGATAGGTATTATCCATGGCTTTTAAAACTGTTTTGACCACCTTGGTGTGAGCATATTAAATCAAAACTCTACAGTGTAGTGGTGTGTGTTTAACATTTATGATTTTATTTTTACAGAAATTATGTTACTTCATTAAACACTAAAAAACGTTATAAGGTTCCCTAAAAGTTTCATAGCCTCGTGCAACGCGCTTGGGAACAATAGATTTAGATGCAACATCGTTTCTAAAGCAATTTCAGAAAACTCGTTAAATGAGCCCATTACAAAATCAATTTCAGTTGTAAAACATTAATTATAAGAAAGCATAATATATTATTTTCTGAAATAACATAATACTGAAAGATTTAAATTTCAGATGGCTTTACTTACCTACATACAGAATTCAGATACACTGGTTGAAAAGTCATTCCAACCCACATCAGCGTAAAAATGACATACTTAAAAATGCATTTCATTTTTTCAGCATTTAATCTCCAATAAAAAGTGTTGACTATTGATTTCAAGTTAAAAATTCGAAAACATTTATTTGCCAGTTTACAGAAAGCGTGATACTTGCACAGAAAAGCTAAAATAATTTCATTTTGCTTTACTTGTGTACAAATATATTTAAGGAAATTTATTTCAATGAACCCAAATGCATTTCACACAGTGATAAGGAGCAATAAAACAAACAACTATGAAGGCATGAAAAATCGACTTGTTGATGATTATAATTGTTAAAAATGAAATAAAAAAATGAATTCCTTTGTACTCAATTGTCACGAGGCTAAAATGTTCACCTACAATGAACTTTGACTTTTATTTCATACACCTATTTACACAGATACTCACGTTATCCGTGTTTTGTAGATCCTCTTCAGCCAGTTAAGCATCTTCTAGAAAAACTTGCTCACACTTTAATTCACAATTAAATATTACGAAAAAAATGACTGACGGTTTTTAGAACAATATATCTATTAGTGATACATATTTTTTTTATTATACTTTCATGTTAAATACTGAAATCTGATTAGTTAACACGCATTTGATAATCCGTTCTATTACCCTCAGCGTTAGCAACACACTTGGCAACGGGTAAAACAACGAATTGCTACATGGGCGTAAATTATGCGCGGTTCGCTGTAGAATTCATGTCATTTCTACATAAAAGCAGTAAAATTTTCTCTAAAATTAAGACATTCAGTATGATAAAAAAAATAGTGTCTGTTTATGTAAAAACGGCATTTTAATGCATATTTGAGAACATAATGTGAGTAATGTAAACAATTTGGGGTTTCCAGGGTAAAATATGTTTTGAAAAAAAAATTGTCATTTTTTTTTATATTAGTGGGCAAAACCTTCTAATAAGAATTCAAAGTAGGTAAGTGTTGCTATATTTCCGTCTTTAGCCTCGGTTACCATCGCAACGGTTACTTCCAACAACCAACTTTTAGTGTGTCTTTGCGTTTTACACCTAGATTTGTCTATGAATATTTTCAAACATATCAAGAATGTTTAAGTCTACATCCTTTTTCATATTGCAACAGCCAAATACTTCTGGGTTGCTATACAAAAAGGATAGACGACCCGATGGACAAAGTGTGTTTTGTCTTCTAATTCTATGATAATTCCATGTGTCCATCACTCTTTCAAGGTCATTCTGGATGACAGGAATGAAGCAAAATTTCAGCATTCTATATGGATAGCATCAGAACTCCACTATCTCTCATGTCATTCAAAAGTGGTGAACACGAGTTAACGTACTTAAAATTATGTGCGTGATGGGTTTTCATACGTAGGCCTATTTGAATAGGTTTCGGGTCACGTGATCAGGTAATATAAATAGTAGGACCATGCAGTGGCTGTTAATATGTGTTTTTGTGTAGAATAGAATAAACACTATCAATCTCTCCATCCTTAAATAAATAAATGTCTGCACATACGCTTAACCCAATAAAGAGGTAAAGATTTCAAAGCAATTGGCAGTAAGCAGTTGGCAGTAAGCAGTAAACAGTTGGCAGTAAGCAGTAAGCAGTTAGCAGCTGACAGTTGGCTGTCGTATATGAAATTCCGTAATTTTTTCCTTACTAAATAATAGTTTATAGCTAAACAATTATTTTCGAAAATATTGGGTAGATCTGATGGTTAATTTTGTTGACCACCCAGCGTCCTAAGGGAAAATGTCGGATGTCAATCGTCGAACTGTCCCCGGTCAAAATTAGAACGTAAATGTGGAACAAAGTAGGAATAACTCCATACAATATTTCAAAAGTACTACTTTGTCCTTATATTGGATTTGAGCCGGCATTTTTAGCGCTTGCTTCAGAACCGGTAGTTCCACCAGACGATCGGCTGTCTCCGTAAATATTCGACAATCTCTGCTTGTCGGAGATTCACGGAGACAGCCGAGGGTCTGATAAAAGGAGACTACAGAATCGGGGATGGGTTTTAATTTCTGTCCGTAGGATTTGGTTTCAGAGTTTTAAAATAGAATAAAACTATTTAGCAATATTTTATGATACTTTTTTCTGACTTTGGGCTAGCTCTTGTGATTTTTTGCTTTCAAAAGGCGCTACATGCGCCTTTTGAAACCGAAAATTACAAGAATCGGGCTAATGTCAAAGCATATCGTAAAATTTGATGTCGAGAGAAAAAACAATGAAATAAAATACATATACTTACGTTACAGAAAATCGTCCAACCGTTTGAATGTTACATTTCTGTCATTAAAATGTTACGTTGACGATTTTTAAGCAATGGTTCATATGAGGTTTGCGTATCTCGTGAGAAGATGTACACTTTGTATGAGTGAATCAAAAAGCAAGAGGAATGCAATTTCACTTCCATGGCTAAGTGGTTTTCAAATCAGCATGCGGTAAATCCTATTGAAAATAGCTTTGTTGCAGTTTTGTTGAAACCTTTCACACATAATTAATTCACCTCACCGGACAAACTTTTCTCTCAATCCAAATCCCTGTTCCAGTTGCCACAGATATTCCCATCAAATTGTTTGGCACAATCATCCAATTAACCGTTTTATTTTTAATCATTAACATCAGTCACAGTCAGCATTTTTATTTTTTCAGATTTAGATCATAGACATGATTATGTAATATATTGCTGGAAGGAAGATTTAGTAAATGAGAGTAAATTGTCACTGCAGCAATGCCAAAATGTGCATAAATTAGAGGAATGATTTATCTATCAAGACAGGGTTAGAAAATTGTGTCTTGAGACTTTTGTGAATTAATCAGCGTTTCTGATGTCTGACTTTCATAAGCTGCCCAGGCTCCGTCATGTCAATAAGAGTAATAGACATACCGGTATACTAGTAGGTAATGCTGAACCTAAACAAGACCGACCATGGATTGCTGAAT
>WFKH01011581.1:9955794-10000716 GCA_016163765.1 Magallana hongkongensis | reverse complement strand
TTAGCAAAACATAGTTTCACAGTCGATAAACTAGGTTTAACGGTTGTAAACTATAGTTTACGGATCGTAAACTATAGTTACCGACGTTAATCTATATTTCACATCTATAAACTATAGTTAACGCGATAATCTATGTTTTTCTGTCTGGAAATACACGTTAACAATAGATTTTGCTGATAAATATAGATTTACATCTGTAAACTATAATTTACATTCGTCAACTATAGTTTAGAGTTGTTAATCATAGTTTCACAATCGTGAATCTATATTTATCAGACAAATTATGTTTTGCAATCGCAAACGGTTGTTTTCAGAGTTAATTATAGTTTTACACTTCTGAAACATAGTTTATCGCGTTAACTATGGTTTACAGATGTGAAATATAGATTAACGGCGTTAAATATAGTTTCACAGATGATAAACTAGGTTTATCGACTGTTAACTATTAATAGTTTACGGACGTTAAACTAAAGTTAACAATAGTTTATTGTTAACTATAGTTTACAAACCGTAAATTATAGTTAACGATTCGTTAACTAAAATTAACGATCCGTTAACTATAATTATCATCTGCAAAACCATATTTAACAGTTGTAAACTATAGTTTACGAATGATAATCTAAGTTTATATGTCTTCAAATAACGTTAACGATAGATTTTGCTGATAAATACAGATTCACATCTGTAAACTATAATTTACATTCGTTAACTATAGTTTAGAGTTGTTAATCATAGTTTCACAATCGTGAATCTATATTTATCAGATAAATTATGTTTTGCAATAGCAAATGGTTCTTTCAGAGTTAATTATAGTTTTACACTTCTGAAACATAGATTATCGCGTTTACTATAGTTTACAGATGTGAAAATATAGATTAACGTCGTTAACTATAGTTTCGGATCCGTAAACTATAGTTAACAGTCGATAAACCTAGTTTATCGACATTTATCAACTGTGAAACTATGTTTAGCTCATTTTTGTGAATTTGTCTGATAAATGTAGTTTCACGATTTGTGAAACTATGATTAACAGCTCTTAACTATAGTTTACGATTGTAAATTATAATTAACAAATGTGAATCTATATTTATCAGCAAAATCTATTGTTAACATTTTTTACAGATAGATAAACTATGATTATCATTCGTAAACTATAGTTTACATTCGTGAAATATAGTTTCACAGATGTAAACTATAGTTAACGAATCGTTAACTATAGTTTCGGATCCGTAAACTATAGTTAACAGCCGATAAACATAGTTTATCGACTGTGAAACTATGTTTTGCTCATTTTTGTGAATTTGGCGTTCCATATATGTCAACATGCAAGAAAATTATGTCAACATGCAAGATAATTATGTCTACATGCAAGATTATTATGTGTACATGCAAGTTACGAATCTTTAAAGACAACCTGATTTTTATATAGGTAAAATCACTTACTTACGCCCGTATCTGACATCATAGATGCAAGATGCAATATAATTATGACAACATGCGACTTCTTTATGTTGACATGCGACTTATTTATGTGAACATGCAAGTTATCTATGTTAACATGCAAGATATTTATGTCAACACGTGAGATAATTATGTTGACATGCGACTTATTTATGTTAACATGCGAGTTAATTATGTTAACATGCAAGATATATATGTCAACATGCGAGATTATTATGTTTATATGCAAGTTATTTATAACAACATGAGAGATAACTTGCATGTTGATATAAATATCTTGCATGTTAACATAAATAAATAAATAGGATCCATCCCGTCAAACAAAAATATCCCTTTGACCCCACCAGTGACCTACCACTCCTTCACAAAAAAAATCTGGCTCGCTTATGTCATTGTCTTCCACTGGAACCGTGATCGGAACATTAATAACTAACACGAAGAGGTCAAGGTCAACTAACGGTCAATGTCACTTTGCTTTACTTATTTAAGGTCAGACGAAACGTTCCTCAATTTTATAACTTTTTCCATTTTTACTGTGACTTTTTACATAAACAAATTAGAATTTTTTCTCCAATCGTAGAAGAGCACAGAAAGGGATGAAAGCCCGGATTTTTTTTTATTGGAACTCTTTATTACGAGGAGATACAAAAACGATGCTTGAGGAACGTGTCGTCTGACCTTAAGTTATAATGAGAAAATATGTGACACATATTGTTACGTACTTTCTCGGTGGCATATTTCTGCCCCCTACATGCAAGATAAATTATGTCAACATGCAAGAAAATTATGTCACCATGCATGATAATTATGTCGACATGCAAGATAATTATGTTGACATGCAAGTTACAAATCCTTTTAGAGAATTAGATTTTTATATGGGTGAAATGACTTACTAATGCCGTATCTGACATCATAGATGCAAGATGCAAAATAATTATGACAACATGCAACTTACTTATGTTGACATGCGACTTATTTATGTGAACATGCGAGTTAATTATGTTAACATGCAATATATTTATGTTGACATGCGAGTTAATTATGTCGACATGCGACTTATTTATGTTGACATAAATTTCTTGCATGTTAACATAAATAACTTGCATGTTCACATAAATAAGTCGCATGTCAACATAAATAAGTCGCATGTTGTCATAATTATGTTGCATTTTGCATCTATGATGTCAGATACGGGCGTAAGTAAGTGATTTTATCCATATAAAAATCAGGTTGTCTTTAAAGATTTGTAACTTGCATATACACATAATTATTTTACATGTAGACATAATTATCTTGCATGTTGACATAATTTTCTTGCATGTTGACATAATTTATCCTGCAGGTAGGGGGCACAAATATGCCACCATATTTCTCTTAAAATAAACGATAAAACTTTATCCACTATATATTTTAAAAGTGTCCCAAACCACCTATAGGTCTGAATAAAAGTTTTGAATGGTTTGTGACAATTCGCTCTAGTCACGGCTGCGTCATCTTTGTTAACATATGAACTTACAGGGCGTTATCATATTTGAATTTTCTGGGTAAGTACACAAAAAGTAAGAAAAAAACCCCATTACAATAGAAATTAAAACAATTAAATCTAAATTGATTGGGTATACGCTTTATGTATTTTCAATGAAAACTGGCTATCATTTGACAGAAGACAGACACGCAACGTTCACATGTGCACTGTTTATTAAATGGAAACAATGAGTTTTGACGATCCTTGATCAACCGAATTCGTTTTTTAAAGTCATGGAAAACCAAGCGCTGAACAGATATCAACAAATTGATAATGAATGTACTCCTTACTTTATTGTTTGTGTATAACGTATATTTTACCAGTGAAGTCGGTAAGTATGCATGGATTTGAGATTTATTTAGTAATCGCATATTTCATATATTGTACTTTTCAAACATGTTACGTGTATATGCCTCGAGTAAGGTTTACACATGATGATATGCCCCAACCCCTCTCTGGTTCCAGTAGGATCCTGTACATTTCCCGATGAGTGGGACGGACTTTGGTACGACAGCCGCAACACGGAAGTAACTCTGGATCAGGCGACTTCCGCTGTGCTGTCTGGTTGGTCAGTAGTCGCCTACTCCTCAACTGTGACGTCATGGAAATGTGTGGAACAATTAGAAGATACTTATTTATTGAAGTAAGTTAGTTTCTCAATGCTAAGTACTCTAAGAAAATTTGCCCTCTGATAAAGTTGAATATCTAATACCAAAAAGCAACATACATTTGTAATTTTGGCATAAATCGACAGAAAAAGGGAATTCAGATTGAGTTGTCTTTCGTAACCAAGACACATGGGATTGAGTTATCTTTCGTAACCAAGACACATTTAACCTTAAATCTATGAAACATATTTTTCAAACAGAAGCGATCAGGAGGTAGATGTGTTTACTTCCTTACATTGGGCGTACCTGTGTTTGAAGGTAACAAAGGTTACTGATGTGTCCTACAGGTACACTATAATGGCAGGTAATCCAATCAAAACGTTGTCTAGAATCTGAGTCTTTAGGAATGCAATTTTATAAGATACCAAATTAGACATTTAATGACTTAGAAAAGTGTAATTGATTACGTTTTCTAGACGAGCAGGTCAATGCGGGTGAAGAGCGAGTGTCCGTCATAAGCATCAGAAGGAACGCGACAATATCCGGGGACTGTGACCCCGTCAGTCCACCTGGCGCCGAGGAGTTCCACGTCCTCGTGAAAGCAGGTACAGGGTTATTGAACCTACTTATCTGGAAGTAACTTCATAGTGTGATAATGACACAATATAAAGTTAACAAAGATGAAAGTCTATGAAAGAATGGCCAATGGTATTTTATTGCACAGCAAATTAACACAAACGATTACAGTCGTTATATATTTTCCTGCTTAAAAGTTTGAAAATAAAATGACAAATGAATGTCTTTTACAAGAACTTTCCGAAATAAAGCATTGTTTTGATACAAATGACACAGTCTCCCTCGAATGTTGCACTGTCTTGATACAAGTAAGAATGACACAGTCCCAATGATAATGACACGTCTTCTGTATCATTGTAGATAACGTCTCCAGTACAAGTATTAGGCAGTATTTCCCTGAGCCGTTATTAGCTGTTCTGTATAAGTCGGCATACGTGAAGACCGGCCAGACTTGCGAATCTGACGTCATACTAGATATATGCTCTAACAGAACGACCCTGAACCGGACGGAGTGTTCTACAAGCAGTGGGCAAGTTTGTAAGTTGAAAAGTTTCAAGAAGTATAAATAATAAAAAGTAAAAAATTGTTACTTGCAGAATGATGTCATGGTCTTATCATCATTTGTTGACGATGCGGATGGAATAAAAATACCGGTTCTTGGTGGTCATGTTGTGACACCAATGCTTAAAAAATGTATGATTAACAATGGTGAATTTATCACACAGTACATGTATGTTGTACTATTTACACTTTGTGTTGCAGTTGTCCACGAGCTCCACTGTATTACTTACGTTCAAGTTGGCGACAAATACTATGTATCTGTGTTGGACCCTCAAGTTACAGGAAGCGGTCAACAGCGAATCAAATGTCTCGTAAGTTATGAATCCCGACTCCGTTGGAGCCACTCCGAAAGGCAGTCTTTGTGTAAAAGTAGATAATTCATTTGGATATAACATCTAAGCATTTGAAACTACTTTATTTATTTTCATTAGTAAGTGTTGCGCTTAATGAAAAGAAAGAAGTGAAAAAAAGTTATAGCAGTAATATAAAGACCGATCTCTATGAATACGATAATGATTAACAAAGTTAACTATTAATTAAGTTTTTCTTTTAGGCGGCTACAAAACTTAATAACCTGGTTTACATAAGTGACAATACCGGAAGCTGTGCAAAAGGTCAGGATCCTAAGGACAAGCAAGCAAAGGGAAATGAGGCTCTAGTGATGTTCGCCAACGGTATGCTACTCTCATAAAAAATGATGGCAAAAAATGAAAAAACAGTTTCAGTGAAAATAGTTTGAACGTTTAACATTAATCTAATAAGCGTTTTGTTTCTTTTCAGTGCTCTGTCGTAAGTATGCCGGCAACTCGTTCTTGAATGTCAATTATAGATATACAATGACATGAAATGTGATACCCCCTTCCCTGAAAACATTATTTTTTTCTTGTTTTATATCACAAAGTATTCGAGACGGTTGTAAGTTCAACAGAAGAAGGATCTACCGACATTGGCGTGATCATTGGATGCGTTATTGCAGGAGTTGTTTTTCTTGGACTATTGATAATATTAGTTCTTTGTTTGCGTAAGAAAACTAGGAAGAAAATCTTTAAAAGCTGTTGTAATAAATGCAAACGGAAATGGCAACAAAAAGGTAAAGTTATTTTAAACTGAATCCGCAAATGAAATTCCAATCATCATTTATGCACTGTAACGTAGGTTCATACTTAGCAATAGAAATCTTTATTAATTTTAGAAACTAGTTCCCAGCAAAGGACTTTGTCGTCGCATAATGTAAAAGATACAAATGAAATCCAAAACAACAACAACAACAGCGAAGAAAGATCCTGTATACTAGTATTGGACAATTTGAACGATTCAAAAAATGATTCCTCAACTGAACCTAAAAATAACGAAAACGTTGAAGGATCCATTCTATCCGAATGTTCAAGCAAATCAAAACCAGAGAAGTCAACTCAATTTCTAAGCATCGAAAATAAAACCAGAACTTTTATAGTGGGCAATTTGAATGATTTAAACCATAACTGTACAGATAAAATCCAAAACATAAAAAATGCAGACGAATCCTCATCATTCGAAAATATGAAAGATTCAAAACGTGACATTCATGACGGAGGAAAAAGCAGAACTGACCGAGAAATCGAAGGCACCTTGCACCAATCGGAAGCATATTTATCGGAAAACTTTGACTCTTCAGAAGAGAACTTCGAGTTTGGTAAACCCCCCGTTGATGAAAGAGGTGGCGTTTGTTTACAAAATGAGTTAGAATCCGTAGTGACAGTGAATGAATTTAATGAAGCAGAAAACAGGTATACCAGTTTGGAAAGGTCAAACAGCCAAAATTTATCAGAGCTTTGTCGTCAGACAACCGAGGAAGATATGGAAGAATTACGAAGAATAAACAGACAGGTTCATTTAGAAAAACAGTTATTTCAAGATTCTCGTATGTCTTTTGTTCCGGACATGACGTCACGTGAGCGGAACTATTTCGAAAAAAGTGTGTTTGCCAAACAGAACGTTGAGGCGGAGATGTATTTGAATGCTAACGTCTCAACTGACCTAGCTAATACGTCTAATACCTTTTCAGAGACAGACATTTTCGAAGATACGACTGTTTTATCAGCAAATTTGTCAAATTTATCCGGTAGCTTAAAAACGATGTCAGAAGGCCATGATCAGCTTCTTAAATTGAATTTGAAACAATCAACTCCTAATACTTTGCATTTCAATAAAATTCTAACACTTCAATCGAATTCGCCTACAAATATGCTCAATCGCCAAAATTCGATGATTCAGACGGGAGTTGTAATGGAGGAATGCGAGTTTTCGTTAACTGATGAGCAAAGATCGGGCCTTTCAACGACGATGCTATCGAGAACAAGGAACAGGTTGAATGGAACGAGGACCTCGCCTACGAATGTAACAGAAGAAATACGTCAAGGACCCATAACCTCTACTAGACACACGGCAAGAATAACAAAGAGACCAAGGTCAGCGGCGAAAGTTTCTGCTTTCCCTATTCACGAATCGGTGTCGGTAAGTAAACCGGACATTTTGAGTGGTTCTGTGGAACCCGTACTTACCCGTTCGATCACTAATATTTCAAGACTTAGAAATACCGTACGCAAGCAAAAAATTCGAAATCATGACATTGAACCAAAGGCGCCTAAAATGAAGTTCCGGTGGATATAGCTCTTCAAAATGGTGACTTGATGACTTGTGATGGATGTCATTAAGGTAACTAAGGGATAAAAAGAATCCCCTCTTTGCTGTCAGCAGGTGTAGACGGTATTCTGATCGCTTTGATTAAAAAAATATTTAATTTGTTCAACATTGTTATTATTCATTTAAAACCAATTTCTGTGGGATTTTTTTTCTTTCCTTGGTCCGTCCATTCATTCTGAATTTCAGATGTCCCGCACTTTGAGTAATTTAATGTTAATTGCTGGATTAGAAACGATTATAAAATGATTTATCTAGTAAGGCAGTGTGGCGAACAGTTTAAGATTCTTGATCTTGCGAAAATTGTTAACTGTAGTATTTTCGTAAATACTGGATATAATATATTAATAATATAATTCATATTAATTTTTTTTTTGAAATTCAACAGTTTGATTTTTCTTTCATGTATTTTGAATTACCGATACGTGTTCTTGCAGAAATCAAGAATTGAATCGGTATATCTCTTCACGTTGTCATTTTAAGATAGAAAATCGTACATAATATTGGCAAAAATAGATTCCCAATAACAATTAAAAAATTAATTTGATACTGTCAAATTGAGTAATTGTTCGTTTCTTTCAAACGGAAAAGACTGGATGTCATTATGCTTAGTCATATCATATTTTGTTATACCACACTCTACTACTAAGCAACAAATTAGGAGTAGTTTGTAAATTGTATTCTAAAAATGCATGTTACCCGAAATTGAATATGGTTAGCATTAACCATTTGCTTTGAGTAGAATAGGAATACTCTCACTGTCGTCAAAACTACTTGAGAAAATATCCCTCGGTCTCAAAATCATATTTGAAATATCCACATAGCGTCAACTACGTGTACTCTAAATGTGATCAATGATATGTAATTAGAGACGTAGAAAACTGTATAAAGTTCTCAGTATTTGAAATTTATTACAATTCGATTTCTTTTTTTCAATTATACGTCGACTCGGAGACCAAAAACATCTAGTGATAATTGGATTTACTAAAATGTTACTTATTATCTTTGAGTGATATTTGAAGGTGAAATCTCAAATACATTAAGACGTAGTGGTATTTTTTCTCTAATAACTCCAGGGAATAGGTATCGGAATGCAACAAACAGAAACTAACATTGTCTATTTTTTTTCAATTGACATTTAAATGTACTCTCTGATATTGGCCAGAATTATTTTCGGCATTATCTTTGCAATGACATTAACAGATGCCAGACTGTAAAAAAAAACCCAACAATTTATTGCATAAACAGATTAACATTTTCAGATCATTAGACCCTCATTATTCATGTAACCAAAAATAAATACAAGATAAGATGCAAACATAATAATTCAACAGGATACAACAAGTTCTGCCCAGCAGACGATAAATTATTGGAAAATATTTTTCTAAATAGTATAACAGTACAGTCACAAACAAGCACAGTAGTCCATTTAATTGTCTATATTTTTCTTGAAAATAAAATCCCTCTGCATAGTTATATCCAAATTGCTGATTAAAATTACTTTAATAATAGAAATGGACGAAAACTGTCTAGGTAATAGTGGTTCACTAGTATATCCCAGTCACATGGTGAAACTCTGCCATTCAGTCAACTGAAAGGTGACTAAATGTTGACTGAAGGGTTGCGTTATTTAGCCACCTTTCCAGACCTTTCAGTTAACATTCAGTTGACTAAATGCGCTGAGTTGCATCCTGTGAGTGTTACGTTTATAAAGTTGTTTCAGGCTGGTGCTGTAGGAGTTGGTGGCGGGGGGTTGCTGAAGGTCCTGTAAAATACAAACAATATTATTAGTAAGAATCAATTTTCTTATACCGAATTCTCTGTAGCTAGTTAGCGGTTGCAAAATTCAAGTACCGGAAATGCTAGATCTAGCGGTTGCAAATTCAAATATCCGTAATGCGTACCAGTAAATCCTATGATTTATATGAATTAAGGGACTCGGTACAGAATTGAAAAATAATTCGTTTTTGAAAATTTGGCGATTTTATTTATAACTTTTTGACAGTGATCAATCAAACAGACCAATATATTATTACCGGTCCAAAAAAATCTGGAAAAACCAAGTGTCTTTATTTAAAAAAAATCAAATTTCTACATTTTATAGCTGTGTTCTCTGATTTTAATAAGTGAGAAGTTATTACAATTTGTGAAATATCATTTCTTTATAAAAGAAATAGAACAGTTCAAAGTTCATAACCTTGGCTTACGCTAGCATTGTTAAGGTTTTTACATAAATCAAATATTTGCAGTTATAAAGAATCAAGACTTTTTAAAAATTCTATGGAAAGATAGGGAAATAAAAAGGAAGTCTAACGTTAGTTCATCCTCATAAAAACCATTAACAAAAGGAAATTGTTTCTCTTTGACAGAATGTGTACTTAATGCAAAATAGAGGCATACTGTGTGCAATGAATGAGTTTCTCTATGATCAAACATGGCTCTCCGGTTATCTAAACTTTCCACAATGGATAATGCTTCTAAAATTTCATCTGGTTTAAAAAATTTTGTTTGGTCAAAATCAATTGTTATTATGATAGTTTTAATACCCGACAAAGAAGGGGTGAAAGCAGATATCTGATTAGATCTTGTAAATTATTTATTATACAGCTGTAAAATTGATACGGATACGAAAGCATAAATTTTATTTGCTGCCGAAAACGAAGAAATTTTTTCAAAGAAGAATTTCATCATCACAAGTTGGGTCTTTTATGTTTATAATACATGTATTTCAGGGTTTCTTGGTATTTCTACACCAGGATCTTTTTATTAGTTAGATAAAACTAAAGTACAGATAAAACGGAAAAAGTAAAAAAGAAATGATACAGGAAGTCATAATTCAAAACCAATAATAAACGAAGAGAAAATCACTATTTAGTTTTCATAAAAAATATTTTTACAGACTTCTAAGACCTAATTTTGTAAGACCTAAATGTCCATGATGTTCACGCCTTACCCATTCCGCTCACTGGAAATATTGACGATATATATATATATATATATATATATATGTGTGTGTGTGTGTGTGTGTGTGTGTGTGTGTGTGTGTGTTAAACTACCACATAAACGCCTAACATCCATAAAAGTAGCAATTTGAGGTAGCACTCTTAGTGATAAAAAT
Organism: Magallana hongkongensis; assembly: GCA_016163765.1. Lineage (NCBI taxonomy): Eukaryota > Metazoa > Mollusca > Bivalvia > Ostreida > Ostreidae > Magallana > Magallana hongkongensis. The sequence continues at coordinate 9,990,188 of WFKH01011581.1, read as the reverse complement.
TTCAAGTACCCGAATTGTGAGTAAATGAACACGATTTCAGCATAATTTAATTGCAAGAGTCATCTCGCTTTTCAGGTGGAACCTAGTACCTTAAATAAATTTGTTGCGTTTTTAATGAGATGCAACTGATCTTGTGTCATAAAAATTTAATAACCACGTTAGAATTACACGACTATGTTCAAACAGTTAGATCTTTCTGATCGATTAGAATCAAGTTCTTCCTCAAACAAAAGCCGAGTTCAGTGTTACATGAGTTATTGTTTACCGAACAAACGTCACCATTGTTCGTATTCGGGGAAATTCATAAGAATTCAATACCTGTAGCTGACTTCTCTATAGAGTTTTCCGTTGGTTCTGTATACATAACATGTGAATGTGCAGATTGGTTGAAAACACTACGTTTTCAATAGAAGCCTTAGAGACTCCTATATTCGTTGGTCTACTTTCCATTCACGTTCACAGAACAATCAAAGACTTATGAATAAAAAAGGTATTTAATATTTCACCTACAATTGTTAAAATGCATTATATCAATCCATCCTTTTTTATATTTTGAATAACACGAATTATTGCTGCATATCGACTATCTATCCCTTTCCAATGCAATAATGATTTTTTTAATTTAAACCTGTATCAAAGACATCTACTTACTATGGTTCTGGTTTGACCTTTGATGATTGCCGACCGTCGCAGAAAATTAGCAATGCAAAGATGATCAAAACAAGCTGCAAAAGAAAAAACACGTTAACTTTAGTATTCGATACGTTGGATGTACCATCATTAAGGTTGTTCGTTCCTCGGCAAGGTTCAAGACCTTTCAAATTCGGGTATCATGTGTTCATATAATAGATTTTATAGCTTTTATGTTAGAAAATATGGATAAATCTGGCGGTGACTCTATTGGGAAATGGTTATAATTATAAACTTTGTTTCTGTTGACAGTCGATCCGATATCGGAGACCATCAACCCTTCATATTTGAAGTTCGTAGGTTCGACCCTCTTGTCCGCCTTTATTAAAGTTTCCATTAATTTCCGCTTTTTTTTCAAGTACAACTAAGCTTGGCATTAATGTTATAAGTTGTAAAAAATAGCTTAAAATGATGAACACATTTTAAAAAGGGGGGGGGGGGGGGGGGGGGGGTTGGGTTGATTACCTGAAAGCAACCGCATCCAGCGATGGAGCCAGCCACCAGGGACACGTTGCCCAACAGCATGTTGTAGACTTCATCAAAACACCCCTACAACATTGAAAACAGAAAGTCACCAAAGCACCCCTATGACATCAAATAGAGGGACTCATCAAACCACCCCTACTACATAAAATATAGCGAACTACGTAGAAGCTTTTAATAGGCGTTAACTCCAGAAAAGTTTCAACGTAATGTTTTGACTGACCCTTGTCCAATCAGATCGTAGAAGGTGGAGTTGAGACATAACCGCTCGTGACTTGAGAGAGAGAGAGAGAGAGAGAGAGAGAGAGAGAGAGAGAGAGAGAGAGGGTGGGAGGGAGAGAGAGAGAGTTTATAATGGAGTAAATTAGAAATGACAAAGATGATCGAGCAAAATATCTATCAATAGTTATAAAGTGACAAAGCATGGTCCAGTATATCCTATAAATTTATGTCAGTTTGAAATTCCTTCATCGGGGAACAGCGATGTCTATGTACATGTAGATAATGGGATGAAGTAATGTAAAACACCGAAGATTGTACGTATATTTTATTTAAGAAACTGCTTTTCATTACAAGTATTACCGGTAGTAATCTTATCAAAGTATGCCGATTAATCTTCCCCGAATTAAACATAGGTCGTAATTTTGCTGGGAGACACGTTGAAATAATACGTGAATTCGATCTATAAAATTTCTTCATGGTTACTCAGTTTGAAACATTCTTTACCTTTATCCGTCATTATTTTGTTTTTTTCCACAAAGCTTCCGCCTGGGTTGCCTGTCCGTTTCACCATATCTCAATTCATAAATGACCATTCGTTCGCATTTCAAAATATATATTGCCCGTATACATATCTCTATTCTCGGACTCTAAGAAAGTTTTGGTTTGTTACGTCATCTTTATTTGTAGACACTGCGCGCATGAGAAGATACGATGATCTTAATTTAAAATGCTTTAAAGTTACACCAATATAGGATATACATGTAATATATAGACCTTAATTAATTTATTTGCCATTTTATAACTACTGATGATTTCTTCATCTGCATCACCTCCATTAACTTTCTTTCTTTCTTCTCTTTCTCATTCAAGTCACGAGCGGCAATGTCTTAACTCCGCTCTACTACGATCTGATTGGACAAAGATCAGTCATAACATTACGTTGAAACTTTTTTGGAGTTACTGCCTATTAAACGCTTCTACGTAGTTCGCTATAAAACAAAGAATCAGAGCACCCGTGCCATTAACATCAAAAAATCAAAAAAGAAAATCGTCAGAACACGATAGAGAAAGTCATCAAAGCACCCTTACAACGCCAATTAAAGATGTCATCAAAGAACCCTTATACCATTAAATAGAGACATGGATCAGAGCACCCGTATAACTTCAATTAGAGGAATTCACCTGACTACTTATAAAATCCAAAAACCAAAAAAGAAAAGAGAAATGAATTTATTCAAAGCACCCCTAATATTGAATAGTAAAATTGATCTTAGCACCCCTTTAACATTAAACATAGAAATTTTATGTTAAAGATTTGTTATGATTAATACAGAAAGTCGTCGAGGTACGAATGGGTTCATACCCCTGTAATGATAAGACAGAGAAAAGAAAAAAACACCCCATAAACAAAGATTGATTCATAAAATCTCAGCACCCTGCCGCTAGCATGGTATACCGGTAGTACCCTAAATACAGTAGATTACTTCATCAAAACAACCCTATTACATAAATACAATGGACTTCATCAAAATATACTTCTACTTGTTTAGGGTACTATACTAGCTACATGTGTGTTCGCTGTGTATTTTTTTTAGCGTTTTTGGCGGAAAGCCGCTTCTGCTTCATCAAGTACATTTTCTACATCACTAAATATTATTTGTATATGTCTATAAAAGAATAGATACATTTAGAAATGGTTTGGTTTAGCTAACTTGCTGAATTTTTTTTTTTACCATGTTATTTTTTCAAACGTGTCGTACCATTCAAAAGGGTGTACTTTTCTGTTTCTCTGTTTTTATGTATTTTATGCGAATGCAATTCAGTCTTTGTAAAATGATCATGTCTTAATCACAAACCTTACCTTTGTGTATATGTCAGAGGGTGTCACGGCACAGGTGGGTGAGCCAGCGTCAGGTATTGCGACACAGCACGTGATCGGGGCCTTCAGCCCGCTACCATAGTTTGTGTTCCATTTGACCGCGCCCGTGAAATCGTTGTAACTGTCTACCCCACAGCACGAAAACTACCGAGCAAAAAAAAACTTTGTCGTAAAGGATGATTTTAAAGAATTTCAGTTCACGTGTTTTTTCCTTAAGGGGGATGTGCGGCCATGTTGTACATTTGGGGAAAAGAATGTAAACATTTCTTGAACTGGCTTGTTTCTGCCCGAAACTGACCAAAACTGTTGCCAAAAGGTATAAAAGCAATGAATATGAAGTCCTACATTATGTTTTGTATGCAAATTATGCATACAAGAACAGGACAATGCCTTTTTAATCACTTAAAACTGCTGTCGAACTGCGCAGCTACAGAATTCTTTTGAAGATTTAAAAATCTGAAAAAAAAAACATGAAGGGGTTTCATTGGTGTCCTCTCTACAACCATTTGTTGGGAAAAAGTTTGAATCTTGCACATTTATGTTTTAACTTTGCCTCAAAATAGGGTACCCTATTTTATCAGTCGGCATGGGATCTATTTTTAGAACAAGAAAAATCCAGATATGTAGAAAAACAACTATATTTTATAAACGTTTATGAGTTGAAATGTAAAGGGAAGGTAATTACTTTAAATAATCTGATTTCCACAGTAAATGACCTGCAATACCAGAAATAATCTTTTTTTAGGGTGGGAGTATAACCAAAGGAATTACCGTCAAAATGTTCGAACGAACACATCCTTCACTAAACATGACTGTAGAATAAACATTTGAATTGATATTCATTTTCAAGCACCTGTATTTTATTTCTCTATCTACCTGCGTTTCTCACCAAACATTCAATCGCTCGTCTATTTTCATTGTGGCAACCTTAGACGGATTATATTTAAAAAAAACTTCAGTTGACCGACTTTATTTTCGTTAGGTGGTACATGTATATTTTTCAATATTTGTCAATTCTGCAGAGGCTTTTAAAATATTTAAATCGGAAGGAAGAAGTATCCGAATATGAATTGGTAATTCAACCCAATGTTTTGATCGTTTATAAATTAATATAATGAGAGAACATTTTGAAAAAAAAAGTATTTATTGTTTTTATACCAATAGGCAGTGAACAAAAAGTTATATTTATTAATTATGTTTATCGAAGATTATATCATAATTTTTTGGCGTAATACATAATAACTAAAGTGATGAATAACTTTTCCCTGAGACAGTGCTTAATACACGTATTCACATTTTTACACCTTCTATTCTTTTTATTGTGCTATTTTAAAATAATTTCTATAATACTATACATCTTGAAATGCTATGCAGCATGAAAATATGCAAACGCTATATAAGTTTTAAGGTGGTTGTTTTTGTTTTGTTTTGGTCGCGTCTCCTCGCTGAACTATGAGCCCTGTTTTGATTGTTACCTGTCTGTGTGCAAAATTCCAGCCTAAACTGACAATGTTGGTGCCATTAAATCCCATGTAATCACTTTTAATGGATGCCTTTAGAGGGCTCTTCATCTGGTCCTTTATCTGTAGACGAGAAAAAAGGTATATTTGGTAATGCAATCTTTATCAAATCTTCTTGTTAATAGCTAGCTCGTAAAAGTTTTTAAGTTTCTCATTAAACTCTATAATCGACCGATTGTTTTATGACACGTTGAAGCTGGTTGTGAGCTTTAAGAAAGATGAATGGTCGTGGCCATATTTATACTAAATTAATCTCCCTAGGACAAAGATCTGCTTAAAGATATAAGGAAATGTTCAAATTTTTAACTTCGAGTGTTTTTGATTTTAAAAATGTTTCCTTTACGACATACATTTATATGGCTAAAAACATAATTCAAAACTCTTTAAGTAGATCTCATGGGGAACTTTTTGTGCATCCCGCCTCCTTAAACTTAGATAAAAAAAGCAATCATTAGTTGTTCATACCGTGTCTGGTGACCCGTACAGAATCCCCATGAAGACGATTTCTCCGGCGAGAATGACGATGACGATGATAGCATACGTGATCAGCATAAACTTGACATTACAACAGGCCCCGCAGCAACCCAGGATGGTGATAATCAGCAGGAAGAGGCCCAGACCCACGAAGAAGTACCCCAGGCCCCCGATCAGGTCGCTGATGTTGAAGGAGGAGAGGTCGACGGTACCAAAGTTGTTGGACGAGAGCTGACTTTGGAGAGTAGTCAGTACAGTCTCGTAGTGAGGTTTCAGCATAGAGTCTCCCACGAGACAGACGATTCCAATGGCAAAGAATACCAAACCAAGTATCTGTAAAGACATCAAAGAAGTTTAATACATGTATGTCATCATTCGCATTACATTGTGTTCTTTTTGCGACATACTGGAAGTTATCTCCAGGTGATAAAACTGTCTCAAACGATTGATTCTTCTGCAATAATTTTTGTAACGTTAATAAATATAAATTATTGGTATGTTTCAGTGTTTTTGTGTACATATACACGTTTATTCACACTAATTTGGTATAAAAAGCTTCTAGATAAGGACATGATAATAAAATCAGCAGTTCCATGTTTATTACTGCATTTTTTTTTAAAAAGTTGGGGGTGATAACCACTCAGAAAGTTGTATTGAAGGTATGAAAAGAAAATTAATCGCAACAATAGTCTTGTAAGAGTATATATGCTGAAAGTAGAACAATCGCCTTTGTGTACACGCACGGAGATGTGTCAATGAGAGAGGGTGTTCTAGCGTAGATCTCAGCACTGTATATCGGAAACATTTAATTTTGAACATTGGCTCACAGAGGGTGCCATGTCAAAATCTTAATTAAAACTGTTCATATATTGAGTTAAATTCATTATGCATTTGTAAAAAGGTTCCATAAGACATGTTTTATGCGTTTTTGTGAACTGCTGCAATGCTTAACACTAAATCGACCAATATCCTTTCTTAGGTCACCTGAGTCACACTATTTTTGGTGTGAAGCATTTCTATGGTAAGAGAAACCTAAATTGTGAATTTCATGGCTCTACCACCCCCGGGGCGTCATAGGTGGGGCCAAATATGCAAAAAATGCCAAATTTTCAGAAATCTTTTTTGTACTTCCACACATGTGAGGAAAAACTGAATGCATGGTTATGATGTCCGCAAACTTCTCTACCTAAATTGTGAAATTCATGGCACCTAGGTCAAGGGTTCAGGCCCGGGGGGGGGGGGGGGCATATGGTGATATAGTGTTAATGCATATTATGTTTAAAAATCCCCTTTCTACTCTCACAAATCTGTAAGAAAAAACTGACTTCATAGTTATATTAACCAGGAAGTCCTCTACTAAAATTATAAATTTCATGTTCCCTGGAGATGGAATTTTGACTCTAGGGCGAGGCCAAAATAGATGCATAGTGTAAATGCATATAATGTTTAAAACTTATCTTCTCTACTCCCATGCACCTGTAAGGAAAACCGAATTCATAATTTTGTAGACAAGGAAGCCCTCTACCAAAATTATAAATTTCATGACCCCCGAGGTAGGAGTTCTGACTCTAGAGCGGGGCCAAAACAGTCATATAGTGTTTAAAAAATCGTCTTCTTTACCGCAGCTTATACTGAAGAAAAAACTGACAGCATATAAAGAAAAAAAATAAATCCATCTGTCAAAATTTTAAATTTCGGGTCTTCCAATGTAGGGATTTGAAGCTAGGACGGGGCCAAAACACTCATGTAGTGTATCGGGTAGGGGTTCTTAATGCAGGATGTGGCCAAAATGGTCATTTAGTGTCAATGTACTAGTATATAATGTTTAAAAAAACATATACGGACACAGAATAAAAACTGACTGCATATTTAAAAAAAAAATTAAGCTGTCATCTTTAAGAATATTTTATGTCACCTGTCAAGCTGTCTATCAAAGTTAAGATACATGTATTGTGAAAACATTTGGAAAGAGTTCAGGGGGAGGGTTGTAACAGTTAATGGAGTTATCTTCCCCTGCTTCTTCATAATGAAGTTATCTTCGTTTGCTTGTTCATATTTAGCAATTAATCATTGAATATAATGTAATTAAGAAGTTGTATGATCAAAAGAGTTATGCAAGTATTTTATCATTTGAAACAAAAACAGTTTTTGAACTTTCTAAATTAACAAATAAACTTGTTAATGGTAAAGTAATAATTGGCTAACCAAAATCACTGGTAAGCAGTTCATGCAAAAAGATTTTGTTATAAATGCCAGATGGTGATTGAATGTGTATAGAGGTTGAATATTCAAAAGCTGGAACAGGAGAAGTGAGAAACACTTTATAGCTTTTAAAGCTGTTTTTATTTTGTATAAATGCCCATAGGGCGAGTTTCTGTCTGCCACCTTGTTTTAGTTTATCTATGAATTCGTAAACACATAAAACCTATCTTGAAAGTTTACAAATATGGGAAAATTATTTTCTATCAGAGTCTTGCACGTTTCCAATAACAGGGCATGCACTCTATTATGATCTTTTAAGTTTTTCGCTAAATTTATAGGTTTCATAGCCACTTTTGAAAGATTTCAGGCAGGGGGGTGGTCGTCATTACAATATCATAATTTTTCTACTCCAGAATGAAACTTATTTAAATGCATATATGAGACTCTCGACAAGTTTATGTATGGGCTATGGTACTCAGGTGACCGTTAGGGCCTATTGGCTTCGTAATTTAAGACTTGTCGATAGTTGTGGAAGAATACAACTTATAAATTGTCATAAGTGATTTGTTTCCAAGTTACAAAAAAACCGGTGTCAAAACTCATTAATGAGAGGTATAATAGTTATATAACTTATACATATGCTCAGTAATTTACTGTTTTGATAAAAAAAAAAAGTATACATCACTTTTGGCATTCAAAAATTGTAGAAATCAGGTTATTCTTCTTTCAGTATATTTAAAATAGCGACGAACTAATAAAAATAAATCATAATCAAAAGTACATTTATGAGGAAGTCTAGTATGAATTATTACCATAGGCTGGGTTACAAGTATTCTCATTATTGACGCTTACTTTTTCTTTAAAAGTATGAATGGGGTGAGGTTTGACGATCATCCAGTGAAACTCTCTCTCTCTCTCTCTCTCTCTCTCTCTCTCTCTCTCTCTCTCTCTCTCTCAACTTCAAAACTTACCAAAAATATAATGTTGATAATGACTATCAATATTCTCCCTATCCTTATTAAACAACCCATGGTTCTCTTCTACGTTTTGTCAGCGGAAACTATTAAAAAAAATGAGAAAAGACATCAAATAACACAGGATATATCTCATAAGCAATGGGCGTGGGTGCTGCATATATAGCTGTATAGAGTTAGAGGTTGGGATGATGACGTAACTATCGGGGCCTCATAGAGGTGTTGCATAGGGGTTGCATAGAGGTATTGACTATATGGAAATCCGAATAGAGGACTTTTATCATCGATATTTATAGTACAGAGGACTTTAATCATTGATAATAATAGTATCAGGGTCCCTATAGAGATGCAAGCTATACAAAATAGCAAACACGCGCAGAACGAGATTCTTATTGATAGTATACAAAAAAGCGAGCATGCGCAGAAAAAAATTATGGTTCATTGATATTTTTAGAAACGAGAGCCTAATAGAAGTGCTGAGGAAATGAAGAATTTTTATTAAAACGTAGAGTTATGCCCGAGTGATATGATATGATATGAAACAAGATATGAAACAGATAAAGTTTTCAATAAAACAAGTTCAGTTTAACAATGATGTTCACAATCTGTTTGTTCCACACGAAGATAGGAAAGGTGAATGGATAAATTGTGCCATCTTTAGAGCTCATTTTAAGAGAAGAATTCAACAGACATAAATGATATTGTTACCTATATTGAATAAGATAATAAAATTATTAAAGGGCAAGTGAACTAAGACGATGTACTTTTTAATTAGTGAAAGTTTTTTACTGTTAAATCTGACGTGTATTATTTGTTCTACCCTGTTCAATGCAAACGCTCATAATTCAATAATAAGTTAAGATAAATTACTGACTAGAAAATTGGGGATATTGTAGATTTATGATTTTGACAGATCTTTTAAATTGCGTTGAGATGGCGTTGAACGGTCACACTTGTTGCTTAAATTATTTGTATACAAAAATATTGACGTTTTTGATGTTTAAACAACATCATCGGAAAAATTTCATTCTCGATTTTATTGAATTTTGTACCATTTAAAAAAGTAATCATTCTTTCATGATTTAGACCTAAAAAAAACCCCTGAAGTTAACATTTTTTGGCAAGAATAAGGAAAATTATAGACCTTCCTTTTTTCGTGGCAACTTACTACTGCTCCGCGTTCGGCAATGTCCTCTGCGTTCAGGAAAGCCGTATGATGGGGGTGATTAATGAGATGGTGCTTAGATAATTTTTGGTTAAGATTTAAAATATGCTTAAGAAAATTTAAAAAGATCAAATAAGTCTATACATTATTCAATATATTTTTCTATGAACAAACAAACAAACAAAATGATAAATATATTAAACAAATTTCAATTTTTAAAATAAATCATATGTTATGCTTTGGGTTTTTTTTACTTAACTGTATTGTAAAATAAAGTTAATTTTACTTACAAAAGTATTATATTTTAATTTTTTTTGTATGAAAAGTCATCTTTCTTCATTAGTTTTTTAAGGTTTCATAAAAATATTTTGCTTAAATTATCATTTATGACATAGAAACATGTATATTTTTTAAAATGGTGTTTACGGAATCAATAAAATTTGAACGATAATTTTCCATCGCAACAGGTTTTTTTCTACATTGGTCTTGAAAAAAAAGTAAAGTTTATACGGGTTATTCTTTTCTTTCAATAATGTTTTTTATACATATTTCATATACGTTGTAGAAAATGAAAATAGATCGATATATTTTCAAAGGACTATATATATGATATTTGTCAAATTTGCCATTTTTAAAGTGTTTCAGGTACATTAATTTGAAGTGTTATTTTTTAGAGAGTTCATATATATATATATATATATATATATATATATATATATATATATATAAAACTTTTGATGTTAAAACTTGAGCCACGGTGATAACAGTGATATGTTACCTCTATATTATAACCTTTTTTCTGCGAATGTTCGCTATATTGTAGAGTCAACACCTCTTAATTGATCTCATTTTACGCAAGGTTACTATTCTGTAAATTTTATAATTTTACTTAACATGGTTTAACTACACCGTATATAACTTACGACACACCAAGTTGCAATCTGAATTTCAGAAGATTTCAGAAGGCCAATTGATACTTTAGAGCTGTAAATCAGGGACAAAACACACATTGGTGCACATTCAGTGACCAATCCCTCAACATTTGAGGATTCTCAACTTATTTAAAGCCATGATAGCCATGATCAAACACCAGGACCCCGATCTGGGACAAAAGGAACGGGTTAAAGGGGATCCTCGACTTTAACTTTAAACCTGGCAGTGTAAGATGTCTGTGTTTATGACGTGCGATTAAAAGCATTCCAGGTTCGCAATCCTTTTTCAATGTTTAACCACTTTTCAATACACGTAGTGAAAAATATATTTACCTTACATTACCGTTTTCTACTTAAGCCATTTTCTATTTATTTGAACTTCCCTGTGGCCCAATCCTATACACAAGTTTTAGAAATATATATAGATAAGAATCCTTAGACAAAACGTTAAAAGTCCTGAACCATTGGTCCTTTATTAACATGTTTTGTATAATAGTTTCATTCAAGGGTATACAATGAAGATTTATTCAGATCTCTCAGATTTTTACTTTGAAAAAATTTGAAATATGCTGAATAATACATTATCTTTTTTCGAGAACGGCATTTAAGAACCTAACCCTAGTAAACTGGATATCCGATTTACAATGATAATATATTTATCGGTTGACAAAAAGCATCGAATTTCACAAGTTTAAAAAGCTTCTAATTGCAATAACTAACTTCGTCCTTTTTGCAATGAATTTCTGACATTTTTGTCATTTACATGATTCAAAGGGATGGTCGGTGCAAACAATTTAATGTGTCTGTTTGAAATTAAAAAAAGAGAGCATATCCTGGTCAGGTGTCAATTTTTTCAACATGATTACCTCTGAAATAAATACACATCCATTATTGTAAATGTACCAAAGTCAAAATACAATTGTTATTATAGTATTCAAAATATTATTATTTTTCTCGCAGTATATAGTACCTTTTACATTTTTTGTTGAATTGGTCCATGAACACTACTCTATTACTGTATTACCTATGTTCATGATGGCTACCGGTATTGCGTATCTGTGCTGGATACTGTAAATTCCTAATTTGACGTGAGGAATTTATATCCGCATAAAATCGCGAGAAGCACACCTTGCGGATTTTAAAATCACGCCATTATTTTCTGAGAGTTGGGAACTACAAGAAATATGGATAAATGTTTCGCGTTCGCGATTTTATATTCTCGCGATTTGATACAAAACAGTGGGATCACGGAATAAAGTACTCGGAATATAAGGAATTTACAGTACTCAAGTCACAGTAAGTGGTCAACAGCGCATCAAATGTCTTTAAAGTTCTAAATACTGATTTAAAAAAACAGTTTTTGTGTAAAAATAAAGAATTCATTTGGATTTAACTTAATTATACGCATTTAATACTACTGTATTCATTGTAAATTTAAATGATGAGTTAAATGAAAAGATATTAAAGTGAAAAAGTGATTGCAGTCAATACTGTGCATATAAAGATCGAATCTGTGAATACGTTTATAAATATTATCAAAGTTAACTATTAATTAAGTTTTATTTTTAGGCGGCTACAAAACCTTGCTTACATAAGTGACAATACAGAAAGCTGTGCAAAAGGTCAGTATCCTAAGGGTCAAGCAAGCAAATAGAAATGAGGCTCTAGTAATGTTTCCCAACGGTATGCTACTCTCATAAAAAATGTTGGCAGAAAATGAAAACAAATCAGTTTCAGTGAAGATAGTTTGAACATTGAACATTAATCTAATAAGCGTTTTGTTTCTTTTTAGTCTTTGTCATAAGTACATGTATGCCGGCAACTCGTAATTGATATAAACTGACATGAAAAATGATACCCCTTACCATAAAAATGTTTTCTTGTTTTATTTCACGAAGCGTTCGAGAGAATTGTAAGCTCAACAGATTAAGTATCAACCGTCATCGGCATGATAATCGGATGCATTTTTGCATGAGTTATAGGTGGCGTTTGTTTTAAAAATGAGTTAGAGTCTGTGGTGACAGTGAATGAATTTAATGAAGAAGAAAACGGGTTTGCCAGTGTGGAAAGATCAAACAGGCCAAATTCATCAGAGCTTTGTCGCCAGACAACTGAGGAAGATATGGAAGGAATACGCAGAATAAACAGACGGGTTCATTTAGAAAAACAGTTATTTCAAAGATTTTCTTATGTCTTTTGTTGTGGACATGACGTCACGTGAGCGAAACTATTTCGAAAAAAGTGTTTGCTAAACAGAACGTTGAGGCGGAGATGTACTTGAATGCCAACGTCTCAGCTGACCTAGCTGTTACGTCTAGTACCGTTTCAGTGACAGAAAATTTCGGAGATGAGACCGTTTTATCAGTGAATTTTTCGAAATCATCCGCTAAAACGATGTCAGAAGGCCTTGATCAACTTCTTAAATTGAATTTGAAACAATCAACTCCTAATACTTTGCATGTCAATGAAATTGTGACACTTCAATCGAATTCGCCTGCAGATATGCACAATCGCCGAAATTCGATGAATCAGAAAGGAGTCGTAATGGAAGAATACGAGTTTCCGTTAATTGATGACCGAATATCGGGTCTTTCATCTGCGATGTTATCAAGTAGCAGGGTAATTGCAACATTGACCCCGCCTACAAATGTAATAGAAGAAATACTTCAAGGCCCATAACCTCTACAAGACACACGGCAAGAATAACAAAGAGACCAAGGTCAGCGACCAAAGTTTCTGCTTCCCCTATTCACTGATCGGTGTCGGTAAGTATGAGTGGCTCTGTGGAACCGTTACTTAACCATTCAATCACTTATATTTCAAGACTTAGAAATACCGTACGCAAGCAAAAAATTCGAAATCATGACATTGAACCAAAGGCGCATAAAATGAAGTTCCGGTGGATATAGCTCTTCATAATGTTGTCTTCATTAATGATTTGTGGTGGTTGACTGGTTGTCATTATACATGTAGTAACTTAGGTATAAAAAGAATCCCTTCTCTTTGCAATCAGCAGGTGTAGACGGTATTCTGATCGATTTGATCAAATAATATTTAAACAGTATTATTATTCATTTAAAAACAATTCATGTGTGGTTGTTTTCTTTCCTTGGATCATCCAATTATTCTAAATACTGTATCAGATGTCCCGAGCTTTCTTTTATTTTATGTTAATAGATGCATTAGAAGCGATTTTAAACCGATTTATCTAGTGCGGCAGTGCGGCAAACAAATAAAAATTCCTGATCTTTTGAAAACTATCAACTGCAGTATCTTGGCTGATATTTAGGTTATAAATCACAATTTTTATATTTGGAAATTCAACAGTTTGATTTGTTGTCATGCATTTTGAATTACCAATACGTGTATTTACAGAAATAAAGTATCTGTTCACGTTGTCATTTTTAAAATAGAAAATCGTATAATATTGGCCAAAATAGATTCCCACCATCTTCGCTAGCCAAGGGTTTCTGATCCGCACCGCTCCTCACGAACCCAAGGGTTTTTGATCCGCACCGCTCCTCAGGAACCCAAAGGTTTTTGACCCGCACCGTTCCTCACGAACCCAAGGGTTTCTGATCCGCACTGCTCCTCACGATATACCATTCAACAATTTATGCATAGGAGTGACACTGTCGAATTGAATTATCGTTCGTTTCTTTCAAACGGAAAAGATTCGATGCCATAATACTTAGTCATATTAAATTTTCATTATATTCATCAAAAGCAAAATCAATTTGTACCGCACTCAGCTTCGTAAGCAGCAAATTAGGAGTAGTTTGTAATTTGTAGTCTAAAAATGCACGTCATCCCGAAATTGAATATTTTAGCATTAACCATTTGCTTAGAGCAGAACAAGAATACCCTCAGTGTCGTCCAAACTACTTTAGAAAATACTCTTCGGTCTCAAAATCATATTGGAACAATCCAAATAGTCTCAATTATGTGTCCTCTAAATGTAACTAATAACACATTATTAGAGACTTTTAAAATGGTGTAAAGTTCTCAGTATTTTAAATTTAGTACAAGTCCATTGTAATTGTTTTTTCAATAATATGTCGAGACCAAAAACATCTAGTAATAATTGGATTTGGGTGATATTTGAAGGTCAGATGTCAAATATATTAATTTTAGACGAAGTGGTATTTGTTCTCCGAAAACCCCATGGCATTAAGTGTTTAAAATATCGGAATGCAACGAACAGAAACTAACGCTAAATATATTTTTTTTCAATTGACATTTAAATGTGCTCTCTGCTTTAGGCAAGAATTATTTTCAGCATTATCTTTGCTACGACATTAACAGAAGCCAGGCTTTAAAAAAACAATTTATTGCATAAACAGATTAACATTTTCAGATCATTGGACCCTCATTATTCATGTTACCAAAAATACATACAAGATAATGGTCAAAGATGCAAACATAATAATTCAACAGGATACAACAAGTTCTGCTCAGCAGACGATAAATGACTGGCAAATATA
Source organism: Magallana hongkongensis (assembly GCA_016163765.1). NCBI lineage: Eukaryota > Metazoa > Mollusca > Bivalvia > Ostreida > Ostreidae > Magallana > Magallana hongkongensis. The sequence continues at coordinate 9,975,163 of WFKH01011581.1, read as the reverse complement.
CATCTAAATAGTATAATAACAGTATAGTCACAAACAAAACAGTAGTCTCTGTAATTATTTATAGTTTTCCTGAAAGATATTTCCTCTGTATGGTTATCCAAATTGTTGATAAATTTGCTTTAATAATATATAAATGGACGGAAACTGTCTTGGTAATTGTGATTACTTCGTGACTAGTATATCCCAGTCACGTGGTGATACTCTGCAATTCAGTCAACTGAAATATGACTGAAATGTGACTGAATGTTGACTGAAAGCTGACTGTTGTTGTGTTATTCAGTAACCATTCCAGTCCTTTCAGTAAACATTCGGTTGACTATAAATGCGCTGAGTTGCATCCTGTGAGTGTTGTGTTTATAAAGTTGCTAATATTTAATGTTTTAGGCTGGTGCTGAAGGAGTTGGTGGCGGAGGATTGTTGAAGGTCCTATAAAATACAAACAATAGAATAAGTTATTTTGTTATACCGTATATCAGTAGCTAAATTTAGTGGCTGCAAAGTCAAATACCCGTAATGCGTATTTCAGAAAATCTTATGATTTTTATGAATTAAGGAACTTGGTACAAAATTGAAAAATAATTCGTTCTTGAAAATTTGGCGATTTTAATTATAACTATTTGGCAATGATGAATCAAACAGACAAATATTAAAACCTGTTCAACAATCTAGAAAAATCCAGTGTCTTCTTTTAAAAATAAAACACATTTTTCTACATTTTAAAGCTGTGTCCTCTGATTTTAATAACTGAGAAGTTTTTAATTTTGTGAAATATCGTTTCTTTGCAAAAGTAATAGAACAGTTTAAAGTTCATAACCTTGGCATACGCCAGCATTGTTAAATGTTTTTACATAAGTCAAATATTTGCAGTAATAAAGAATCAAAACTTCTTAAAATTTTTAAAGAAACATAAGGAAATTAAAAGGAAGTCTAACGTTAGTTCACCCTTGAAAAAACCAGTAACAAAAGAAATTTGCTTCTCTTTGACAGAATGTGTACTAAATGCAAAATAGATTTATACTGTGTGCAATGAATGACAGTTTCTGTAAAATCAAACATGGCTCTCCATTTATCCAAACGTTTAACAATGGATTATGCTTCTAAAATTTAATCTGGATTTTAAAACTGCGTTTAGTCAAAATCAATTGTTATTATGATAGATTTAATACCCGACAAAGGGGTGGACGCAGATATCTTATTAGATCTTGTAAATTATTTATTATACAGCTGTAAAATTGATATGGATACGAAAGTTTGCTGTTGTTAAAATTACAAGCATAATTTATATTTGCTGCCGAATGCGGAGACATTTTTTCGAGGGAGAATTTCATCACAAGTTGTGTCTTTTATGTTTATAATATTTCATGGATTCTTGGTATGTACTCTAGGATCTTTTTATTAGTTAGAGAAAAGTACAGATAAAATGGAAAAGGAGAGAGAGAGAGAGAGAGAGAGAGAGAGAGAGAGAGAGAGAGAGAGAGAGAGAGTACATAATTTCGACAATCTTCAAATTAAGAAATGTCTATAAAAAATAAATTATGCAAGAAGTCATTTTTCAAAACCCAAAAATAAACACAGAGAAAATCACCATCTATTTTTAATAATAAAGATATTTTGAGAGACTTCTAAGACCTAAGTATGTAAGACCCTAAATGTCCATGACGTTCACGCCTTACCCGTTCCGCTCACTGGAAATATTGACGATACATATATATATATATATATATATATATATATATATATATATATATATATATATATGTTATATGTCTTAAACTACCATATAAATGCTTAAGATCCATAATAGTAGCAATTTTGAGGTAGCACTCTTTGTGATAAAAATTTTAAGTACCCGAATTGTGAGTAAATGAGCACGATTTCAGCATAATTTAATTGTAAGAGTCATCTCGCTGTTCAGATGGAACCTAGTACCTTAAATGAATTTGTTGCGTTTTTAATGAGATGCAACTGATCTTGTGTATGCTATTACCTTGATGAGTGTCGAGATAATAGTATAGATTTTCTGACTTCAAATCTCGGGGAAAAGTCATAAAATTTTAACAACCACATTAGAATAACCGTCTGAATTTTACACGACTATGTTCAAACAGTTAGATCTTTCTGATCGATTGGAAGCCTATCAAGTTTTCCCTCCAACAAGAGCCAAGTTTAGTATTACTTGAGTTATTGTTTACCGAACAAACGTCACCATTGTTCGTATTCGGGGAAATTCATAAGAATTCAATACCTGTAGCTGACTTCTCTGTAAGAGGCTGCTTTATATTGAAAACGTAGTGTTTTCAACCAATCTGCACATTCACATGTTGTGTATACAGAACCAACGGAAGGCTCTATAGACTCTTGAATTCGTTGGTCTACTTTTCATTCAAGTTCAAAGAACAATCATAAACTTATAAAAAGAAAAGTGTCTTCACCTATTTCACGTTCAATTGTTAAATTGCTTTCTGTCCCCCCCCCCCCCTCCCCCCTTTGTATCTTTTAAATAACGAATTATTATTGCTATATTCCTAATTTCCTTCTTTAAGGTGACAATCAAGATTTATTGAAACCTGTATCAATTGCATCTACTTACTACTGTTTTGGATTGACTTTTGATGATTGCCGAGCGTCGCAGAAAATGATCAATGCAAAGATGATCAAAACAAGCTGCAAAAAACACCGTAAACATTAGTATTTAATATGTCGAATGAATCATTTTTATAAGTCATTGGCTCCTGAGCAAGGTTCAATAACTCTTGAATTCAGGTATCATTTATTGTATATCAAAGACTTGGATTGATGTTAGAAAATATGGATAAGTCTGGCAGTGTCTCTCGTGGATGATGGTTATAATTATTAACTTTGTTTCTGAGGTCATTTGGTTACCAACACTACATGTTTGAAATACGTTGTTTTGGACACTATAGTCCGCCAATTTAAAAGTTTTACACAAATTTCCGCTTTTTTTATATTTTAAAGTATAACAGTTTGGTTAAAATGTTATAATTTGTAAAAATATCTTAGATACACAGTGTAATTTCTTTGGCTTTAGATTTATAAATAGATGCATTTATAAAAGAAAAGACAACGCCTTAAGCAAGATAACACTTCGAGAACGCTAGCATTTTGAAATTTAGCGAGCTGAGTATCGGACAACCTTTCAAAAATATAATGACGGTAACTCTTACATCGTTTAAAATGATTATGTTAACACATTTGAAAAAGTGGGGGGGGGGGGGGGGGGGGTTGATTACCTGAAAGCAACCGCATCCAGCGATGGAGCCAGCCACCAGGGACACGTTGCCCAGCAACATGTTGTAGACTTCATCAAAGCACCCCTACAACATTGAAAACAGAAAGTCATTAAAGAACCCCTACAACATCAAATAGAGACTCATCAAAGCACCCCTACAACGTCATATAAAAATAATTAGACCCCCCCCCCCCCCCAACATCATGTAAAAAAATCAGAATACCCCTACAAAATCATATAAAAAATAATCAGAGCACCCCTACAACATAATATAAAATATAATAATCATAGCACCCCTACAACATCAACATCATGTAAAAAAAAATCAGAGCACTCATAAAACATCATGTAAAAAATAACCAGAGAACCCCTACAATATCATATAAAAATAATCGGAACACTCCTACAACACCATGTAAAAAATAATCATAGCACCCCTACAACATTATGTAAAAAATAATCAGAGCACCCCTACAACATCATGTAAAAAATAATCAGAGCACCTCTATAACACCATATGAAAAATAATCAGAGCACCCCTACAACACCATACAAAAAATAATCAGAGCACAATATGGTACAGAAAAACTTATCAGAGAACCCCTACAACATTGGGTAGAGAAAGTTATCAGATAACCCCTACAATAATGTATAGAGAACCCCTACAACATTGTATAGATAAATTTATCAGAGAACCCCTACAACAATATATAGGAAATTCAATCAGAGAACCTCTACAACATTGGGTAAAGAAAGTTTTCAGAGAGCCTCTACAGCATTGTGTTTAGAGAAATCTATCAAAGAACCCCTACAACATTGGGTAAAGAAACTTATCAGATAACCCTTTCACCATCAAAAAGAGGAAGTATATGAAACACGTTTATAATATCAAATAGAGAAAGTTATCATAACACCCCCACAATATCAGAGAAAGTCATTTGAGCACCTCTATAATATGAAATAAAATAGAGAAATTCATTATTACATCTAATAGGGAAAGTCATCAAAGCACCCCTTTAACATCATATAAAGAAAGTTATCAAAACAACCCTACAATACCGAATAGAAATAGCCATAAAAACACGTGTATAACATCATATAGAGAGACTCATCAGAGATCAAGTATAACATTATAAGTATCAGTGTACCCCTAGAAACTCAACACAGAACCCCTATGTAATCAAATAGAGAAATTTATCCACACCCTATGCCTCGTATAACGTCTATAAAAATCATCAAAGTACTCCAAAGCATCAATAAAGAATTTATCATAGCAACCCTGTATTACATCGACTAGAAAAATGCATCAAATAAAATTATATACAGAAATTCATCATAGCACTCTTATAAAATCATATGCAAAAATTCATCAATAAAACCCGACAACATCATGTAGAGAAATTCATCAAAGGACAACTACAATATGAGATTGAAAAAATCCTCTGACATCTGCTAGCACCTTTATAACATCAAAAACAGAAAGTTATCCAAACTGCCCCTTACAAGATAATAATGATATTTTTAACACTCCCTCATACAATAGAAAAAAAATAATATGCTTAAAACATGAAAAACAAATTCAGCAAATAGCCGCAAACCATCATTGACATTACATTTCAAAACACCATCTAACATAGTAAAGAAGAATTGTTCAAAGTACCCATTAAAAGACTTATATTTACATTCACCAAGTATGATTCCCTCTATTTCTTACGGAAATTAATTGTAATTCATAGCTCTGTAGAAACTGACAGGACTGAAATATACACGCCCCTTTATAGATTGGTCAAAACCTACAGCGACCTATGAAAAATCACGGACTGCACGAAATAATTATGCTGATGTCATACTCACATCCCCATAGGAGTCGATATGACTGTTTCTTTTAGCTATCGTACTGATGTACAATAACAGTAATTTAGTTAATTTTACTTACTTTTTACAATCAATTTATCAATTTTATAAAAGAAATATGTAAATATAAACAATAAAATGCTTTCTTTGATGATTCATGCGGGTTATGCATAGCAATCATTCCAGAAAAAAATTACATAACCCGCTAATGCAGGTTATGTATTTTTGTCTGTAATATCGCCACCTTCATATCCCGCATGAATCACCAAAGAAAGCATTTTATTGTTTAAGTAACATAAACATAGTAGAATCCATTCATCAAAACACCACATAACATTTAATTTATTTAATATAATAGACTTCATCAAATCGTAAACTTTATCAAAACACCACTGTAACATAAAGGAGAATTCACCAAAACATCATTGCGAACAAAAAACCCTGATAAAACAGAGATCAATGTCTTGATATGCAGTTTTAAATGAACAATTAAAAATTTAAAGAATGTCTTTATAATCCAATTTTCAATTCAGTTTATTCACCCAAACCATGAAATGGTACATGAGGTCAATCAGTATAATTATACAGTTCATAAGTCAGAGGTACATTTTATAAGTGAATAGATAGGTAGTAAATAAATAGTAAATAAGCATAAATATACAATATATACAATGAAAATAGGAAAAGGTAGAATTGTGGAGGACAGACTATTATATCAAACTGTAAATTTTGATAATGAAATAACATATTTTTTTCAGTTTTGTAACATTATTACAAGACATAAGCTTACAGAACTTTATAGTATTTGGTGCTGAACAGTATTTATCCTCAAGATATCTATGTCTAAAGGTCAATAACTCTTTACATTCAAGAATATAATGGAATTCGTCGGCAATTTGACCAGTATTACACAGTTTACACACTCTTTGGTTTAAAGGAATATTGGACCATCTCCCAGTCTCCACTGGGAGATGGTGGTTTGATGTTCTAAATTTCATAAAAGTCTTTCTGAGCTTATGTGGCAATATATTAATGTAATTTTCATAACTAAAATTTTTCTTAAAAATCTTGTATATTTGCCCTTTTGACGAGTTATGAATTTCACTAGACCATTTTTGGATATATTGGTCTTGTAACCTTTATTTTACAATTGCAGATATCCACTTTACATTTACAGCATTTTGTTCAGACCAAATATTTGAAAAACCACACATATCTAAAATATTTTTAACACATGCAATCCAGGAGTTTGACATATTTCCCCTTTGATATTGCAAGACCAAAAACTTATAATCCTCGACCCATTAGTCCAAAAGAAGAATGGCTAACTGTGATAAAACCTAAGAACCTGTCCTTGTAATAATCACAGTGACAAATAAGATACCGTAATCACAGGGTGTTTGTTGGTGGTAGGGAAAAGGGGGGGGGGGGGGTGATTAAAGAATTAATGAAAAGATCTATACGTACATAGGTAGTCTGAATATGCGAGATTTTTCTGCCATTACCGTTTTAATTTTCAAATGTGCCATTACAAGGGGTGTACTTTTCTTTATCTTTGTTTACATGTATGCGGATGGAGTTGAACCTTTGTGATACGATACTGTATAAAACATAAACCTTACCTTTGTGTAAATGTCAGAGGGTGTCTCGGCACAGGTGGGCGTGCCAGCATTAGGTATTGTGATACAGCACGTGATCGGGGCTTTCAGCCCGCTACCGTAGTTTGTGTTCCATTTGACCCCGCCCGTGAAATCGTTGTAACTGTCTACCCCACAGCACGAAAACTACCGAGTAAAAAAAATAAAAAATAAAACCATTCAGTTAGTAAACACAAAAAAGACATGTCTAAATGTGTTAACTTTCGGGTAAAGAAGGATTTCAAAGCATTAAGTATTCGATTCATGTGTATTTTTTTCCTGCAGCAATATTAACAGTATACTAGTATATAATAGTAAAACACACTGTGTGTTATTAAAGTGCATGAATTGAGACCTGATGAGAAACCTGCATTACCAGATATAATCTTTTTTTTGGGGGGGGGGGGGGGAGGGATAGGCCAAGAAATTGCCTTCAAACAAGTTCGAACAAAATCATAGTATTCTAAACACGACTGGAGAATAAATAGTTGGATTGATATTCATTTTATTCAAGCACCTGTATTTTATTTCTATATCTAACTATGTTTCTCGCCAAAGATTCAATCATTCGTCTATTTGCACTGTGGCCACCTTAGAAGGATTTATTAAGGACACACGAGACGTTCCTCAGTTTTAGACAATTTTCCTTGATAGATTATTCCTTATTTAAATGCATTTAAACCTGTTAATGCCCAAAATTTCAGGGTACATTACCAGACTAATTTTGGAGTTAGAATATTTTGAATTTACCTTATTATAGCACGCAAAATGCTATTGAATGATTATAAATAAAATCATAGTATTTATTTTCAATTGAAACTATATTTTTCAAATAGAAAAATATCATACAACATAAAAATTTAATAATGGAATTACGTAATGGAAATTTTCACATTGCAGAGATCGGGAAAATGAAAAAATGAAATGGAAGATAGGTCGCGTCTGACCTTAAAAAAACTTGCGTTGACTGACTATATATAATTTCAATAGGCAATGTATTTTTCATTATTTCCTATGTCGCTTGTAACGCGAGATCTGATTGGTTAGCAAGCCAGGTGTATCCGTACCACCTGCTGAAGCCGGGTGTAAATAAAATGTGACGTCACAACTCTTGTTTACAAGTGCACCCGTAGATCTTTGCGCAAAATAATGTAACGTTAAATGAAGTAAATGAATAAATAATTTGTCAAAATCCCTATTTCTCAATAACTAATATTATTTGTCAATTCTGCACAGAGGCTAATAAAATATTTAGATCGGAAGGAAAAAGTGTCCGAATATGAATTGGTAATTCATCACAATGTTTCGATCGTAATCAAATGAAAATTTATAAATTAATATAATGAGAGAACATTTTGAAAAAAAAAGTATTTATAGTTTTATACCAATAGGCAGTGAACAAAAAGTTATAATTATTTATCATGTTTATCGTACACTACATAATAAATTTTTAGCGTGATAGATAATAACTAAAGTGATGAATAACTTTTCCCTGAGACAATGATTATTACATGTATTCACATTTTTACACCTATTCTTTTTATTGTGCTATTTAAAAACAATATCTATAATACTATACATCTTGAAATGCTATGCATGTATATATGCAAGCGCCAAAAATAAGTTTTAAGGTGGTTGATTTGTTGTTTTTGTTTTGTTTTGGTCGGGTCTCCTCGCGAAACCATGATCCCTGTTTTGATTTTTACCTGTCTGTGTGCAAAATTCCAGCCTAGACTGACGATGTTGGTGCCATTAAATCCCATGTAATCACTTTTAATGGATGCTTTTAGCGGGCTCTTCATCTGGTCCTTTATCTGTAGACGAGACAAGGTATACATTTGGTAATGCAATCTTTATCAAATCGTCTCGTTAATAGCTAGTTCGTGGAAGTTTTCAGTTTTTCTTTTAACTCCCTATAATCGACCGATTGTTTTATGACACGTTGATGCTGGTTGTGAGTGAATGGGATGAGTGGACGTGGCCATTTTTATACTTAATTAATCTCCCTGGGAGTAAGAATATAAAAAGTGGGTCAAGACTATTTTAAAAAATATTACCATGGGAGAAAATCTGTATAAAGATATCAGGAAATATTCAAATTTTTAACCTAAAATATTTTTGATTTTTATAAAAATTTTCCCCTTTACTACATATATGGCTAAATCTCATAATTCAAAAATCATAAGGTAGATTGTTGAGCATCCCGCCTCCTTAAACTAAGATAAAAACAATCCTCAGTTGTTCATACCGTGTCAGGTGACCCGTACAGAATCCCCATGAAGACGATTTCTCCGGCGAGAATGACGATGACGATGATAGCATACGTGATCAGCATGTACTTGACCTTACAGCAGGCCCCGCAGCAACCCAGGATGGTGATAATCAGCAGGAAGAGGCCCAGACCCACGAAGAAGTACCCCAGGCCCCCGATCAGGTCGCTGATGTTGAAAGAGGAGATGTCAACGGTACCAAAGTTGTTGGACGAGAGCTGACTTTGGAGAGTAGTCAGTACAGTCTCGTAGTGAGGTTTCAGCATAGAGTCTCCCACGAGACAGACGATTCCAACGGCAAAGAATACCAAACCAAGTATCTGTAAAGACATATCAAAGGAGTTTAATACATGTATGTCATCATTCGCATTACATTGTGTTCTTTTTGCGACATACTGGAAGTTATCTCCAGGTGATAAAACTGACTCAAACGGTTGATTTTTCTGCAATAATTTTCTTAACGTTAGTAAATATAAATTATTGGTATGTTTTTGCGTACATATACAGGTTTATTTACACTAATTTGGTATAAAAAGCTTCTAGATAAGGCATGATAATAAAATCTACAGTTCCATGTTTATTACTGGAATTTTAAAAAAGTTGGGGTGATAACTACTCAATAAGTGGTATTGAATATATATAAAAAGAATATTACTCGCAACAATATTCTTGTAAGAGTATTTATGTTGAATCTATAACAATCTGCTTTGTGTACGCGCACGGAGATGTGTCAAAGAAAGAGGGTGTTCTAGAGTAGTCCTCAGCACTATATATCGGAAACATTTCATTTTTAACATTGGACCACAGCGGGTGGCACGTCAAAATCTTAATTAAAACTGTTCATATATATTGATTAACATTCATTGTGCATTTGTGGATAAGTTCCATAAGACATGTTTTATGCATTTTTGTGAACTGCTGCAATGCTAAACACTAAAATCGACCAATATCTTTTGTGAGAATAAACGTTGGAAATTGTCATAAGTGATTTGTTTCCCAGTTACAAAAAAATCGGTGTCAAAACTCATCAATGAAAGATATTATAATTATATAACTTATATACACATTGTATACATGTATATACTCAGTAACTTACTGTTTTGATTTTTAAAAAAAATAAGAAAAAAAAGTATACATCATTTTGGGCATTCAAAAATTGTAGAAATCAGGTTAATCTTCCAGTATATTTAAAATAGCGACGAACTATTGAAAATAAATCATAATCAAGTGTCCAGTTGTAAGGAGGTCTAGTATGAATTATTACCATAGGCTGAGTTACAAGTATTCTCATTATTGACGCTTATTTATTTTTTTCTTTAAAAGTATGAATGGAGGGACGTTGACGAACATCGAGTGGAAAACAAACTCTCTCTCTCTCTCTCTCTCTCTCTCTCTCTCTCAACTTCAAAACTTACCAAAAATATAATGTTGATAATGACTATCAATATTCTCCCTAACCCTACTAAACAACCCATGGTTCTCTTCTACGTCGTGTTAGCGCACCCTGTTAAAGGAAAAAATAAGAAATGACATCAAATAACAAAGGATATATCTCCTATAAGTAATGCGCATGGGTGCTGCATATATAGCTGTACCATAGAGTTAGAGGTTGGGATGATGACGTAACTCTTGGGGGCCTTATAGAGGTGTAACAGGGGTTCCTAGAGGTGTTGACTATATAGTATATAGAGATCCGTAGGACTTTTGTCATCGATATTTATAGTATAGCGGACTACTATCATTGAAATAGTATCAGGGTCCTCATCGAGGTGCTGACTTACAAAATAGCGGAGAAGGGAGAGGACTACATAAGTTTTAGAACTTGTGCCCAATCCTATTGTAATTATATTACAAAAAAAAATTCAAACCAAACCACAAAATAGCGACCATGGGCAGAAAGAAATTATAGCATACTAATAGAGGTCTCATATTATTTATATTTTTAGAAACGAGATCCTTATAGAGGTCCTGACTCTACAAAATAGTGAGCATGCGCAGAAAAGAAAGATTATTGGTTTAATCATTCATAAAAAAAAACGACCATTTCATTATGGATTGTCAAAGAGTACAGTACAAATGGAAAATTATAGCGTGGAATGCATTAAAAAAAGATGAGAAAAATAAAAGTTATGCCATCGATAGAGCTCTTTTTAGGGGAAGAATTCAACAGACAGAAATAATTTGTTGCCGATACTGAATAAGATAGAACCATTTTAACAAGACCTTTGACTTTCGGTAGGACGTAACTATCTATTTCTTGCATCAAAACAAGTTAAAAATGACGCTGGTTTCGAGTGAAATATGCATAGATTGCTAGTCATAGCTCAAAAGCCAGACAAATCTTGTTGATTTCAAAGAGCCATAGCTGAGTGGCCAACAATGAAATAGACAGACCCATGTTTGACACAACTGCCCAAAGACCAAGCTCTTGTTAAATTGGTTATAATAAAATTATCAAAGGGCAAGTGAACTTAGACGATGTACTGTTTGGGTTTTTTTAATTAGTAAAACTTTTTGACCGTTAAATCTGACGCGTATTATTTGATAGAATATGAAGTCTACTTTGACCCATATTTTAAATGTACTTCCACATTTATAGAAACGGATATTTTTTGAGTTGGTCTCACTATAGATGTATACATGTATGACAATTTTTTTTTTTTGGGGGGGGGGGGGGGGTATCGGACCATTCTTTTACAGCTGTTAACATTTTCAAGAGATTATAGTTTACTAGTGTGTATATGCGGGAAAAAAATAAAAAAGTTTTTCATTAACACCGAAATGAAGCATATGATTAACATGAAAAAAAACCCAACAGTAATTTCAAAAATATATTTAGAAATCTATTTGTAATTATTTCTGAGTTTAAATATATCGTTACTTCCTTTAAAACAAGAAGAAGCGAAATGGTAATTATTCGAAGCCTACCTATTGTTGGCCACGATATCCCTCAATTCAGAGGGAGATGCAGATATTACAGGGACTCTTTCCCCTCTGGGACGATGCAATTTATTAATGGACGGCACGTATACATGTTTTCATAGGAATAAAAAGCTATGCAAGAAGTGAAGGAGTAAGAATATAAAATGTGGGTCAAGACTATTTTTAAAAATATTACCAGTTGTTTTAACAGTCACCAAAATTTTTCGAAAAGATGTTTCTCTGTTACATCGATATGAAAGTGTAACCTTTTACTTAATAAATTTTAAAAAATAATAATAAAAACAATTTTAAAAATTTACATTAAGAAGAATTATGTTACGGATATAAATTTTCCTAAAAATTGATTTATAAAAAAGGTTTTTGGAGGGTTTACAATAATGTGACAGAGTAATAGGTGCTTAAATATTTTTTGGTTAAGATTTAAAATATACTTAAGAAAAATTAAAATGATCAGATTAAGTCTATACAGTATTGAATATATTTTTTGTATGAACAAACAAACAAAACTATCGATAAATACATTCAACAAATTTCAATTGAAATATTTTTAAAATAAACTATATTTTATGCTTTTGGTGTTTTTTTACTTAAGTGTATTGAAAAAATAAAGTTAATTTTATCTTACAAAAGTATAATAATTTATTTTTGTTTGTATGGAAAGTCATCTTTTTCATTAGTTTTTAAAGGTTTCATAAAAATATTTTGCTTGAATTATTTTTAATGAGATAGAAACATGTGTATTTTTTCAGATGGTGTTTACGGAGTCGTTAAAATATAAACGATAATTTTTCATCACACCAGTTTTTTTTCTAAATTGGTCTTTAATAAAAAAAAAAGAAGTAAAGTTTATGTGTTATTTTCTTCCAATAATAAGTTTATTTTCATATACATTTCATATACGTTGTATAACATGAAAATAGATCAATATATTGTCAATTTTATCAACTTTTGGTGTACATGCTTCGTTTAAACTTGAGCCACGGTAAGAACGGTGATATGAAACCTCTATATAATAACTTTTTTCCGCGCATGTTCGCTATTTTTAGAGTCAACACCTATATAAGGATCTCGTTCTGCGCATACTCACTATTTTGTAAAGTCAGCATCTCTATAAGGACCCTGATATCATACTATAAATATCAATGATGAGAGTCCTCTATACTTTAATTATCGATAATGAAAATCCTCTATACGGATCCCTATATAATCAACACCTCTATGGAACCCCTGTTACACCTCTATGAGGCCCCAATAGTTACGTCATCATCCCAACCTCTAACTCTATGCAACTATATATGCAGCACATGGGTATAATGTTACCCAATGTTATCCAATCGAATTGCATGTAATATACGGATCTATATTCGATCTTATTCGACTTGTTATTATAAATATAATTTCAATTTGCTTTTTTATGAACGAACTTTTTACTGTACTTTGGAATATAAACCAGGAATGTATACCTAGTATTTATATAAAAATATCAAATTGAACAAAAAGTTTATTTTCAATGGATGAAATTCACTTGCAGCGTTGAGATACGAGATACTTATATAGATAGAAATAACACTTTTAATGAATGAATTTCAACTGGCAAAATTTATGTTGATATCCTTGATTGTTTTTTTTCTTCTTTTTTCTTTTTTTTTGGGGGGGGGGGGGGAGGGGGTTGGTGGGAGCGTCACGCGCTCATTGTCAATATTGACCTGCAATCATGCAATTCATTTGTCCACAAAACTAAGCTCAATGTCAAAATTTAGTCGAATATCAACATAATCGTCGCAAACCAGAACCAAAATGTAACCCCCTCCCGCCATCTGGAAAGTGCTACTTAGTTTGCTGATTCCGGTTCATGGATTGAAATAATGCATATACTTACGTTGGGTGTCACGTGATGTACAATTATTAATAGGTTTATTTAAAGCCGATCGTGATTTCATTTGCGTGACAATATGACCATATACTGCACGCCGACATTTTTGATAATGTAAGACGATATAGTCATATTATGATTAAGGATAAACAGAACAGGGGGTCATCATAGTAATTAACTTGGATAAGAAAAGAATATTTAAATGCCTCGCGACTTTATCTTTGAGAAAAAAATACGTTATTCTTCAATATTTCTTTGAAAATGGGAAAACCTTGGTTAGTTTCTTTATTAATGAAAAATCCATATATTCAACAATAGATAAAAGCACCTTTTCAAGATTTTTTGTTTTAATTTAACAGAAACTCTAATTTAAGATTTTTGTTTTAGATAAATAAACCGGAACAAAAATGTGAAATGAATATCATTCAATATCACTCAATATGAATTTCTGCTGCCATCAAACAAAGATTATAGGACCAGTTTATTCAGAAATGAGTAAATGATACAGATAATTCATCCAAGGGTCAAATATATAAAATCTATAAACAAAATTTTGGATTTGAAAAAATACTTAAGCATTCTTACAAAAAATTTTGGAAACCACTTATTAAATTCAGAACATCAAATCACCGTTTACCAATTGAAATCGGTAGATGACATGGAATCCCTGTAAATGACAGAAGTTGCACACTCTGTAATATTGGTAAATTAGCGGACGAATTTCATTTTATTCTCGAGTGCAAATCCCTCTCAAATTTACGTAAACAATTTCTACCAACCAGGTATTCTCACAAACCAAATACATTAAAATTTAGGGACAATTTACAACATCAAACATAAAAAAATTGAAAAAATTAAGCACTTTTATTTTAAACATCCAGGAGCAAGTCTGCTGTTCAGCCTAAACTATAAAATATTTATTATTACTCTTCGCGTATTGAATACCAATTAAACTCTGTATTCTACATGATCATGCACTTTTTCTACCACTTTTTGTATTATTACTATTTTTTTCTCTTAGTTATGCTTATTGCAAATGTATTACTATGTTGTATTAGGATATTATATATAATTTGTTAGACCCTTGACATTACTATTTAACGCAAATATGTTTATGTGCCTCATGTACCATTAAATGTTAATGGTTTGAGAGAATAAATTGAATTGAAATTGAATTGCCATGATAGAAGAAAAGCCGAATAATCAAACCCACTCCATCAGGTTGAATTTGAACGTACATGTATCTCGAAATAAAAATAGAAAATATTTTCATTCAATCAGTTAATATCATATTCAGTGATAATTTTACTCGTCAAGAATTTTCATGTTCACAGTAACGTCAGATTTTCAAACGAAAACAAAGAGAAAAAGTAAAGATATTTGGATTAACCAATGAACAAGTAAGTTATGTTTTCATTAAGTAAGCTAATTAGATCATGTTAAGTTTTTAGCAATGAAGAAGGGACTTGGTCGATTCGCTTTCTTCGCCCCTTCTTTATCGCTATAATTTTACTAAACATGATTTAACTACATGTATATAACGTACGACACACCAAGTTAGAAAATTTAATGAAATCTGAATTTCAGACGATTTGATTCGGCCAATTGATATTTTAGAGTTGTAAATCAGGGACAAAACACACATTGGTGCACATTCAGTGACCAATCACTCAACATTTGAGGATTCTCAACTTATTTAAAGCCATGATCAAACACCAGGAACCCGGTCTGGAACAAAAGGAACGGTGTTTAAGGGGATCCTCGACTTTAACTTTAAATCTGACAGTGTCAGATGTCTGTGTTTATGGCGTCCGATTAAACCCATTCCAAGTTCGCAATCCTGTTTCAATGTTTGCCCACTTCTCATTTTCAATACACGAAATAGAATAACATTCGCTTAACATTGGCGTGTTCTCAAAAGCCCTTTTCTATTTATTTGAACTTCCCTGTGTTAATTGTAGTGACCCAAAACTAAACAAAAGTTTTGGAAATATATATAAATAAGAATCCTTCAGCAGAATGTTAAAAGTCCTTAACCATTGGTCCTATATTAACACATTTTGCATAATAGTTTCATTCAAGAGTATACAATGAAGCTTTATTCAAATCTCTCAGATTTTAAACTTTAAAAAATAATTGGAAATATGCTGAAAAATCCGGAAGCCATACTTTTTTATTTTAAAAAAGCATCGAATTTCACAAGCAAGTTTTAAAAGCTTCTAATTGCGATAACCAACTTCGGTCTTTTCGCAATGAATTTGAGACATTTTTGTCATGTACATGATTCAATGAGATTGTCAGTGCAAACGGTTTTATGTGTCCGTTTAGAACCTATAATGTTCAGGTCTCCATTTTTTTCAAAATGATTACCTCTGAAATAAATAAACATTCACATAAATGAAATAACACAGAGAAAATGAGTTCCCAAATGCAAACTTGGTTGACCGTACTGTATAGCTGAAAAGCGATCTATAAAATGTAAAATCTTTTTCGCTGTTTTTTGGGGTTTTGTTTTTTTGTTTTTTTTGACTCCGGGTATTGTTTAGGTATCCTGTTACACAGGATGATATTGTTTTCCGGGTAACGCTATACAGTAATCAAGGACTACATGATAATTAATAATTAATATGTAGGTGCTATATTAAGTACCATCAATGTATATATTGTGAAAATTAAGTATACAGAACCTAAAACCCGATTCAGGTATGAAACGGCGAGAATCAAGGTAATATAAGCTGAAAATGAGGTGGGGGGGGGTAATTGCATCTATTGGGGTTTCATAACCAAAAGTCATTGATCCATTTTCCTGAAGAAACAATGGTTGGTTAGTTTCTTAAGTAAAAACAAGGTTAGGAACAGGACGATATTTTCATTGATTAACGCTGCTTACAGTTTGATTCTAAAAGTAAAATAAACTGTTAAATATTGACATTTCAGAAGAGTATATAAAAAGAGATAGGAGCGTGTACACCCACTGAAACAAAAATGGCACAATATACAGTCTTAAAATTATTACTACCTAGTAAAATCCTGAAAATTCTGAACCTTTGAATATGAATTCCATACATGCATCAATAAAGCACATTCTTTATTAATTCCGGATATCGTAACAGAGTCATAATCAATTCTCTAATATTGATTTTCATGAATATAAAGACTGGAAAATTGGCTTAGGAGTAAAATATCGATCACAGCCCGGAACAGTATGGCCACAATTCAGTTTCACCGCTGAACCATGTACAAATTCACTTGGTATATGTTAAGTGGAAATCTCATCAGTTTTCGCGTTATTTTTTGTTGCTGTTTTTAAGGAAGTTAAAGAAAATTCTATATTCGCTAATATGAAACAGAAAGATCTTAGAGTATTTGTTTTAAATTAAAAATCAGTAGTGCATATCTGAAACTCGAGACCAAAGATAACTATGAAGGGGTTTGTTAAAACAGTTTGTTGTTCTCGAAGCCTTTTTTCCCTTTGTTTCCAATCCATTCAGTTAAAGCACGATTTCTCAAGAAGATTGTTTGTCAAATAACCTATCATATAGCGATCAAATTAAACCTAGGTAAAGGTTTAACTTTAAATCAAAACTTGGAATTTAAAGGAAAAGCAATTATTTATCTTCAACGTCACATGCTGGCTAATGTTATGTTTACCCGATTGTTCAAATGCAGAGAAGCCCATATTCAAACGTTAACATTTTTATTTTCCGAATACCCTTCCATTAGAAACCATTCATCAAAAGATGAATAATAATAAATAATATTCAAAATGTTTAAAGTTTTACTCGTGCCACTATTACTGTGTTATTATGGCGAAAACCCTCGCGATACGAATTAATAACGTGATGCGACATAGGTTTTATGTTTAACAAATATAAAAAAAATCGTTTACTGCTGAGGAAAATGACAAAAAAATGATTACTTCACGGTTTATACCCATACAAAGTAGCAAAAGTCTTTGCGCAACTCAATTGAATGGTATATTCTCTCAAAATTATCACAGAAATTTCTACCAAAAGCAAATCTAGAATGTCTGGGTGAATTACGTACCGTTCAGTGTTTATTTCCTCAGAAAATGGACCGATTTTTAAGCCTCGAGTTTGAAGAGCCTGTATTTCGCCACGACGTTCAAACAGTGGTTCGACAAAGCGCTCTATTGGGGGAGTTTAAAGAGACTTCATACCGTAAAGATCGATAAAAAAAATTAGTTATAGGGTTATATACCGATAATGACGATGGTTAAAACGTCATCCGGAGTATATGCATATCAGCAACTACCTTTCCCTTTTAAATCTTAGGAGTAATTAGAAAACCAAACAGGACGTTTTAATAGCCACTCTATCTGAAGTCATTTATTGATGAGTGTACAGATACATAAGAATTAAGAACATGTTACTAACATGTTTACTTATGAAATGATACATTAAAAAACATATTTATTAACTGGTTTTTGTTAAGTCAGTTACGCCAACAGAATCCATGGGATAATTAATAGGAGGGGGGGGGGTTACGATGTTACATCGTACTGTGTGCATATGATAACATGTGAATGTGTGTACAAAGTTTCTAGCCCATTTCCATTTCTTCTTTACGGTCTTAATGACGTCATTATGCCCTTGATCATGAACTACTGCAGAATATAGTGAGCATATTCTTAGTTCTACTAATTAGTTCCTCATGGATATCGAGGAAAATGAATCAACAGATTTTAATTTAAGCTTAGTTTTCATACCAAATATTAAATATAAAAATCTATAACGGATGGATAATGATTTCTTATTCTTATCAAATGGTCAATATGACCACCTTTTTGATTTTGTGAAGGACAATAGAGATCGTGCCTTTGTGTTCCTCTGTGGGGCTCGGGCGTCAATTTTCTAGTTTGATAAGCTACTATACTCTAGGACAAAAGTAAAAATATATTTCATAAAATTCCCGAAACAAATAGACACATGTGTACATTTAGAACAACATACAGCAACCAATATAATCACAATGAATACTTACGTACCACATTATTATGATTTTTAATTATGATAAAATATTTGATTACTCAAGAGAAAAAATGAATTTTTAAAAAATAGCAGCATCATCAAAACAGAGGATCAGTGTATATCGATGTCAAGAAAAAAGAAGTCAAATCAAGAAATCAATATGCCTGCATGTTACATTTATTGATGAGAAAGAGCCATATGTCGTTAACCAGTAAATGTAAGCCGATGAAATTTAATATTTGATGAAAATTGACAAAATTTTACATCGATATATTTATCAAATATATACATTAAGATGCATCGATATGATTGAAGTCAAGATAAATCACTAAGTGCATTCTGTGTGCGTGGATGTTCTGATCCTATATGCATACAAGTATGTAAAATGCAATTTATGCAAGATATTCAGATTAAATATTTTAAATATAAACTGCTTTATTTAAGCATTGAATCATTATTTTTTGAAAGATGTGGTCTCATAACTGCAACGGTGTGTGCATACAAATTGAATAACGCGCGCTAGCGCGTTATGAAAATTTGTTTGCACACGC
>WFKH01011581.1:9939635-9950794 GCA_016163765.1 Magallana hongkongensis | reverse complement strand
AAGTGTCAGGAGTCAACGTCTCAACAATTGCTGGAGCCAAACTTCTCTAAACGAATGTATCTGGTTAAACCGGAACTGACTAAATAGAATTATCAGCACTATGGGCATGAGTATAACTAGCTGCAGGTCTGTAGCTCCCGGTCTGAAAAAATTCGGATGGACGACCTGGGAGCTACAGTGCCTCCCATAGTAAAAATCTGCAATTTACGGCGCACAAAAATTTGCGCTAGTTTTGGACTGATTAACCTTATTTTCACACAAATTCTGTAGAAAAAATTAGTACCATTAAATTCTTCAGTCAATTTACTACTGATATCGGTACTGTACTTGCCTCAAACTTTCTCTTAAACACGCTAACTGACCTCGGAAATTTAAGTATGTTAAATTCACGTCGAGATCGAGAGTCGCCATTTTTACATGTAAACAAACTGCACCACTTCACTTTACGGGACTGGTGATAGTTTTTAAAAGAATATCAGAGGCAAGTAAAGTGTTCATATCTGTAGTAAAATGTCCGAGGAATTTTTTGGAATTAAGTATTTGTATAGAATTGTTCGGAAATAAGGTTAATCTATCCAAAACTAGCGCAATTTTTTGTGCGCCGTAAATTGCAGATTTTTACTGTGGGAGGCACTGTAGCTCCTAGGTCGTCCATCCGAATTTTTTCAGACCGGGAGCTACAGACCTACAGCTAGAGTATAACTAGCATTCGTCTTCAATGAATATACAGAAATGTCTAAAATGTCTGAAGGTCTGAGTTTACACATTCAGGAGGAGAAGGAGGAGAACCTGCCTCATTCAACTGATCCTCATATTGATTCTGGTCCTCTTCAACCTCCGAGTCCTCAGTTTTACCATCTTGTTGTGGAAATGGATGTAAAACAATTTTCACTCGAAGGAAAAATAAGCGACCTAATAAAAACTTACTTTCAGTCCTGCATCAAATTCAAGGGAATAAATCGACCTCGCATACTTGGAAAACGCCATTGGTTCTTAAACCGCAGAATGTAATACATGTAGCAGCATAATGCTTCTGTAAGTGTTTATATAGTTTTGTTGCAGCCCTGATTAACAAAAAAATCTATTTAAATTTAATAATTGTAATTACAGTTTATAAGTCTTGGAGGTTTCCATATTGAGTATCTCATCATTAGGTCCACCAGTGTCCATTTCCTGTAAGTGTCAACAAGAAGCCGGTGTTGTCAAAATGACGGATAGGCTGTCGTTGTTCTCATCAAAAGAGAACCATTCTCTGTGCCAATTGGGGCACTTGTTGAAGGCGGTATACTCCTTCATTCCGAAAGATGACAGCTAAAAGACTCAGATAGGACCAGTTGGTGATCGGGGGGTGATTTAAGGAAGGTGGATATACTGGTCTGTTGATGAAAATTCTGTAAATGCCGAATTGTCAGAAAAAGGAGGCTGTACTTCAATTGCATCTTAAGAGCGACAAATATATCCTGAAAATCGTTCAAGGGTGCTTATTACGTATGTATAAATTTCATTTCCACGACTTTGAACGCTTTCAAATCTATCGACCAATGTTACGAGTACCGCGAGTGCAGCAGAAATCTTCAGTGGTTGTAGACAGGAGAGTGACCCGTGTACATGCCGCAGATTGTATTTTAGATTGTGGCCTTGTACAGACTGAAGCTCCAACACTAAGCCCATAATCGATGTTTAAAACAATTTTACTTAAAACATTAACATGCGATGTTCTATCGCTGGTGGAAACAAAATGCGGACAGCATGCAGAAATAAATCGTTAAGATTTTTTAAAGATTTTTTCCAATGTGTTCAGGCAAATGTAAAAATTAAATTATTTTTGGGGTTTTCATGATTTTAAATCAATATAAGAAGCAATTATCTGGATTTCGATCGAGTGTCGAGAAGCTTGCACGATTGATAGTGGATAGCGAAGAATTTGATGAATAAGTCGATTGACCATACCTGACTTCCTCAGCTTGTCAGGTATCAATTATTCATTAAGTGGGATTAATCATCTGGGAGACTTAAACCTGCCATAAAGGAATCCAAGGCCGGCGATGCGGTGTTAGTCCTGTTTCCCCAGGTGGATCGATTCCTGAGAAAGCTCTGCTGTCCTTGCATCAGGTGCTCGTATATGTCAAGCCCAAAAACACGTTTAAATATTCATAATTTACGTTTTACAATAATAATTATTTTTCTCAATTATGATAACTCAACAATAACAACAAAATAACAACAAATTGACAACAATCAAAATAAAATATTAGAAGTGACGACCTAGCAGATTTAACGTCCTGTAACAGGTGCATGTATATTTGTTTCAAGTTTCTATTCTGTCAAAAACAGAGACCACAGTACAAATACGTGGTTTCTGAAACACTTCAATTCAAAACAAATATTTTATAGACCCTGAATAGATATTTGAGTGCAAGTCAAACAGAAGAACTGTAGAAATAAAACTGATTGGCGACACTGTCCTGGATAACAACTTAGAAATGCTTTCTGAATTCAGCCAATTGTTGAATCACTCTAGACAATCAAGTGGTGAAGCATAGATTAATCTCCATGTATTTCGCCAAAATTAATAGACGGATCGAGCAATAACCTTAACGCGTTTGTCTCATAGAGTTGTCGTCCGTATCTCATGTACTTTGTAGCCATTTGTATAGTATTGGCGCGGATCTAGATAATTTCTCAAGATGGAAGAGAGATTGTAAGAACAACCATTTCTTCATCGTTGCATGGGGCACGCTCAGTCCTAAATAATGCTCAATTGTAGTTATATTCCTGCAAATTAAGTAGAGTTATTTCTTTACTTTAAACATGATAAGTAAAATTCATTCAATTTAACAGACTGCAAGTGGTTTTAACCTAGATGTAAATTGTAACTAGTGAAAGTAAGCTTGGAAGCTTGGAGGGCCAACTGTTTATCACCCATGTTCCTTGTACTGTATATATATTAGCCGTAGGTTTCCGACCACGCCCATTTTCCTTTTTCATTACAATAAGTTGCAACCAGGCAATGTTAACTACTAATCAATTGTTGCTTCCAGACCAAAGTAAAGGTTGAAATTATATGTTTTGAAATTCAGAAATTACATAAGACATATGCCATCGTCGCAAACCAGGGTCTTTGTACGATCCTCTTGCTAGTACATGAATATAAGCATGGTTCAATGTTCCTACAAATGTACGCAATTGGTAAAATAGGTAAAAAATTGAGTCTGTTGCTATAAAAAAAACCCTCACCGAATTACAATTTTATATTACTTGAACATGATTATAAATGTACATGTGAATGTTTTATGAGAGAACTGCAAACCTCACAATTGTTATTATAGTTCGTTGGTTTTTGAAATTTATGCGGTAATCTAACACTAAGACAGCTTTGTGTGGTTAAACACTTTATATTCTACCATATTTATGAGTTTGGTTTTATGACGGTAAAATTTGTATAACAAATATTTTCAATATTTCTGGCACATTGTTTACATAATGCATTATGCAATTGCTGGTCCAAAAGGTACTATGTATATGCATACACTGCAGGTACGTGATACTAAATACATTACTTTGTAAATAGAATTTACGACATGTAGAATCAAAAGATGAAATAAATAATTCATCTAAAGAACAAATTCACAGCAAAAAATCCCACCTTAAATACCAAAACACCAATTTAAATCAAGAAAAAGTTATTCTAGAGTACAAACAAGAAAGGGGTTATTGATGCAAGACGGCAAATTATATTTCATAATCCAGAGACACGAAGCACGCACCTTTAGTTTCACGTGTATATATCTTAATGGTTTATTACCCATTATGCGATAGTGATTTATTGTTTAAGATGCATTTTTAAATGAAATTTTAAAACATGTAAATTTTGAGAGTTATGTGGTGCTTCAAATGACAATGCATTACAATTTACAATCCACTTGCGAGGCTCCATATTCAATCCTATTTAGGAGGCTGTCTGGTCAACGCATTATTTTTCAGATCTGCCTTAAAGGGGCATGGTCACGATTTTGGTCAAATTTTATTTTTCTGTATTTATTATTGACAATGCTTTAGGAATGCATTTCTAATGATCAAATGAAATTTGAGAGTCAGTTGTAGAGTTATAAGCAAGATACAGGGCTCACAATTCTTTATCATGTAAACAAGGCTCGTGCCCGGTTTTTGTTTATATAAGTTCAATATACCAGTAAAAAATCTTTTTCAAGCTGATTTGTCTATCTTCCTATTCATTTTAAGCATAAATAAACAGTCCCTAACGTTTAACACATTCATTTTAGGTCTAAAACTGGAATTTTCACTTCAACATTCAAAATATGTAAACAAAAGCTTTGTTTACATAGCAAAGATTTGTAAGCTCTAAAACTCGCTAGTAACTCAAAGAATGACACTCAAATTTTGGTTGCCTATTAAAAATGCCTTACTTAAGCATTGTAACCATTAAAATCGGGAAAAAAATTGACCAAAATCGTGACCATGCCCCTTTAAACTTTTAGAGATGATATTTTTGGCCATAAACTAATATTTTGTAAGATAAAAACCAAATACTTCAGCTTTGAAATTTGAATATTTTCCCAATATTTACAGAACTGTTTGTCTCAATGAGATAATTGTAGTCTAAAAAGGTCCAAGACGATCCAGTCCTCTTAAATTCGCTCCTGGATTTGTTAGATTAGATACCATATACACTCAAGAAGCGGATTGACTGAGCTTACCGGTAACAAGATTTTTTTTCAAAGATTGTAAAAGTCCTGGCATGAGAGATATGGTTTAAAAAATATGTAAACAATATCGACAAGCAGGACATGGAAAATTTTATTATGCATTGACAACATTTCGCATTTCCTAACTTCATAACCTACCACATGGTTTTAATATGTACTGACGAAAAAGATACTAGTATCCCCTACCCAACTTCTACAATACAAACAAAAACCCCGGCCACAAATAAAAACAAAAACACCAAAACTAAACCAGTACAATCAATTTTCATCTATTTATCGCATTTTACATCTAACTTTGGCTGGTTAATATATTTTTACTTTTTGACTATTTGTTTACCATCGTTTTTCAGTTGGTTTAACAGAACTCCCACCATTTGTCTTCTGATGAAGTGACAAACTTAACTATTTAAAAATTCACTTCCGTAGACTACTTGTCTTATCTTTTAATGTGTATATTTCAAATTAACAAGATCTATTCCCTTAGAGCTGAATTTTAATAAGAAACATAATTATATCTGCATAATATTACAATAAATTGCTCCAAAACGCTGGATGATAAATAGAAATGCTCCAATGTCACTGACGCCAAAAATGGCTAAAATAGAAAACTTTTCGTGAAAAATAAAGGTAAAAGAAGTGAAAGAAACAAATTGGTTTTTATGCCAACACATGTTCATTCAAACATGCAAGGCCGGTCGATCTAGGTTGAGAAAAAAATTTCAAAAGCTAATCAGTATTGAATAAAAACTATACAAAATCAATGAAATTAGTGCAAATCTGTCAGCTGTTATACAAAAGTTGATTGATGTAAAGTAAGATCTCGAAAAGCTTAAGAAAAGAGCGGGAAATATGTGTAACTTTATAGAAACTCTAAGGAAAACAAAAGAGGAGGAAAAAATTAAATCTAATAATCCTCGAATGTAAATGAATCGATGCCCCTGATCTATTTCAAGATTGTCACTAACTTGAGACATGGAAACAGATACAGAATTTATAGATTTGAACTGAAAAGAGTGATACTAATTTCAAAATACGAATTTGTCACAATGTTGCTAACCAGTTGGTGCTTACCGTTTAATACAATACTGATAACGGCTACTTAAAAACGGGACTTTTCAATTATCCACAATCCCCCGAATTTTTTTTTTTATTTATTTTCAATTTCCTGATAAAAATCAAAATTTTATAAAGGGCATGATTTTCTTTTCATTGCATGTGATGGCATATATAAATGTAAAAAGGAGCAAACCAGCTTGAGTTGGTTGCTATGGATACCAGTGGCCATGAAAACAGAAATTAGAGGTAAAATTAAGAATATGCTGTATATGTATTGACAATTTTTGCTCTATGATTTTTTTTTATATAAATCTTTTAAACTAAACAAGTTGAAGCTTTATTGCACAAAATAATAATAATAATAATGCTGGAAATCATTGTTGTTGGTTTTGTTATCTAACTACGGGTTTTATTTTTGATATTCAATTTCTTTGTTGCACAGATATTAGAATAAATGAAACAAATTTACACGATAAGTCGTTTAAGTATTATAAAACCTTGAAAAATTTAACTTTTGAAATATCATGTTGTTGCCATGGTAACATTTATAAATTATTTATTTACTCACCACTTTTTCGGTTGTTTGAAAATTAATTGTATCACAAATTTTATTGTGCGTAGATCAAACTGATGTGATCTCTTATAATTTGTCCTCAGATTAGATTAAAATTATAATTTTTGCATCTTTAGCCTATGTTTCCATGGTAACGGAATTCGTTGTATTGCTTCTTTATTTATCAAAGTGAATCATTGCTAATAAAAGGTCACCACGTTTTGAATATAGAGAATTGATGTAATAGCCTCATAATAAAGGTTTAAGTTTTTAATTATTTCAATAAAACATACAAATTGAGGTGATATGAATCGGAAACAACAAGAAGGATGTACACATGAGTAAGTGGTGTCTTTAAAAGTAAAAAAAACCAAGTGAAACATGTAAAGATATAAATGATTTCCTGTTTTCTCATCAATTGCTATTTTTCAAGCAACACAGGAACACATCATGTATTATGCTATAACTATACAGTGCTTGCGCCTGGAAGCATCACACATCGCTTCGGTATACGCAAGGGATGTCAGCTCTCGGCAGAATCAAAGTCTTGAAATCACAAAAGTCTCAATGGAACTGCGTTTTCTTAAGCCATCATATCTGAAAGAAGATGGAGAAATGTTTCATTTTAAGAAATATATAACGATGTTTTAACTTTATGATATGTGGTCTATTACTGGAACCATCACTTTCATTAAATCTTAATTTCAAATGTTAGCATCCTTACCCAACATGACTGCCTCCCTGACTGTTTTCGGACAGCACATGGCGGTGAACTCTCCTGAGTAGAGGTTACAGACCTGACCGACAGGGCAGGCGTTGGGGATGTTGGGCTGGCATGGTCGCTTTAGACGGCTAGGGGTGATGTCACACGCCTGATACTCGGCTAGTTTGTTGTGGCACAGAACGGCAGCCTCCATCACTGACAGCTCTGGAGTTCACAACAAATCAAATGGTTAAATTATGCAAATTGGAACTAATCAAATTGATGAGTGTTTCATTTTTTCAATTAAAATTGCAATGTAAGAACTGAGATTGTGTATTTGTCCAAAATTTTCATCACTTTAACCTTGCTTTGAGTAATGTGAAAACTTACCTATTCCTAAAGCCATTGCGACCATTGTGGCTTTGCCTCCGTCGGCCAACATTTGTTGTACTGTTTCATTCCCTGGTGCTGGCGGCACAATGCCCTTACAAACGATTGGTTTTTGAAGGGGACTAACATCTGAAAGTAATTGAACGCAAATATCATTTTAAAAATCGATAGGATTGTTTCATAATAGATAAATTTATGTGCAAAATTTTAACTCTTTTAGTTGATGTGATTTACCTATGCCTGCTTCACGAGGGTTCATGGCCTCTGCAATTTTCTGGTTGACTCTAAGTTGCACCATTTGGTTTCTCATTTGGTTCAACTGACTTAGAGGATCCATAGCGGTCATTGAGTTTCCGGACATCCAGGAATTGGCGCCGTTAGGAACCGCAGGATTGATGGGAGCATTCGGATTGTTAGCGGCGGGATTGTTTGCGGCCGTTGCTGCTGGTTGTGGTGGAGGCTGATGCTGACCGAATGCAGCAGCCCCGGGATATCCCAGCATCATCGCTGCGTTCTGCTCAGACATCAGGTACATTTGCTCGGGGGTCATTTGTGAGAACTGCTCCGGAACACTATTACCAAACCATTGAGAGAAATCGGTTTTGGCCAGAGTTCCGGCGCCTGATGTTGCTGCGCTGCTGCCTGCTTGGCCGTTGGTATTAGGAGCTGCAGGAACCATGGGCTGCGCGTTGATCGAGTCTTCAGGTTGAGACGGTGAAGGGGCTGCTGCAGGAGCGGCTTTATGCACTGGTGCTGGTGGCGGGTTATTGGCTATTGGCGCTGCCCCAGAAGTTTCTGGACTTGGCTCAGGTTTGCTAGGAGCTGGGGCTGCGTTTGGAGAAAGTTCACCGACTTGAATAGCTTTTACATTTTTGGTTTTGTGAAGTGGCTCAGGATTAGTGCTATGCGCGCTTTCCTGAACAATTCTTGACTTACCAACAGGAGGTGAAGCAACTTCTTTAGCCTTATGTTTGAAGCCAACAAATGTAGCAGCTGGCGCCTGCTGAAGCTTTTGTCTTACACCTTGTCCTAGTGTACCTGAAAATTGTTGAGAATAAGAGGTCATTTGCTCTTGTCTTTGTGGATCACTTGTTTTGGATTTGTTGTTTGTGGATGGAAAATATACATTTGATCCTCTGTTGCTTATGATGTCTTTCACACTAAATGTGGGGCCTAATCCGAGGTTAGAATGTGTTCGATGGTCGTGTTTTCCACGTTTAAAGTTATTTTGATCTGGCATATGACTAAGACTCTGGCAATTTATATCTGAAAAAGACATCGGAAATGTCACAAGAAAGGAACTCAGCACTGTCTCAGAGCGTGCGCGCGACGCAAAGGCGACTTGTGACCATGATCGTTCTTATCGGCGAGGCGCTTGAATTTTTATATTAAATACCTATATACAGATCGCAAGGTGCCAATTATTATTTTCAAAATGAGAAATTTTGATAATAACAGAAAAGCATAGCACTAATTACTCTTTCATCTAATCGCCGAACCGATGCAAAATTTACATTTCAGTAACGTAATTAGCATCAGATTTGCTATATATGTAAATGGCTATCGTTAGCTCTCTCTAAATCACGTTTGATTTGACAATTTGGTGCGCAGTGATGATCTGGAAGTGCTGCATTAAGTCAAATTTAATGAGTTAAATTTACTGGTCACTTTTGTTCTCTCCTTACAGAAAAAAAGAGTTTGTTATGACATAGCCATTAATTTTAGTCTACATTGTTGGATATCCTTATGTCACATCACAGACTTCTAATGAGTTTACGCTATATTTCGTGAAACAGATTTAAGCGTTTGCGGGAAATAAATTAAATGAATTTTCCCTTTAGTGCTATCAAGAAAACAGCGCAGTATTTCCTTATTGTTTCAAAGTTTCTCTTTGGTTAATTTGAACAAAAGAGAGAAAAA
The DNA here is from genome assembly GCA_016163765.1 of Magallana hongkongensis. NCBI lineage: Eukaryota > Metazoa > Mollusca > Bivalvia > Ostreida > Ostreidae > Magallana > Magallana hongkongensis. The sequence continues at coordinate 9,941,445 of WFKH01011581.1, read as the reverse complement.
TTATTTTTTGCTTTTAAGGTAATTTAAGTTCTATTCGTTATAATATCTATTTTAAAAAATATTTAATATATGATATATTTCTTTATTCAAAAACTGGGGGTAATCGATCCTTATTGTTTCTTTAAAATGACATTTTAGATAGGAAAAATGTATGAATTTTTTTAAGTTGATTATTATTTTTTTTTGCAAATTCTGTTAGCATTCAAATTATTGCTTGACATGCAGTCATGGTTGGTGTGTACTGTTGGAAATATAAAATAATTATGACAATAAACTTTAACCAATATCTTCTGAACATAAATATTTAAGCAATTTAAAGCAATGAAATGAAACTTCAAACAATGTCTCTTCAAAATGATTTTAAAAATTGGCAATAAAATACACGTGTTAAATTTGAATCTTTTCAAATATCATTTGATGAAGAAAAAATAAATAAGTAAAAAAAAACCTTACATGTTACATAGAATAAAGCTAGAATACAAACTATCCTCTTCATGATTTCAAAATTCGTTAGGTCCCCGTGACACAAAGTGAAGTGATCTTTTCTCTTCCTACCCTAGAAAACCACTTGTCAACAGACGGCCCAGCGCTCCGTTAAAAAGATGAACAACAGGTCATTAACATAAACGTGATGGCGGCGCGATTAATTGCTGAAACAAACATTCAAATGCATCTATGTTTAATTGTTCTAATTTCTTTCTCATTATGAGCCTGTCATCTGACCTCAGTTTTGGTGATCGCTATGACGTCAGTCGATAAATTACGATCCTGTTAGACGGCGTTAAATTTACATATCATTTGTATCACTGAAAAATATTTTACATTTCATTTTACGAAAATATAAAACTATCTTTTCATTTTGGGTTCTATATTAATATTTTCATAAATAGTCTTACGCTTTTCCACTCGTTGTTGTCGCTGTTGTGGTTGTAAATGCTGTTTGTAAATATGGTTTTTTAATCATTTGTATCATTGTAGTTCAGAAACCAGTAGATACTTATGACTGCTGGCGACCTAGGTGCAGACGTTGCAAAATGAAAAGGCGTGCACAAATCAGTTAAACGGGAAAACCCGTACCAATAAATGCAGACTCTTTAAAATTTTATGTAGTTCACTAACATAATAATTCAAGTGAAACGGCACATTCTAATTTATGGAAAATTCATATTTGCTTTTAAAGAAAAGAGTAATTAAATAGTGTTTACTTGTTTGTTTTTTGTCTTTTCTAGAACATTTTCAAGCATGTAAAGGTCTTCAGAACTTTCTCGAGGTCAGTCTTCATCGAATTCACACCTCCCCCAAAGACTGTCTATGCTGTTTACGTCTCACGTAGAACTTTGACTTTTGGAACTCATCTAAAAAATTAAAAATATATCAGAAATGACAAGATTTCTTTATGAACAATTTATAAACAATTTCCTGCAGCACTATTGGAGTCAACTCCCCACATTAAAACACACCCTGGTGAACTTTCTTACATTGCTATTTGCTTCTTAATAGATCTCCAATTAGTCTGCAAGCATTTTCCCCATCATGTGCTACCGTGCATTTTGGAATATGTCAGCAAGAAAATTGCAGTTCATAACGCCATCTTCACTGAAATACGAAAGTTATTGCTGAAACGAAGTCGGAAATTTTCTGGATACAAGTACATGTATATGTAAATCTTTATTGCAGCTTCAGGAAATCGGATTTTGTTGATCCATCAGTGCATGCAACTTCTGAGAGTGACGCTGGATATAGTTGAACTTTTGTACACACACAAAAATTTGTGGGATAATTGTTCTATTGCAAACGATTGAAAAAGTAT
>WFKH01011581.1:9901807-9924299 GCA_016163765.1 Magallana hongkongensis | reverse complement strand
CCCCCCCCCCCCCCCCCCCAAAAAAAAAAACAAACCCCAAAATAAATAAATAAAATAAACACCTTGGACTACCGGTATCTTGATTGATGTAGCATAGAGTTAGCTTTGGATGCAAACCTTGTGCATGATGTTTCTCCTGATTCTATATTTTTAGTCTTTTATTTAAATAACAATGTGCCTACTTCACTCAACCTTGCTTGGCTGATGTGACTGTTTATATACCGGTATGATGCATCATATGGTATCCAATAGTAAGCTATTACATGATATAATATGTAATAATAACATATTGTGTAATAAAATATTATCATATGACATTGTATGAAAATAAGAAATATATAATATGTTATGATAATTTATTGTATCAAAAAATTAATGCATGTAATTACAGGCTATAATAGTGTCTCATAAAGTTAATGTCTTTTCGAGGTGAGCTTTGTAATCTTTGATTACCTATGTTTTTTTTCTATGCTTTAGAAAAGAGCATCAGATTCAACAATCCTCAGAATCTTCCTGCCTTGCCTGAAACAGAGCTTGCAATACTGATAGCAAACCATTTGTTGGGAAAATTAGCTATATCATCCTGCTACATAGTTGACAAAAATTGTACTGGCAAAAGAGGAGATGGATGTTGTTGTGGAGTAGACTCTTGTAGAATGACAGGAGAGTATGGAGACACAAGTATTGGTAAAAATATTGCAGTAAATAAGTATTTGAAATTATCCTCTCTTTTGCACCAGAAGCAATCTGTCTAGAAATTATTTATCATAAAGGGGTTTTTATGATGCCTCACTTGAATAATGAGAATGAACAATTCAGTTTTTTTATGTTTCATGAATTCACCTCAATTCCACTTGTGTTACTGTACTGTATGTCTTTCATAAACTGTTGCCAACATGGAGAGCCTTAATACATTATATGTACTTTTTTAATAACATCTTATTATGGTTTTGATGCAGAGTTCTTATGCATTTAAGGTGCTTAATTTCTCTTGGTAGTTTAAGCTAAACAAATGAGAATCTTATTGAACATAATTAAATACAGTAAAACTCGTTTACTACGAACATGGATAAAGTGAAATCTCGGATATAGTGAAGTTTAGTGGAGTTCCTGGCAAAATTTTTAACAAATCATTGTAAAACTTTTTGATATAAAAAATTTACGGATATAGCAGAGTGATTTTGAGTCCTGTAGAGGTGAAAAATAACAAAATTTACGTTTTACAACAAATTTTGAATTAATTAATTTCCACACAATTTTTTAAATTAAAAAATCGATTAATGTAGCTTTCGGTAGAAGGTATTTTTTTAATGCCTCAATAAACACAAATGGTAGTCATATGGAAGAAAACATGTATGTAACGAATTCTCTATGCATATTATTATGAATTCTTTATACAGATATAACGAATTATGGATATAGCAAAGTAAATCCATTGACCCCTGGGAATTCGTTATACCCAAGTTTTACTGTTAAAATGTGATACTACTGACATTGCCAATATTTGCATTGTATTATTTAACATTCCAGGTAATTTGGAGGTGTGGCATGGAAATTTACATATCATCACCAACAATGATTTGGCCGTGGAAGCAATTGAAAATCCTCCAGACAGTCCAGGAGAAAAATCCGCAGTTGAAGTTAAAGCTAATCTGCAAAGAAACCCAAAAATCATTGCTCAGACTATTGTGTTTTCTTTTCTACAGGAAAAAAGACACCCAGAGCGTGAAAATTTCTTGACACCTTGCATAGGAATTGAAAATTCAGAATTGATTATCTTGTTTTATGACTCTGAACATGATGTTTTGCTAGAGAGTTCTCGTGTCCCCCTTTTTGAAAGCCCAGTTTCTTGCAAATTCTCCTACTCTGCAATCCTTGCATGCTGGCTTGTTGTAAATTACAAGGTTTTTTGTTCTGGGTTAGTAGAGGAGTTCAAAATCTGCAAAAGCAACTTTTTTCCCCTTGCTAGTGAAAAAATCAATATATATAAAGAAGAACTTAAATTTCAGAATGTAAACATTCAGTCTAATGAGCCAAAACTTGTTAAAGTTGCTTCAAAAGTTAAGTCTACTCCACTCATGCATGAAACTGAAAAAACAATATTAGAAGTCCTCTTGAGTTTAGCTTTAGCAGATGCTAATTCCAGTGGTGCATCAGGCTCAAACTCTATAAATTAAAAGCATTGATACAGAGAAAACCCGGTGGTAGTTTCTCCCAAACAACAACAGTATCATTTTTATCACCCGACAAAAACAAATAAAAAATATGCCCATGCTACAGTGTAGAGCAGTGCCGATAGAAGCCGTGTTTAATAGTCAAGACGGGGGGAATCCCTGGTTTCTTTGGCGGTAATTATAAGGAGCTAGAGCTATCTGTGTACTGACAAAATTATATACCCCTGTGCATTTTTTTAAAATGTATCGTGGGTTGCACTATCAAAATATTACAGGTAGCAAATATGTGGGCATATATTGATCATGCAATGAATGTACGTGTGCAGATAACTAGAATGATCGAGGCCTACATGTATATCCCTCAAAACTGATTGATTGCAGAAAAAGCATAATCAGATGAAATTATAGTAGATTATGGAAAATACTGTTAAATGTACAGTGTATTATATACACATATTGTGTAATACAATATATCTCAAAGCCAAAGACAGTCATAAAAACACAATATTGTTTTTGAGATGTACTTTTATTCATCACTTTATCTGCTCTGTAACTGGGAGTTCACACCCAGGTGACAAGACAGAAGGTAAAAAAAAAACCTGCACACAAAAAAAAATATTTAGTACATACAAATTACTGATGATGATGAAAGCTAAAAATTGCAATGTTACAAATGTTTGTGCAGTGCAACATAAATGTCATTGTCAATACCAATAAAAAAAATATAACAACCAACATTTGTTTTGGATATTATATCTCGTGTGTCATTTGCACATTCTTTGAACATCACGCAGGCACACATTCACACAAATACATATACAATAGATTTAATGAATCTTGATGATTTATTTTAGCACCTTTTCTCACTGATATTAGATGCTATAAGAACTCTAAGTCTGATTTCCTTGCTTGCTGAAAAAATGTCGAAAATTTGGGCAAAGAAATCCAGTGATCCTAGGAGTAGTAGACGGCCACTGACAGCCAACATATTGAAAAAGTATGCATCCTTTGAGATGCAACAGTGAAAGCACTAAGTTAAATAGATGATAAATATTGTCCATATGTACAAAAATACCTACAAGATCTCGCACAATCTATGAGGGAATTCAATTTCCATGACAGTTGAAGTTTTTATCTCGAAGCTTTTTCAAGGGAGAAGGAACAACACTATGATATTGAAATACAAACATTCCATCACAATTCATGGGAAGTTCTTCTTATCACAAGTTTTTACCTGGTATTTCATTTATACATCATATTTAAAAAAGACATCATAACATCATATGGCAAATAATACACATCATAATAAGTTATAAGATGGATGATATATACCAGAATTCCTGGTAAACATGGAAGGACACTCATCACAGTCTTCCCCACAAACATTTCCATTTCTCATTATACAGGAAACTAGGAAGCTGTAACAGCCCCTTCTTGTATTGCAGCTAATTCTGTAAGTAATGCCATTTCTACAATCTTGTATGTAAGCACTGACTACCACAAATGAGATTCATGCTGGGGCATGCGCACCACCCCCACTCCCCCTCCTAGTCTGCGATAATTCATCCCCCCACACAACTTCCAGCAGTTTGCATCAGAATCATACACTTCAATTGTCTTTAAATAAGTTGTTCCATCAAATCCTCCAATAGCCATAAGTTGTCCATTCACTACAGCTAAACCAACCTAAAAATGTGAAAAAAAAAATGTATTTTAGAAAAATTAAGAACAAATAATTCTCTCCTTTTTCTCTACAATGTATTAATTCCTTATCCTACTTGAATTCTATCAAGATTTTTAAATGAACAAAATATATTGGCACTTGAATTCTTGTGATAGTAGACATCTGACCCAACTTTGAGTAAACCACTTACCCCACTCCTGCGTGATGTCATGGCGACCACAGCTTGCCAGGTATTGGTCTGGGGGTTGTAGCGTTCCGCACTGCTGAGTTCCGTGGTGTCGTCTCTTCCACCGACTGCGTAGATCATGTTGTTGTACACTGCCACTCCTAGGTGTTTACGCCGAGTTCCCATTGGTGAAACGGGTGTCCATCGATTGCTTCTGGGGTCATATCTTTCCACTGCAGAAATTAAAGTGAAAATGAATACATGTAAATCAACAAATGCCACATTTCTACAAAGTATATTTATTCTTAGTTCTAATCAATGATTATAATTGAAAATTAGTTCATTGTTGGTACAATTAAAGCCCTCAATTATAACCAAAAAAAATCCAGTTATGCTTTCAGAGGTCTATCTGATTATGAAAGTTTGTTCTCTATACCAAGTTATACTAAATCTGTGGAATAAACGATTAATGATATACTTGATGGCCGTTACAAATGGGCATTTCTGGTATTAATTTCTAAATGAAAAGCATGCTAAGTTTTCAATTAAAATTAGAAAATCTTGAATGAACATTACATTAATAATTGTTTTCCTTAATATTTCAGTCTTGATATTTCGTGTTTCCTGAATAACAGAAAGTTATCTCTGCAGTAGTCAATGGACAATTTTAGTGAGACATGATAACCCCTTACCTGTGTTTAGGGGTGAAGTCCCATCTGAGCCACCTACAGCATACAAGTAACCTCCCAAGACAGCCACCCCCACCCCCAGCCTTCTGGTACTCATAGAAGCCACCTTGGTCCATTTATTCAGCTGTGGGTCATACCTATCAAAACAAAAATTATTGCTGATTACAGTGCTTCATGTAAATCAACACAATATATATGAACTCTATTTTTTCACAATGATTATACTCCAATTTAGAGTTTATTCAATCTCATTTGTGTATGCAGTGATAAAACATCCAGATATACTGTAAACGTAAAAAGCATTAATTCAAATTTCATACAAAAGAAATAACTATCAATTTAACTATTTGTTGTATATGTTCAAAATTACAGTGAGCAACAATGACTTCAGTTTTACCTTTCTACAAAGTTTAGACAGGAGACTCCATCTTGGCCCCCGACAGCGTACATGTAATTATCTAGCACGGCAACCCCTACACTGGTCCGACAGGAACTGGTCGGGGCAACGTCTCCACTCCACTGGTTGGTCTGTGGGTCAAATCTAAAAAAAAAACCATGAATTTTAAAAAGGCGTTAATTTTGACTATTATGTCAGTCATGAACGGTTCAGACACTTGTCTTCCAAAGTTCTTTGTACTTTAAGAACTTGTAAGTCATCAGAACTTGTTTCTAATCCCTTTGTATTCTTTATAAATAAAATAAAATATGTTAAAATCAAACCCAAGAAAAATTGAATCCAGGCAATAATTTTGACTACCGGGGTATAATGTGTTCGTATAATGTGTTCCATATTCAGATACTTGTCTTCTCATTACTTTATAAATTAAGAACATAAAATCCATGACCATCTGGTCATTGTCAAGTGATGCATACATGTACTGGATTTGATGATACAGTATCTTACCTTTCAATGCTGTTAAGATAAGATTGACCATCATGACCCCCGACAGCATACAAAAGGTCATTGAGGACAGCCACACCCACTCCACAACGCCGCTTGGACATAGGTGCTACCATGCGCCACTCACTGGTTTGTGGATCAAACCGTTCCACACTGGAAATGGCATCTCCACTACACCATCCTCCAACTGAAATCAAACAGCATAAAATGCAGTTAAATATAATTTTTAGATACAAATATTTAAAAGAACTACATCATGTTATCTTTGTAAGAAATGTAATACTTATTAATAGGAGACTGATTATACATAGATCATTTCAGCATTTAATGCATGAGTATGTTTTCCATAAAATGTAATATTGTATACTGGTACTTCAATACACTATTCTTTAATTTTTGTAAAAATCATGACACTAAGTTCAAGAAATCTTTGTGCTAAAAAATTACCCTGTAGAATACAATGAGTGTCTAATTTTATTATAAAAGCATACCTGCAAACAGGACTTCTCCACATCTGATTGGTTTACGTGGGCGGGTCCTGGGGCCCTGCATCAGAGGCCGCTCCTGGGGCAGCAGTAGGTAGTTCTTGGCCTCATCCACCAGATCTCGACACGTGTCATCACTCTTTATAAGCAGTTCAGAGCCCACTGTTCCCACCAGAAATTTGGGGCTCATCAGTGGAAGACGAACATGTTGAACAACCTGGAGGTCAGGAATAAGATGCAAATCAACATTCATGAACAAATTACAAAGGAGGAAAACTTCTTCATTTATAACACATGGACATCATATACTGGGGATTTTTTAGAACTTCTTAATCCCTTAACAATGAATTTTCATTTTTTGCAAAGCAAAATTGTTTGACAATAACATTTCTGAAAATTGTGATGGAACAAATAATACAGCTGCAATAGACACATTTTCATAATAATACACTGATATTAAAATCAACATTGCTAATGTTTTAAGAAACACTTACCACAGGCAGGTGTGATCTTCTCTCGGCAATGTTGAACTTGACCCAGTTAACGACGGCGTTGTAGACTTGTTCCTCACTGCGTACATTGAGTTCATCGCTGGAGATGATGTCCACAAGTTGATTGACGGGCAGTAACAGAAACTCTTCACTCTCCATCACCTGTACATCCACAACAAAAACATCTCATCACTGACCACCTCTCTTAGACTTACATGTATCATTTAAGTTTTCAATATTTCCTGCGATTGCTTTAGAAATACCTACCAAAGAACATACTACCTGTACACAGATGTAGTATGCATGCTGTCATTAAAAAATAATTTATCAATGCATGCACCAAATAAAAAGTCTATTCAAAACTAAATTTTACCTCCTGGAAATTATGCTGGGTAAATTTATCGGCTATCCTTAGGAGATCTCTGCAGGCATGAGTGTCGGCAAAAGCCCTGATGCCCAGGCAGTTAGAGGGGTCCAATTGTCTCTTCAGGAACTCACAACACACGTCCTGTATTTCTGCCAGCTGTAACAGACAGGCTGCAGGGAGTAGGGTCTGAACATTGCCCTCCTCCACAGTAATGTTAGAGGTGTAACAGAAGTCTATCAGAAGCTCCATTGCCGTCTCGTCAATGTCTCTGATGGTCACCTCTGTCTGCCTGCTCTCAGCTAACTCTCCAGTAAACATAGCGTGGAAGTACGGACTACAGGCAGATAAGATGACACGATGAGCGAAGATCTTTTTACTTCCCACAATGAGGACCACATCACAAAGCTCTCTGTGTTTGCGCAGGACATTGATGGCCTCCAGGGTGTGTCTGGGATGTTTGTCCGAGGTGTAGGCCAGACGGGCGGGGGAGGGGGGTCGGTCCATCCCCCCGGTCTGTATCAGGTCCGCCGTCTGTAGGTCACGGCTGAAATAAATAAACATGCAATGTTTAAAGATTATCGTGTCCAGCTAGCTTTGGAATATTATAACAAAATAAAGATATAAATTCACAAATTTGAATTTCAAATATTAACAATATCGTTGTCAGTAGGTCATGGCTGAAAAATCAATTTTCAAAGTTTAAAAGATTATCATGTCAGACTCACTTTGTAAAATTATGAAACAATATGGATAAAAATTCACCAAAAAATTCAAATTATTAGCAATTGAAAGTAGCAGTGTGCAAGTACTCTAGAAAAGTTTAAACCTAAAAATCAATGAAAATAGGTACATTTTTCTTCTCCTACACTTTTTCTTGGGGAGAAATGTGACCCTGCATCGAAAGAAAACCTCATGGGGTGGCATGATACCAATTCCTGCTTTGTATGTGGATTTCATGTGCATGTGTCTGTCTTTATATGTACCACTAAGAATCAAGATTTACTCAATATTTTTGTTTGCTTTACAATTAAATCATATTTACAGTTGTTCAAACAAATCTTACCATCAAAACAAATGTGATAATTATATCAAGCATTATCATAGGATAATTACATTGTTTGATTGACTCCAACAGAGTTAATTACATAGTGTGAAAAACTGACAATTTCTTGTCAAAACAACTTTCTATTGATAACAACAACAGCAAACATTACTCTGGTAAAGAAATTTAATGCTTTTAAAAATTTTAATTTAGAAATGAACAAACATATGATAAAGAAATTTATTATTTACAAAATGAATTCAAAAATAGGTATTTAATTTAGATTTAGTGACAATAGTAACATTAAAAGTCATTCAATCCTGTAAGTACAAAGACCACTGAATAACAATCTTCCTAAACAATAATAAAAATATGACATCCCAAGAAGCAATAAATTTATTTTATAGAGAATTTGTCCTTTTTTCTTAATACCTTGTTCTCCCTCTCTATTTGGAATCCAATTCACATTTCAACTTTGTAAAATATACACCAATTGACCACAGAAGCTTTTCAGTACATTATTATTTAGATGGTATAATAGATGTAATGTAATTGTAATGTACAGTATGTTTTTTTCCTGGATAAACAGATGAATGACGCAAGCAATTTGAAAATCTGTGCATAGCACATTTGCAAGTGTGTTTTTACATAATTTTTTTTTGTTTTTTTTTTAATAAAAATAGATTTTTTAAATCCCATGGTGAATATAAAGCTAAAGCTTGGGGCTCAAAAATGTGGCAGTGAAAGCTCAAATATCCACACCAAACGTGCTACAAGCTTTTCAATACCTGCTTTGATAACCTGATTTGGGCTGAGAAATGGCCGACACTGTGTGATCATAGGCTTGGGATATAGATGCTATATGTCCTGGAAGGCTATAAACAGATAATCATGGAAAATCACATAAAGGGTGTACCTTTCCAGCATAAACAGTTCTTAAAACAATATTACAGGTAGATGCAATTTTCATGTATGATGTCTAATTTTTCATTCTAAAATTCAGATCTGAATCATATGAGATGGATTGATAATCTGTGAAGGGATATATGGATTTCATAATAAAATCCTGAATTTAAGTCACAAACGTGACCTATGAAGTCAAAGCTTTGAGCCCTGTAATTAACTCTTAAATGCCACCAATGACCTGCACCTGATACTATAGAGGATGCACCACATCCTCATGTTTGTATACAAATTAGACTTTTCTTCAATTGTTACTTTGATTTCTGCCAATTTAGTTATTCTTAAAATATCTGAAGATCGTTCATTATTTCACATTTTTGTAATCAATATTTCATTCAATTAGCAAATATACTATATAAAAAATTTGTTTGGACCGAGGTGTCTTATATATGAGCCAAGGTGTCCTAAATTTTGGGCCGACTCGTCTGGGTTGAGATGTCTTTCGGACAAAATGTCTGTGGGCCAACGTGTTCTGCATTCAAAAGTGTAGGGATACAACAAAAAACTTTCTTACCAAAAGATGTTGCACTCAATGAGGCCTAAAAAAAAATGGTTTGTTTCCTCTTTCCCGAACGACCCTAGCTTTTACCCCCCCGACTCAAAACTTTTTTTAAAGGATTTTTGATGGAAAATCGTTTATTTCCGTTTTTATCCAATTTGGAAAAAAATTACTCAAAATTTTGGTCACAAAAATGCTTGTAGCAGTTACTCTAACTCAAACCTTTTGTTTCAAAATGGCTGTATGTTTCCATGTGTTGTAGATATTAATAATGCTCTCATCGCTGGCAGAGGAAGTATCTGATATATACCGGTAATATCATTATTTTGTTTTCTTTAGACCAGTTTAATAGTCAGGAATGATATTAAAAGTATTTCTCATTTTATACCATTCAGCAGTGTCAGTATCTAACCAGCATGTATGGATACTGCAATATTAAAGGGAAAAAAAATATTTGAAAAAATAAAGAAAAATTCTGGCCGACCGACCCTACTTTTTTTCAGCATGAAAGCGGAAACAAACCATTATTTTTTTAGGCCTGAATAATTTATTATGAAGGTTCATTATAAATCCTAATATACTCTTTCCCAAGTTATTTATGTAGCACATTTTCTTAAATTATTCAATATAAATAAATCACTCACAATTCAAACAAAATTTTTTATTAGAAGGATATCCCGAAGATTTGTAATTTGAAATGCCCCTCTTTCTAATCGGGTTGAAGAATGTGACTTAAAATAAAGTCTACAAAGATTTTGCATTACAAACAATATGAAAGTATTAGTGTTATAACATTGAAAAATTGTGCAAAGTGTTCCATGAGACTACCAAATGGCAAAAGATGTCAGATTTCTCATTAGAAATCTCTGTAAAAAGTCTGTTTTCATTTCTTTGAATTTCTCTAGGTAATGAGACTTCATTTTAGGCAATGAAACTTCAATAAAAAAAATCATGGATTTTTTTTACCTTACATTAATTAATTTCAATTGTATTTCTTTGAGAGGTATAAGTGTATTTTTGTTTAAAGTGGTAAAGAAGTGACAGAAACCGTAATTATAGTCTTCCCAGGTTGTGGTGACAGAAACCGTAATTATAGTCTTTCCAGGTTATCGTTTCCGTCACATTTAGATGATTTAATAATAATATCTTCATAAATGCACATACTTGATAGTGAAAAACAACTGAAATTAATATATGGCAAAAATTCTAAGATTTCCTCTTTTACACGTCCCCTATTTATATCCTAAGAAAATTCCAGGAACAAAAATATGTTTCTTATGGTTATTTCTACAATATTCAATGGGAAAATCTGACTTAAAATTCTTTTATCCCTTTGGAAATTTTCGGGACTCACAATTTTTTTAAAATTATTATCCTGGTACTTTTAATTTTGTTTGCAATGCAAAATCCCCGTAGACCCCCCAGAGGGAGCGTTTCAAAACAGAAAAACTGGATTTTTTTTTCATTCTAGTAGATGAATGTAGCTTGGGCACAAAGGTATTACTATAACATGATTATCAAAATACATTGGTTGTTGCCATGTTGGGACAGAGTACAGTAGAGATGTTTCAAAGTCAGGTACATTGGGACTTATGATTGGTTAATCAGCCATTGGTTTCTTTAAGTTAACATTATTTTATTAATAGTAGCGAGCGCAGCTCGCCGGCGCACAGCGCCGGCGCGAAGCGAGCTCTAACGGCAAGGCGTGTGTGAATAGAAAATTCGGACCAGTTGCACATTCATTCAACGGATTTTTTTGGCGTCAGTAAATCGGACCAGTAATGCATTGTTTTAATCGTCCCAGTAGTTCCCTGTAATCATGGCAATTTTTATCACTTCACACTCTCACGAGAATCAGCAAGACAATCAAAACAATAACGATGTATACGACATACAGTCAATGTTACCTCTAAAGTTCACCTCAGTACACTCTCAATCAAAAATAATCTAGTGACGTCACAAAGGTTTGCACATTGATCCGATAGATTTTTTCGGCGTCAGTAAATTTTGACCCACAATTCATAGTACCAATGGTTTCCAAGTCCTCGCGTTCTCGCGAGAATCAAAGTAAAACTTTTGAGAAGCATATAAGATGTGTACTTTTAAGAACATCATGCTTTTTAAGTAAATAAAACAGTATGCTTCGCTTACTTTTATTTCTCAGGGGAGTTTTAAAGAGTCAGACGACACTTAAACGTGAACTTTGACGTCACAATAAGGGGAAATTACTCTAACTGAAGTTACTGTAAATCTGCTGAAATTACCAAAATTCTCTCAAAATCTTGCAAAGCTAAAGAATGAGGACATTTCTTCAGAAACAGGAAACATTTGGATGAATGCTCACATTTAATTTATTCACTATAACTACGGTAATTTCCAGGAACGTACACGTAGCATCGTTTTTTTTAAAGTTGGGGGGTGGGGGGTGGGGGGTGGATGGCAGCCTCATCCCAAAAATCTTTACAAGCAAAAAGAAAAAAAATATAATTCTTAAAATCATGAAAATTCTAATCCTTCAGCTCTTTAGCAGTTCAATAGTTTCTTTATTTTCACTCCCATTTATTACATGCTCACAACCCGAGGGGGGGGGGGGGCAATTCCATGTGATAAGGAAATATTTTAAAACGTAAATTAAAAAAAATTAAAAATTAATCAGAAAAAATGTCTACTGCAAAATAAGGGGATGAACTGACGTTACACTCACTTTAGAGAGGAGATACAGTGCAATGAACATTTATATTAAAATCTTTATTATGCAACAACATTGTATCTTAACTATTGTTCTACTTATAAATAAATAACAAATCTTATAAACTATGAATAATGAAAATTTACTGAAAAAATAGATATGTTTTATTTTATTTTGCTCTTTAAAATCCGTTGAATGAATGTGCAACTAGTCCGAATTTTCTATTCACACACGCCTTGCTGGTTTTTTAAGCGTAAATTAAAAAAAATTAATAATGAATAAGAATTAAAAATGTCGACTGCAAAGAAGGGGATGAACTGACGTTACAATCACGATACAGTGCAATGAATATTTATTTTAAAATCTTTATTATTCAACAACATTGTATCTGCATGAAATTGAACTATTGTTCTACTTATAAATAAATAAATAACAAATCTTATAACATATGAAATCTTATAAACTATGGATAATGGAAATTTACTGAAAAATAGGTATGTTTTATTTTATTTTGCAATCAAATTTATTTACGTTGTTAATTTTATTTTTATTGATTTATCATAATTCATTGTTTGATCACATGCTGCGCTCGCCCCAACGGTCGCACCGTAAAACATATTAAGATTTGCTATTGATATATGTTTTGGGTTATGTGTCAGGCCTGTGGGTTATCAGTTTACTGGTTATTGTTTCCACCCGGTTTAACGCTGACTACAAAGGGTAATGAATACTTACCAAGCCATATTTCTAAAATGAATGTCCTATGTCCTCAAAATCTTGAAGTTCTTATTGTTTACAGCAACATTTTTAATCCTAAATAAAAAAAATAAGTCGTAAATGATATCTTCTCTTCTCTTTTTTCAGGAAATGCCATTAGCACAATAACAGTTGAATATCCGCAAAAAAATGTTTCCGGAAAAATAATGGTTAATTTTTTTGACACCACTACACCTAAATTTACTTTCTTTTGGATAAAATTGGATTATTGGTAGAAAATAATCACAGTTTCTAAAAGATAATATTTTTTTCTTGTCCTAAAACTTAACTTTAATCATGACACCGATCATGTTGGTTTTGTAATTTAGTGACCACTCTGTGTTGTTAACACGCACTCATTGGAATACTTGCTTTCAAACATTTAGAAGACTTGTTTATTAGCTACGAAGCTTGGCTGGAAACCGAAATTTAAGTTAGGAAATTTTTTATTTTTCGGAAAACAATATGACAACAGACGTAGCATCGCAGCCAGAGGAGTCAGAGGAACCTGTTGAAGTTTTGTTACCGAATACAAATATCGTTACACATTGTGTTTTGAAAAATGACGTCGAACGTTTGAGAAAATCTTTTGAGGATGAGGCAGATCCATACAAAGAAACTGTAGCCGATTTGATAAATGCTAGAGGTCGTGATGGAAAATCTCCTCTTGACTTGGCATCAACGCTTGGTAGAGTAGAACTTGCAAAGGAATTAATACTTAGAGGCGCTGAAGTTAATTCTGCAAATATAAAAGGTATTTTTATATTTGTGATCACATATACTGGCGAGCGACCAGTTCTCGCCGCGTACCATTTCTCGCCAGTACATTGTGACGTCAATTTTCGTATATAATTTTATGTGTTGATAAAATGACGTCACAATGTACTGGCGAGAAATGGTACTCGGCGAGAACTGGTCGCACGCCAGTATAATTATACATGTATGTGCTTGGGTCGTATCTGTTTAAGTTATCATACCTATGCATAGATCAAGACCTAAGCACCTGTGTTTTTGATGTTATTGTAATAGAATAGGAGGACGACCACAACCTAATCTCAGGGAGATTCATTGGGCTGCCCAAAGTTAATTCTACGTTTACGTCACCTTCAAAACACCAAACCTACGAAGGAGGGCGATAAAATTAAAACAAACAAAATTTTCAAACAATGATTTTTATTGATTTATATCAATACAAATGCAGTGAGCGCATTCAAGCTTTATGTAAACTAACTGTTTAATGTCCTATCAGTTTTAAAGACAATCCCATTAAGTATCAATGTATAATTAATAATGTGCCCTAAACATTTTGTATTTCTACAGATTGCAGTATTTTAGTTGCAAAAAATAAAATCAAACTGGAAAAAATAAAACTGAAAACTATGGGTTGTTTGTTTATTTTAAACAACAATTTCTCCAAAACCTACATGCAAGGGTAACATTAAACATAGAAGTAACTTTGGACAGCCTTGAGACTGAAAAAACTTCTAAGACATCAGTAGTAAAAAAATTTCAGTTTTGATGAATCTCTTTCTATTATTAGACCACAACTAGGCTTGAACCCAAGACCCTTAAGTATTAAAATCAACGGTCGTTTTAGTCTACCAACTGAGTTAATAGGTTAATTAACTTACTATTATAGCTATTGCTAAAAGAAGTGTGACAGTACTATTATACACACTATCATTAATATAATATGTCGAACAGTAATATCAAGAAGCAGACTAATAAACCAATTTTTATACATGTATTAGGGTATGCAGCTATACATCATGCTGCTGCTTGGGGAAAAGTCAGTCTTCTGAAAGTGTTGGTGGATGCTTTAGCAGATTTACAGCTGAAGACAGCGCATGGAGAAAGGGCTCGGGAAACGGCATTAAGATACAACCAAACAGAATGTGTGGACTTCCTAGACTGGGCAGGTAAATGTGTACAATTCTTTGACTATATAGACAACATCTTTCTATTATTCACTTAATTATAATTGTTATCTACTTCAGTAAAATAAGGTATTTTTTTTCTTTATGTGTAGAGGCAAAATCAGAGCTACTTGAGGCTATCCGAAATCATCAGGAATTTTTGACAGATCCTGAGAGAAATCAAGGCCGTCTTACCAAAGAAGACAAGGTGAAGATCTTTTATGGAACAAATAAATAAAAGTTCTGTTTTTTCAAGTGCTAAACTGATTCTCAGTTTAATATTCTGAATGGCTACATATCATTTTCACAAAGCCTTTAAACAATAGAAATCACAGAATATGAGGCCAATTATTCATGGTGCCTTTGATTGCAATCTTTTTTCATTACATCAATCCTGCAACATGTAACCATTAAATTCTTTTTCTGTAAAGAACATCATTACCAACTCATGTAAAGAAAAAACAGAATGGGTGGAGAACACCTCTGATGCTACGACACAGGATTTCATCTCACAGAGACAAAACCTGGACGAAATCATCACACCAATAATACAGAAACTTAATGAACCAGGTACTAATAAAATAAAAACTTGAAAGATAATTCAAATAGTAACTATTGCTTTTAAATTACTCTTCTTTATGTATGTAATACATTACACTTTGTTTGTATATTGTGTCAATACAATGTTTCTAAATATTTTAACAGTAGAAACAGTAAGTATAAAATTAGTTTGTGCGCATGTGTGTTCCCCTTTTGTCCACCCAGAATGACGATATCACATTTTTTAACTGCCTACACAACATCTGTCTGAACTCAATATTGAACTTCATTAACTCGGAATGTTTGCTGTGATTTGAAGCATGATATTAATTTGTTTACCTCCACTTGGCAAGTTGTTGTTGGTAGAGTGTGCATCACAAATTAGAAAGGTTTTTAGTTTGTCCGGGTAATGTGGAATGGTCTTGTTTTAATCTGATTAACAAGAATGCATCATGCATCTCCGTTACTATTACAATCATCATGTGTTAAATATATCAGAATTATATTTTAATTATATTCTATGTGCTCTGCATTTATTTTTTTATAAATTAGATTTTTTACAACTAAGGTACTCATATTTGGTCTAAAGCAAAATAACATACAATTCATACTTTTATGAATTATGATGTTGAATTATATTCAATTATAATTCCTGTTGTCATCTAGAAATCATTATCACATGTGCCTACATGTGTATTTCAGGGTGTATGATTGTTTCATTTTGTTTTTTTTAGCCCCAGAAAAACCAGAAAAAAGGTAAATAGGACTTTTGAAGAGAAGTGCCGCTAGAGACAATATTCATTGTAACCTGTGATAATATATGTATTTTGTGTAAATAAAATTGAATGGTTTAATACAAAAAGATCTTTTATGTTTTATTTGAAGGATATGTTGGCAACATTTATTTATGTATTCTTTAATTTGTTGTACATAAATATGTATATGAAAAGTTTTTGATTCTAAATACATGCACTGTACAGTGAAGTTCATGATATGCAGCAACATGCATTAGAAAGTATTTATTACAAATTCTAAAGGGTGTATTTATCTCAGAATGTAGTAGGAAGGGCAGAAATGTGAAAGTGAGATCATGCAGAGCAAGCTTTCTACACTGAAAGTATTAAAATTTTAAAAATGGCTGATGTAGTACATGGTAAAAGAGTCTAATGTAGATGTTGATTGACTGATTGACACCCTATACATGTACTGGTAAAATAAAACACAACAAAAATTTCCTTCTATAAATGTGTATTCTTAAAAATTAAAAATGCTATAAAAACAATGCACATTTTCAAATTCATGAGGATTCTATTTCTAAAGTCTGTATATGATCATCACTGTTCCCAAGATTTCTGGTTACAATATTAAAAGAGTTTGAAGTTTATCATTCAGCTATTTTAATGCTGTATTAAGGTTGTACACCCAACATCAATCACTTTATTCATGACAGTCGGTCAGATTATAGATGAACTAATCACAGGAAAGTCTATCTAGGACTTTGACAGACTCGCTGTCCAGTGTCTAGGACTTTGACAGACTCGCTGTCCAGTGTCCACTGAAAAAGCCCTTGTCACACTATGAAATCTTCTAAGATTTTTTCTCGTCTAATTATTCTGTCAAATGTAAATCTACTCAAATCCACGGCTGAGGTATTCCTTTTGAGTATGATTTCGCTGATCGCATTGCCCACACAGATTGACTGCTGCAGACCATGGCCACTCATTCCATTGGCTAACAGAAAGTTTGTGATGACAGGGTGAGCTCCAATTATTAAGTTCTGGTCCCACATGTTGTAGTCATAGTAACCAGCCCATGCACTCTTCAACTGAGATAAAAAGAAAAGTCATTTAATTGCAGAAAAACTCTGTGAATTTTCATAATAAACACAATATGAATAGCTTAATCAATATAAAGCTATCTTCATATCTTTCTACCCTGAAACATTTATGACAAGAGGCCCATGGGCCACATCGCTCACCTGAGCAACAACTACATGTAGCTTTACTAATTACTGTACAAAAAATACAATATAAGGGTGAATCTAAATGCATTTATAAGCACAAAAACCTACAATGCTCTTACCTTGATATTTTCAAAAACTGGGACCCTGTGAGCTAGCCTTGGCCATATCTTTTCATTGAAAAACTCATAATCTACATCTAAATTTTCAACAGATGGTTCCTCTTCCTGAAAAATAAATGAATAACCGACATATAGTTTGAGATATACATGTTTGTATTTATTGTTATATCCAACATTTCACAATAATATTGGAATTATTATTGATAACAAAATTCAAAAAGTTAGGTAATATCTAACTTTTTAAACTTGGTTATCAATATATGCATATTTTCAAAAAGGTCTCATTTTTTCTCATAAAAACAGTTAAACTAAAATATGATATGAAATATACCCATTATAGCATATTCCAAAGTTCCCTAGCTCTGCTTTCACATGCATCACTATTAACAATAAAATAGATAGCAGACATGCACCCTGACTAAAACTCACCTCTGATTCCGGGGAAGCCCCACATATATATATCCCCCCGAGCCCCTCCCTCCTGAAGTAGGTCCCAGTGATGTCCACAGTAAGAGGGGTGCTAATCCCGGGGCCGTTGGGACAGTGAAAGGCATAAATAAATCTTTTTCTGTATAAGACAAAGGCATAAATAAATCTTTTTCTGTATAAGACAAATGGAGAGCACTTATGTAAAAATTGCTTATTATATAACAAGGATTTTATATCTGAGTTTTATTTTATTATACATGTACATTGTTTTAATTTGAAGTATTTATTGATTAGAAATGCAAATTAATTAATTTAGAAATAAGTATCCCTATTTAGACAATTGTGTTAGAATTTTGCTTTGATAATAAAGTGATTTCTTACATTTGAATACAAAATAACATGTTTTTGGCAATTATATGGTGTACATGTTTCATCCATAGTTAAGAAGAAACCTTTACTATGGTATGCATATAATTGCAAGCATGAATAAAGAGCTAGGTAGGGTAAAGAAATTAGTCTTTAATTGGCTGCTGTATTTGGGGAAATACCAGTGTCATATAATAGTTTGATACACTGTACTGCAAAATATTGAACCCGGTTACAATATATTATGGGGGGTTCAATATATTGCAGTGATATTTTGAACCCTGGTTCAATATATCGCTGGGTTTAAAATATTATATGACATCGGTATGATATATACATGTATGTTAAAATCTCTTTGCTGCTAAAATAAAATAATACGTACTAAGTGCCGACATACTTTCCTCCTTCCGATAGATCTCTTTATTAGAGAGATAAATACTTTTATTTGTATTTTAGGGGAAAGAGTCCAAAAAGGGTTTTCTCAAAATGGTGAGTCCTTTTATTCTAATAGGAATTTCAGAGATGTACATTTAACCCAAGCCTACATAGAGACATGCACTTGGAGAAAACTGGACTGTTCCAGCAAATAAACAACATACTTTTTACTTATCATAGGTAAAATATCTGTTGAATTGCAAATAAATTACAAGTGTACCAAAACATGCTTTGAGAAAGTTAATAAGGTTGTTACCTGGGTAGCACAGGTAAGGGAATGGATAACGCCCCCGTTTCCGTCCCCATTCCTGCCAACTCTCCTATCTGGGCGGCCCATGGACCAGCACAGTTCACAACCTGGTGACAGTTGGTCTCAAACATATCTCCATTAATGTCCCTTGACTGTGTGGATAGTTGGACAACACAAAGAATGAACATTGTTACAAAGGTACTCATCTCTTCCATGAAAAATCAAGACATTAATACATGTATACTTTATAATTGGATTTTTATTGGGGATGCTGTTGATTTTATTTTTGCAAAACTTTGCAGTTTCATCTCAATCGTAAAAAAATCATATGCAAAAAAATGTTGTTTTAATAATATTGGTTTTATAGTCATAAATTAAAAAAATCACAAAAATAATGTACTATTTTTTAACCAAAACACACACACTTAAAAAAAGCATGATTATGAAATCTGATTAAAATAAAGATCTCTACAATAGTGCAAAGAGATCTGACAACGACCCACTGAGAGTCATCTTTCATGGTGTCAGAATAAACTTTACCATTTGCATGACAGATAAATTTATCAATTAATCACAATAAACTTTATGAGGCGGTGGTAACATTGTTTAAAAAGATCACTTACAGGGAAGTGTAGCTTGCCATCTGATTAGTTAAATCAATGTTTATTCTGACGTCACGGAACATGACCCACATCAGATTGTCAGATCTCTCTGCACTTTGCGCTATTGTAGAGATCTTTATTCTAATCAGATTGGGGGTTTGGGTAGTAGCATCCATACTTCAAGTGGCTGTGGTCTTTATGCAAGGATATGCAACTGATCCTCAGACAGGGAAGACTTACTATGACAGAGGCGAGCACATACTGGTTGCCGATTGTTCCAGGTGCATCTAATTTTTTGGTGAAGCCAATGACCTCAGCATCAATATACCGCACTCCAAGGCTGGTGTTTCTCTTTTTCAGGGCAGCCAGGAGTGAATGGGGATCAAACCATCCCTCCCCGTGTAACCCTGTCCAAGGAAACAAACGATAGACACATCAGGATCAATTTCTGGGATTATTCTAATGTTGAATGGATAATACACTGTGAAATCATTGGATTTCATGGGAGCCATTGTCTATGGGTATTCACAAAATGACTGGTGTGTAATGATGTAAATTTGTGAGCTACCATTTGTATAAGAAAAATATATTAACTCCTGTTTATATACAAATGTTTACAGGGTATACCTAGTTTGTGGTGGCCACAAAACACACAAACGTTGAGTTACCACATACAAAAACGATTTTTAAGGAAAACAAAATGGTTTTACGATAACAAAATTTTAGTACACATATACTGTAGTTGTGAAATACATTATGGTGTTTTTATTATTTTCACTAAGTTCATAAATTCACAATAAAAGCAATAAACCATCTTGAATAAACTGTAGTGCATTCATATTAAATTATTTTTCTCATAGCAATTAAATGGGTTAAGACATTTACTTTTCTAGATTTCTTCTGTTTAAAGAAACTTCATGAGGGAGAATGTTTATTACTCATAAGAAATTGATAAACCCATGATTATATTTTAATAGAAAAATCGATTCTCTGTGAAATGAAAGCCACAACAAAGGTACCAAGGGCTGGGAGGATACACTGCTATCTGTCTCAATATGTATTGTGGTATCTGTGTCACTATACGTTATGTATCACAATATTTTCTTTTTGATTTAAAAAAAATATATTTTACTAAAATTAATTAAACTTTAAGCCTTGAAAGAAACAACTTTACACTGCCATTGACATGGTCGCTATTTTGAATGTTCTGTAGTCTTTAGATTTAGGTTTGTAAAATTGTTAGTCTAATATTTCCTAAATAGAATTTAAAGTGTAGAATAAAACAAGAGGCCCATGGGCCACATCGCTCACCTGAGCAACAATAGCCATAATAAAGTCAGCTTTATGGAGTCATATACAAAATATCAGGACAATGTATAGAATAGATCAAGTATAGAACAATTTTCAAATTTTTCTCCATATATTCTTATGTTTATCATTGAGCCTCTATTGTAACAGGGTGATTTTATCGTCATATTACATATTGAGCATTGCAGTTTCAAGAATTAAGCATTGCAGTTCTCAAGAAGATGTTAAACAACATGTTTATATATGGGATATAACCTACATTAAACTTTTGAACCCCTTATGGGGCCCAAGAATTCTCCAGAAGCAAAAGTCTAAACAATTTTGAAGAACCAACAATATGTCAAAATGCTTTCATATAAGTATAATACAATATATTATAACAATTGAGTTTTTGAGAATCATCTAAAAAAAATTTCCTTTGTAAAATTCCCCCCCCCCCCCCTAATGTGGCCCCACCCAACCCCTGAAGTTTATGGTTTTGACGAATTAGAATCTACACTATCTGAGGTTGCTTTCACTAAAGTTACAGCTTTTTTAGGCAAATGGTTTTTAGAAGAAAATTTTTAAAGATTTTTCTCTATATACTCCTACATGTATGTAAAAATTTGACACCCCCCCCCAAACTGTGGCGCCACCCTACCCCTGGGGATCATGATTTGAACAGACTTGAATCTGCCCTATCTGAGGATGCTTCCACACATGTTTCAGCTTTTTTGGCCGATTGGTTTCTGAGGAGAAGATTTTAAAAGATTTTTCTCTATATATTCCTATGTAAAAATTCCACCCCCCATTGTGGCCCCACCCTACCCCCCGGGGATCATTATTTGAATAAACTTGAATCTACCCTACCTGAGGATGCTTCTACACAAGTTTCAGCTTTTCTGGTTAATCTGTTTTTGAGAAGAAGATTTTTAAAGATTTGAAAAAATTTGACCCCCCGTTGTGGCCCCACCCTACCCCTGAGGATCATGATTGGATACCCATATTATAAACACACTAAATCAATATTATTGATATCTAAAAATATTGTCCCAGCCCTAACCAACCATACAAACTGAAATTTTAGACAGGTGTAAATTAAATACATTTACCGTTTATACAGTATGTTATAAAAATCAAGACATTTTTGCAAGATCTTCATTTGATCTAAGAGCTTAACAAATATTTGAACTTCTTCATAAAAAATATGCCTTACCAAGAGAACCTGCCTCAATTCCATCAATATTTAACCACGGGAATCTCTGCTTAAGCATTTCTGCTGAAAACATCTCCACTTCAGCTCCTAAATATCTGTCAAAAAACAAAACACATACAACAAGAGGCCCATGGGGCCACATCGCTCACCTGAGGAACAATGGCTTTTTATGGGTGTTCAAAGGATATTGTGCCATATGGCTCCTCGGTAGAATAACAAAAAAGACTGCCATAAAGTATCCAAATTTTACACTTATTTTTGCAAACACTTAATCTTTGACATTGTACCTTTATGAAATACCACTTTTACCGAAAACAAGATCCTACGCAAGATATAAAACTAAATGTTTGGTAGGGGTACACCGTTAACTTCCAATTTCCTTTACTTTAGTTCTGCCCCCCCTCCCCAACACTTTATAAAGCGATCAAAATATATGAGAGGATAAAGGTACATATTCTTCTTC
>WFKH01011581.1:9809637-9901407 GCA_016163765.1 Magallana hongkongensis | reverse complement strand
CCCCATTGTGGCCCCACCCTACCCCCGGAGATCATGATTTGAACAAATTTGAATCTACACTACCTAAAGATGCCTCCACACAAGTTTAGCTTTTCTGGCTGATTGGTTTTTGAGAAGAAGATTTTTTAAAAATAAACAAATTTTCAGTAAGTCTGAATTATCTCCCCTTGAAAGAGGGCGTAGGCCTTCATTTTAACTTGAATCCCCTTTACTCAATAATGCTTTGTGCCAAGTTTGGTTGAAATTGGGTCAGCGGTTCATGAGAAGAAGTCGAAAATGTAAAAAGTTTACAGACAGACAAACTGACAGACAGACGCCGGACAAAAAGTGAACAGAAAAGCTCACTTAAGCTTTAAGCTAAAAAGCAGGAATTTAATTTTTTTGTATCAAATATTCATACATGTATGGATACCCATATTATAAACACACTAAATCAATATTATTGATATCTAAAAATATTGTCCCAGCCCTAACCAACCATACAAACTGTGAAATTTTAGACAGGTGTAAATTAAAAACATTTATCGTTACAGTATGTTATAAAAATCAAGACATTTTTGCAAGATCTTCATTTGATCTAAGAGCTTAACAAATATTTAAACTTCTTCATAAAAAATATGCCTTACCAAGAGAACCTGCCTCAATTCCATCAATATTTAACCACGGAAATCTCTGCTTAAGCATTTCTGCTGAAAACATCTCCACTTCAGCTCCTAAATATCTGTCAAAAAACAAAACACATACAAAAAACCATAGTTGTGACACTTGTGGCCTTTTATTTCAGGGGTTGATCCAGATTTCCATGTCATTTTCCAGAAGGGGCCTTATCATAAAAGAGTCTTTCTATGGTGAAGAAATCTGAAGTAGATCCTATTAAAGGATTTTCGGGGGTGGGAGGGTGTATTTCAGGCAAAAGACAAATCAGATTACTTTTGCATTTTCACAAGCTCTTCTAACTTATCAGCTTTCTCTGGTGTTGCAAGGAATAAGTAACCATGGTGATTAAACTGTACATCAGGAGGAGGCTGGTCTGTAAAATAATTAATCTTACATGATCTTTAAATTGCAATTAAAGATATCCAAATACTAGTACTTGTAGTTGTATTTTCATAATGACTTGTTTTAAACATGTCAGTATATATATACAGGTATACATTTATTTGTTACTGTATATTTTGAAGAGGCACAGAAATACACTGACATTACCTATTTCTCCTAAGAAGAACTTGATATTCCTCAAGAAGTTTGTGGTAAACATTGACATCTGCACATTCTCTGGGACACTAAACTGGTGTCTGATGCCCCCCGCTGACAGGGTAGAAGAGGCTCTGGTGTACTACAAGAACCCCATTAACTTGATTGTTAACATTGATTCAAAATCATGTGATCATACATATAGTAAACAATAAACTCAACTACTGACACTGATCAGATGGCATCGTTTTTATTCACTCTTGTTTGCAATTTATCAGAATCATAATAATTGTAGATTTTTTATAATTCACTGTATAATGTAATATAATATATACACAAAAATGTATGATATAGTGGCTGAAAAGAGGTTTGCAGTATAAACACTGTACAGTATATGAGATACTCTGTGTTTATTCAAGATAAATTAGTCTTAAACAAAATTAGTGATCAAATAAAATTCCAGAAAGCAGTATATAACCACTCTTTACCATTGGATCTCTCTCTATAACGATAATTTCCCGCTCTCCCTTTGTTTGTTTGTGAGCGACAAAGAAGGCTACCGCTGACCCCACCAGCCCTCCACCAACAATCACCAGGTCAGCTGACCTTGGAATGTCCTGTTTTGTAGAGAATATTTTGGATATGGATTCCTTGAATAATTTCCCCATTTCCCTGTAAATGTAAGGTCAAATATGTTATATTAATCTTGGCTGAGATTTGGTTTAGCTTGAAATTTGGACTGATGGCTTCACTGAAGTCAGTCCTTCATAATTCAAGTCTGAAAAATCAACAACCCCAACTTTTAATGAAGGTGTCAGTCCAGAATATCAAGCCGAGCCTCATACATTATGTATAAACTGGTATGGGACTGCTAATACTTTGCAGTTTACAGGACATAAATAAATTAAGCACAAATAGTTAATTCTTCCTTTTATTTAGGTGGCTATTTGATTCATTTCTCAATAATTTTGCATTTACATTTTTCTTTTTAATTGTTTACTGCAAACTAATTTTTGCACAAAAAGAGTGCATCAAGAAAATCATTACCTTGCTTTTCCTGCACCAGGTCTGATTTTTTCATTTCCTTCTTCATCATAAATATAGTCGTTTTCATATGAATTACCATCATTCTCATCTTTTTTACTAGAGAAGGATCTAACACCAGTTAGTGACAAAGGCTGCCATTTTCTTGATGAAGAGAGTATTTGTTGCAAATACTTAAGATTTCTAAATGCCAGTCTCATTGTAGGTGCTAAAAACAAATAAAAATTTACAGAATATCCTAAAGACTTGAGAGCAAAGAATTCATGTACATGTTATGGTACATATTCTATCGATAAGTAGGTGCAAAGCTATAGCTCAATTTAAAGGAAGCGAACATGAAAAAATTCATTGTTGCTTAAGAAATTTTAAAAGCCTTTTGAAACTTAAAAATGAGATCTGTAACCTTTTCGTTTAATTCTATCATGAGATTTTATCAATTTAACACTCTCAGTGAAAGGTTTATGGAGGTAATCCATTTTTCCCCAGCATGCATCTGTTCTCTGACGTAGATAAGCCACATTGCTGCTGGTGATTGGGTCAATGTTAGAACTGGGCCAGTGTTTATACAGAGTTGATGAAAGTTACCAAAAAAAATTATGCCTGGATGTGAAGCAAAATTTTGTACTGTCATGAGCTAGAGGACAAGGATTTAGTACATTTCTATAAATGAACCTTAGGTAACTATAAATGATATGTGCAAAAAATGAATAGATAATTTGTGAAATATGAGACCATCGCATTCCAGATGTTTGTACGGAGATGTGGCAGTCAGTATTTACATAAATAAAATGCTGTTTTTAGATTTCAAATATATGTAAAAATGTAATTTCATTTTCTTTGTGGGGTTTCTTACCGTTACTTTTTATTTAAATGCTCTAGAAATCTTTCTGATTTGTTTTATCTTAGATAAGATATTGATGATACGTATGCCGCTAATTAAGACACTTTTTAAAAATCAGGATGCTGAGCAATGCACCTTGTTTGCTCATTTATGTAGCACACGTAATGTTTAAACTCATAACAACACATTAAGAAATTCCCGAGTGTAAGAAAAAATAGGTCACAATAACACTGATCCAGGGACATTCCATTCTTTAAATGTCACATTAACCAGTGACTGCTGGTGGGAATGCATCATTCTGACCGAGACATATACGTCCCTGACTCTGAGATCCAAAATCTTCCTCCATAAACCCTGTTTCAAAATAAAAACTCTTTACATCCATTTCAAGTTTCAATTCACATTTTGATGGTGGCATTTTATCTCTGTTACTAAACGTGTGTAAAAATGCAATGTGTCTCAGTGACGTCAACATCGGTGCTGCCCTCTCTTAGATGCTTAGAGATAACCCAGCAGGGAGGTAATGATTTTAACAATATGGCAGCGCTCATGGATTGCAAGAATTAGTTATTCTAAGTGGTATGTCTTCTTACTGAGGAAAGCTGTGTCTAAATGGTTTTCAGATATCATTATACACATCAAACAGACAAATTTGAGCCCTTGATAATTTTTTCATGTTCACTTCCTTTAATGAAAACTACGACAATTTTTTTTTCAGGGTAAACTGATACAGTTTAATGAAATGAAATATGACATTAACAGCAGTTTATTAATGATAAACAACATATAATCATCTACTATATCAAACTTTGCCAAACCGCCTGAAACCATATAAATTTGCCATGCCAAAGAGCAGTACCACAGTTGTCACAAAGGGAAAATTTGAGAAGCATTGTAGGTACCAATAATGATTATGACTTATGAGTATAAGCACTGTAAATCTTCATGGCAACATTTATAAAGTTTCTTAATCTACCTGTAAAATGTGGGCTAGATATTTTTTAACATAAAAAACCCAGTATGCTAGATTACGATTTTTCCATCTAGGTACAAATACGATGCAATTTGAATTTTTGAACTCAGTTGATTTCCGCGGGTAGGGGGGTAAGGATCTTAACTTAATTTTCAATCGTGTAATTTTCAATGTCAACATGTACTCTTTGGCCTTTTTGAATACCTAGCTATTGTATTGTTGAGTTAGGAAATATTGTTTAAAACATGTGAACGGGTTTTTATTAATGTATTACGTGCATCTAAAGTTGCTTGACTTTGGTCGGAATAAACCAGTATAGCAAAATGCGCAACCTTCAATCAAGGTAAAAAAAAAAAAAAACACCGTCTAATCACATAACCATGCATGCATTTAAATAAAAAAAATATGTTGATGTTTTAAGAATTACTTTTACCGGACTGGCAATTAAAATCAACTCTTTTAATACTTACTGATTTGATCAAAAAGTTGCAAAGCATGGTAACAGGGTGAATTTCATTTAGGAAACATGAATGGGACAGTTATATTGAAAACCGATACGTAACAAATATGTTAATCCCGGATAATATATGGTGTTCTATGCTTTGTACGTACGAAATGACAAATTATGAAATCATGTTGATTTCATAATTTGTTAAATTATATACTCCAAAATAATGACACGGAACAAACAAATAAATGATAAACTCTGAAGAAAATCTTTGTAAGGACATTTTTTTGGGGGTGGGGGGGGGGGCATCAATATCTCGAGTTCTGCGCACCAGTTCAGATTTCTTTTTTTATCGATTATATTAACAACTGTTAACTTCCTTGATACATTTTATCATTCGCGCAAAAAATTACTTGAAAAAATTGATATCACCAATAAAGGGGGTATACATGTACAAATTTTTTAAAGCAAAATGTGCAAGGGTCGGACATATTTTTTATAAGCCTAGGATATCACTTGAAGCATTTGATGGGGGAAAAAGACAAGTAAACAATTGAAAATCTCTGATTTTTTTTCTGATTCAATGAATATACTTTGATTCCCATAACCATAATAACATAATGTGTTTTGGTGCACAAAATAATTGAACATGTCTTAAATTCCAGCTGTAAAATTTTTTGAGCATCCGATCTGCATTGTGTGAAAAGAGGCAAAAAAATGTATGAATAGTTGGGCAATGAGCTGTTTTAACTATTTAATGACTAAATATTTTGAATTTTGATAGGTTTTAAGATAGTCAGATTATTTTGGATTTTTGAACAGCAAAAAATTGCTATAGTTATATCAATCTTTAGATGTACCAAAAGTAAAACTCAGAGTCTTGATAAATACTCCTTTCCACATGAGGACTTATGTGTGTCTCGTATATTTTTCCGAATAAATCAGGATTTAGTATAAAGAATGTGCCCTTAATATTTGAGAATTTTGCAAAAAAAATTACAAATATGAAGATATTTTGATTGAACCTGTGATGCTACATGTAATTATAAATGTTGCACCCAACTTTCCAATAAACCACAAGCACGAAGGCACGAAGGGGAGGGGGGGGGGGCAAGGAGGCTGTACCACTCCTTTTTTTTAAACCTGCATTTTTAAAAAAATCACAAATAGAAAAATGTACTTTAAATGAACTGGCCCCACTTTGGGGATAGTGTTAAAAATTATTATTTGGAATCTTACGTAAAGATATTTTTTTAGGCACGAGGCACAATGACTGAATAACACCCCACCTTTTCTTTTAAAGATATTTTTGGTAGGTCTGCCCCCAAACAAAAATGATGCTAAGTGTCTGGATTTTAATCTTTTGTAGAATATCTGCCCTTAATTTGTGATAGATATGAATTATACCATGCCAATTTGAAATCAGTATCAAACAGTCTCTTTGAAGAGTTCAGTGGAACAAAGCTTTCTTCAGCTTTTCATTCATTTCTCATCTCCTATTAACCTATTAACGTCCTAATTTTTGCGGATTTTTTGTACACCTCTCTCTCTCTCTCTCTCTCTCTCTCTCATTATAATATAGTAATTTATTATCATGCATAAACCAGAAAATCAAAAACAATTATCTAGCTAATCTCTTAAATCTGAGCAACATTATAATTTAAGAACAAGTCGTTTGTAAACCCAGACTACTGGAAGTAATGAAATAACAGAAATTATGATATTAAATAATTAATGATATGCAATACCGCGTATGCATGAATTAGTTTATGATATATGGCGGTTTGGGGAGCGTCACTCGTCCTTCGTATTAGATAACGTACTATGTGAGTGGTTTGCCGTTTTTTTCTCCAAGGTTTATACGACGTTCCAAGATTTTTGACATCTTTAAGACGATGACTATCGGTAGCAGGTAAGAATTTATCCTTACTTCGATCTGTTCGCTCTTCTTTTTTCTTCAGTCTTTTGGGTTGTATTATTTATATCTTTCCACTTCGGCAGGCAGTATAAATTAAAGATAAATCAAACCTTAATGCCTGAGATTCTATTTCTATAATAGATTATGTAAAAATATACCTTTTGTGACACTAAAGGTGAAGTTTTTGTCGTAAACGAATAGATCTATGATCAAATCAGGGCAATTTGTTACCCTTCACACGTGTCAAGCATTCAATTACTCCCACTCTTACACAAATATATCATAACTTGGGTTATTAAATTGATATCTATGGGTGGAGAGGCCGTTATTTAATGCACAGAATATGTGAGGATTTACATTTTATGCAAATCAGCTTTTATTACGACGATTTTCATGACTTTGTATAATTCTAATTAATAGCGATGACGATTCAAGGTGTATTCTATGTGGAAAATAAATGTCGAAATGTAAACAACGCCTTCCCTAACACATTTCTACGGTAGAAAAGTCAGTCTGATAAAAATCAAACCTTCCACCAACTTTTTTTTATTGTGATGGTTTTATTTGAACAAATTTTATTATATATTAATATTATGCATTTAATACCTGCAAATTCAATTTAAAGTATGCTATTTGCAACCAAAGCAGCTATCCATTTTTGCAGGAAAATATAAAAGAATTTCGTATAAAAGAAATAATAGAATATATTTGTCTTTTAACAAAGAAATCAGGTTTCAGAAGAGATACTTAAAACGATATGTAAAATAAAGTTTTGTTCTAGTATTCAACCTTAATGATAAGTAGGATTTAATTTATAAAATAAATATGGAGGCAAGCTAGTATGAAAATGTTTCAATTTTATTCATACAATAACCCCTGTGGCCCAGAGAGAGTCTGAAAAGCTAGGGGGATACTGTTTAATTTTAAAACATAAAAATGACCAGTAAGGATGCTTAATAGATGTAGTACAATTAGTATGGAGTAAAGCTAATATACAAAATCTTTTCAAGCTCTTTCGAACATAACCCGAGAAGACGGAGGTTGGGGAGGGGAGGGTTACAAAGGGGTTACAATTTGGGTTCAATAATTAAATGGAATATTAAAATTAAAAAAAAACACTTTTGTGACGATATTCATTTTGAATTGAGGTAAGCTTATATGTATTTTTTTAACTGACAAACACCTTCGTAGGATATTGTTAATCTACATTAAAGGGACTTGGACACGATTTGAGCTCAAAATTTTGAATTTTATTTTTCCGTTTTTAATGTTTAGAATGATTAATATGGGTATTTTTAATGCCTTCTCAAAATTTGAAAGTCAAATATTGAGTTACATACAAGATACAGAGTTTGAAATTTTCTCTTTTGTAAACAAAGCTCGAGTCTTGTTATTGTTTACATATGTGTGTTATTGGTATAAGTTTCAATTAAAATGTTGCTTTTTCTGTTGATAATATTATTTATGAACAGATTGAATCAGTTTATCTTGTTTACCACAAGTCATTTTGTCAAAGGAATGATAATTCCTTACTTTACATTATTTGTAAACAAATATAAGACTCGAGCTTTGTTTACATAACAATGAATTCTAACCTCTGTATCTCTCTTATTACTTGACTTCTAACATTCAAACTTTGGTCAACTATTCAAAATGCACTAGTAAACCATTTTATACATAAAAAATGAAAAATAAAAATTTGATCTCAAATCGTGTCCAAGTCCCTTTAAATAAAATTGAGCAGAAAATTTAAATTTTCTCTCAGGTTAGCGATGTAACACGTGGGTATCTTACAATAATTGTAATTTTATTTTACCCGATCTCATAAAATATTTTGCGTTGGTGAGATTTTATTCTAATCGTTTATATGCATTTTAAAGAAGATGGGGGAACAAGATAGCGCAAATGCCCATTTGGTTTAGTCGTAAAATACAATTTCAAATTTAATTTGTTCCAACTAAATATACTTGATAATGTTATAATACAAGTTTACAAAAGCACAATTTCTAACTATATTCAGTTTTGAATATTTTAACAAACGATAAGAAAAACAATTTCTTAAGTTTTGGTGGTATCGAACCCACAACCTAAAAACCCTAGCTCTGTAATGTTACCTAATGTCTGGTGCTCTAACATTGAGCCATTTCAGTCACATCAAACTCCATTGTTAAATGCTAATATGCGACTTCAACCACGAATTTACGGACTTGTAATATTTTTCTAAAACGTTCAATTGTTGCGATACAAAATGACATTTTTTAAGTATAGTGGGTCATCTCTCCATGTTTTCATTGATTGAAATCGGTTTGATTTCCTTTAAACCTTATATAGACTATGACAAAAATATGGAGCTCAGACCCACATTATAAAAGAAAAGGCATTTAAGTTATAAAAATGACACTATTTTGGAGGTTTTGACACGCATAGGCCAGTTTTAACCAACCTATTCCAATTATTTAACATATTTAGGGGTTATAAATCGATGTTATGGTAAATATACATTGTTTTCAATAATTTAGAAAGAAATTATGAGATTTGTTGATATTTTAATTTTATAGTATCTTATCTATCCTCATATAGGCAGTTTACACGCCTTATTCACCCATCTTCTTTACTCGTGGAATATAACGGACTTCAAACCATATCCCCAACCCGACTTATTTTATTCCAACACAACTTTTGGACGGTTTTCTTTCAGGGCCCACTTTCTAGCAGTGTTCTTCCTCCATTTGATCTGTGTGTGTTACCCCTGTACCTGTCCCTACAAGCACCCCCAGACGGCGGTGTGTGGGGCTGACTGGGGTAAGTAACAATGCAATAACAACTTCCTTAACAACATACTACTTCATCAACAACTTTGTCATCACCACAGGTGTGTTTGTGAAGTAATGTGGCACCTGGTAGGCATTTGATAATTATATCAGATTATATTGTTTTTGATAAGAGCAGGATGTAAATACGTCTAGGACTACATGATGGAAAGCACCATCACTGCTGCTATGAATAACACTGACATTAAAATCTAGAACAAATCTATTGATGGGTATTTAAAGAGTGGCTGCAAATAGTTTGTAAATGATTAACATAGGTGTACATGACTTTTAGACAGACGACCTCAAAAACGACAGTCATTGTTTGCAAAACTGATTGCAATAATTGGAATTTGATACGACCTATTTCAACATGTACGTATATATCGTATATCCGGTAATTTTCGCGATGATCGAATTTTCGCTTTTTTCGCGATTACTTTTACAACGCAAAATATTAAATACGCAGATAGTATATCCGGTCATGTTTCAATAAGAAACTTTTTAAATCGCAAAAATTGGCTGATGCATATAAAAAAGTTACACATTTTCCCCATTTTCGCAAATTTTGTGACACGCGAAAAAACCCCCCGGATATATACCGTACGGTATCAGAGATGAGCTACTCATTTACTACTAAACTTCTTGTTTTCTTTGGTCGTTTTGTTTTTGAACTTCTGGATTTCTTGAAATATGAAATAGGCATTGGACAATTGATCCATTTACATTAGAGGCCTTCTATTATAGTATATATATCAAGCTTTCTCAAAAAATCAAATGTGATTTAAAGAAATAAAAAGGAATAGAAGCAAGCAAATATAAAATTCATATCTATAATCAAGCAGAAGTAAAAAAGAATGACACCCGTGGTAAAAAAAAAAAAAAGAGCGGGATATGTTCGGAAAGCATAGATGACACATCCCTATAATCTGTATTTGATCTGAGTCTAACTGAACTGTTAGAGATACACTGAAGGGGAAAAATATCTTAAAATAACGTTTCCTTTGGATTGATTAAAGGGACATGGTCACGATTTTGGTCAAAATTTTATTATCGGCCGCAGGAGCGGCCGATCTATTTATGGTTGTGTTAGAATGTGCACATGGGGAAATGAGACGTTATTATTCCTACATCTAGAGAAATATTTTATTTGATTACAATCGTAAAATTCCGATTTATATTATTTTTAAAAAATGTTTTTATTTGAGTTTTACTTGATTTCTAAAAAAAAATATTTTCTTACTTACTTTTATGGTATATAAATTTGTAAATTTATTTAAGTTTTTATATTTAAACAATGAATGCTCCAAAGGAGAGGAGTATATAAGATATAAAAGCAACTCGTTATGAATACGAGATTCCGGATAGTATACTAGTAGCTATCATATCGCACTCGGAACTACTCGGATGTCTCGCGCACTCGACAATAATAATTTGTATGGAGCGTAGCGGAATCAGCCGAGGATTGCCGATTGATCATATCGTGGGTTATATGGTATCGCGTATAGTAGCACGCGCTGAAATTGACATTTGACGTCAGGATATTTTTAGATATAGTAAACAGAGACACGCTGAACATCACTGAGGTATTTAATAGAGGAGATTCACAATAACATAGTTTCTGGAAGCATATGCATATTAATAAATTTTTTAACAAATTCATTTAACTACCGCGATATCATAGGTCCGCCTCATACTTCATTAAAAACGATTAAAAAAATGAAAAGACGGAGTAAAAAAATGCAGATGTTTTACATTCAATTTACGTTTTGTTCTTCATTATTCTGCATGCTTAAAAACAGCATATTATATTGTATTTTGTATTTTTGAGTATGCAACAGCATGCAGCATCTTTTGCAAAAAAAAAAAAAATCGGCATCGTCACGTTCTTTAACAGAGTAAATTATGAAAAACAAAAGTGCATATAAAATTCACATAGTTTGATTAAAGCAAACGATTTCAAATTCTTTTTTTTTTTTTCGAAAATATGTCCACACATTGATGTCAAAGAGTTATTGCCCTTGCCTCAAACTTCTATCTTGCAGAATTAAAAAAAATGCATCGGTTGAGAATTAGGACAATATTTTTTTTCTTTCAGTCTTATGAAAAAAGACAAGCACTCTTTTTCATTTTACAAGTTTTGTTTATTGTTTACAAATGTTGTTTAAAAAATAAACTTCAGCCAAAAATACATGTAGGTGTGTATTTCTTTTACTCGTATGCACTAGCACATCATTTAAAGTGTTTAAAGGAGGCTCATTACACCCACCGTTAATTTCAGTTTCATTACAGCACTACTTTTGATGTACATTTCAAATGGAGGTAACAATGTAAAATTAGCTTGAGAAGGAAGTTTTTCCAGTATATTGAACCAATGTAAACAAAAACATGGCACGAGCCTTGTTTATATAACAAAGAATTGTGAGCTCTGTATCTTGCTTATAACTCTACGACTGACATTCAAATTTTGGTTGATTGTTAAAAATGCGTTTCTAAAGCATTGTAAACAATAAAAATAGAAAACTTAATTTTGACCAAAATCGTGACCATGCCCCTTTAATAGAGGACAACAGACTGTTTTAGGAACTATCCAGACACCATTATTCCAACAACTCTGCCACTGGCTCTTTCATCAATCATTAGTTTGTCTATTTTAAGACTTTTCCTTTTAAAACTATTACTAAAGACTAATATCAATCGCAAAAAGTTACCAATTATTTAAAGCACGCACAGAAAAATACCAATTTCTTGTTTTGAAGTTTCGTCACGGTTAATTGATTTCAATCGGTATTGTCTTATTTTATCTGTGTTATTGATGAGAAGACATATCGGTTACGAAATGTTAAAAATTTCACTTTTTTTTTTCGTAATTTTCAAGTTATTCTATTCATCAGGGTGAACACTTAGAAACTTTGTTAAGTGTATGTTTAATTTAGTGTTTAGAATTCTGTAACATCCACTTACTTTGCGCCAAAAAAGGATAGAAGTTAAATACTGGTAAATCGCTTAAATCGTAATTGTTCTGCAATATTTCATTAGCGTTTGCCCAAAATCACAGGTTCTGTATTAACTACACCACCCCCAAAGTTTATCTTGTAAGTCATTCTGACTTAATTGAAATACACTCGGATCAACAATTGTTAATTAAAGGAATGTGTAAACAATTCTAAATAATTAAAATATCCTGTTTTGAATGAAACTTGTTTGTCTTTGGCAAGAATTAGATCAAG
The DNA here is from genome assembly GCA_016163765.1 of Magallana hongkongensis. Classification (NCBI taxonomy): domain Eukaryota; kingdom Metazoa; phylum Mollusca; class Bivalvia; order Ostreida; family Ostreidae; genus Magallana; species Magallana hongkongensis. The sequence goes on along the minus strand of WFKH01011581.1, from coordinate 9,888,949 downwards.
GTTTCTTGATATCCGATTTGTCATACTTTTGGATTAGTAAACTTTGGTATCTTTAAGTATCTTGGTCCTATTTTGATTATATATGATATGAATTTGTTATGTACATCTATGAATCATTTTTTTCCAGCACTACTGGGGACAGTTCAGGCCTCTCTGAATATCACAGGAGACGATGGCCAAGCGAAACACCAATACGACATATATATTATTAAGGTCATAAAGGTCAGACTCAGACTCTTATACTATTTTACAGAGTGCTCAAGGTATATATATGAAATATTTTTTTTTTAATAAACATTTTGGAAATATTTTGCTTCATTCTTCTTCAAACTTCACATAAGAAGTCAATCGCGGTACAACGATTTTGTATCCACAGTAATTTATTTCGGACTCGGAAAAAATGACAAACTTTGAATAACTTCGCCTAAATTGGTCACGTGATTCTATTTTTTAATTATCAACAACAACGAAGACGACAGATTGTGTGTTCAAGATTGAATGTAAGAAAGGAAGGATACTTCAAGATAATATACCAGATTCTGCTGTAACACCCCCGCTCATGCGCAGTTGTGTTGTTTATATTATGCAACGTACGGATCGTCAATATACGTACTTTTGCTCACTTTGTATGGATAAGTAAAGATGAGAGAGAGAGAGAGAGAGAGAGAGAGAGAGAGACAGAGATGAACCAAAAAAGCATTCTTTTGTTGTTAATAATTACTTTAAAAAGTAGCGATCATTGCGGGAAAAAATCGTTTTTTCTCATATTCTCGTGAGCCGCTGTTGATATCCTTTTAAGGAGGTTGAGTGGTGAACAATCTATCCATCAGATCTGCCTTAGACTTTGACATATGATATTTTTAGCCATAAGCTAACATTTGTAAAGAAAAGACCCAAATATATGTATGAGTAAACATGCTGTGGATGTAAATTTATATTCATATCACAAATTCCTACAGGATAAAACATCAAAACTAAAGGACAAATCAGTTACAGCGGTAATAACCCCGCTCGACGACTGCGCAGTCAACATACAGACAGATTCCAGGACTATATTTACAGGTAATTTGATGAACTAACGCTTTTTTTTTTTACATAAAATAATTCATGTTGATACTTTTTTCCGTGTTAAACATCTTTTTTTGTCTAAATTCGTGTCTTATAACTTTTAATTCTTGAATTAACAGGAAGCTTTGATGGGCTTGGCTATGCTACCATGACCAAGTGTGACTGGCGTGAAGATTATACTGAAGTCCCAAAATGTCAAAGAAGAAATCTGTTTAAAAAATTCTATGAAAAAAATTGTGGGTGCATTGTAAGTGAATTATAGATAACAATAAAGGGTCATGTAATGGATGGATGGATGGATGAATGGATGGATGGATAGAATTATCCATTCTAGGAGAGACAGAGTGAAGGACATTACAACTAATTTAGAAAAATGAGAAAATATGCTGATATAAGATGGCCGGTCTTTCGTGCGCTTACAAAAAGTTAGTCAACTCATGTAATTTTTCTCGTTTTCAAAAATATTTATAATTTCTTAGTAAAGCATGACGTTGAAAATAGATTGGTGAGATATCTGCAGAAATGTGTAAAGGAGCCAATAGAAATAGGTCAGAAATAGGTCTTGAATTATTTATGAGTACGAGAAAAAATTGGCGAATTTGCACACGGTCAGTAAGCGTAAGCGAGAGTGGTCGTATGTTTCCGACATTAAAAATGATACTAAATTGCTTTATCAAAAGGTGTGTCTCCCCGGTGAGTGCCCTATGGACTCCACCCCTCACTGTGTCCTGCGTTCCTTTGACGACTGTGACAACAAACACAGTCATTGCGCCATGTACTCTGGCTGTAACAAGTGCTCCTGGAGACGCTGTGTGTCTTACTATGACTGCCAGGATAGTCAAGTACCTGGACCAATACAGGACTTTGTGTTATAGTACCAACATCAGCTAAGGTAAACTACCGTAATCAACACGTGGACAATGTATGGAGCTCCCCTGTTGTGGGGGACAACAAATCGACCCAAGGATCGGGATGCAATGATTGGGCGATCCTGATTAGTTGATGCAATGTGAATGTGTTCTCGTCGGGTGCATTGACAATCCTTCTGTTTTTGTATTTATTCTTCGATTTTGTGAGTTAAAAATGATGTTTATGTGATAATTTTTTATGCAAATGTATAATATTATGTACATGTATGTGAGAGAATAAGATCATTTCACAAATAAATAAAACATATTTTTTTGGAATTATAGATATTCTGTATGTTTGCATCGTTCTCATAGCATGATCAACCAAAATTTGAGTGTCAGTTGTAGAGTTATAAGCAAGATACAGATCTCACAATTTTTTGTTTTTCTATCTGCATAATTTCACCAGTAGTTGTTACAACGACACCAAAAATATAAAACGATTCAGCAATAACAATAAAATAGCGGAAGCAAAGTCGCTAGCAACTGCAGCAATAGCTGTAACAAGCTGGACAGCTATAACATTAGTCAATACGGCATAAAATATAACATTCTAAGCTATAGCGATAACAGATAAACAGCAAGATAATCTGTTACAGCTATGATAAATTATCTAAACGGCAAAACAACTGGTATAGCTACGGTTTAACAACAACTGAAGCGAAGGTAATAAGATTAGTACTAAGACAGCAACCTAAGAAGCAAGGACAAAAACAAAAGACAAAAATCTACAAATAGATGTAAAAGTTCGAAAAGAGTGTTGCCTCTAAGTGTATGAAATATGTGATTGTCTCTCTTTGCATCGTAAGAATGTTATATGTACAGCACGAGTACAGCGAATTAATGGGTACACGTGTATTATAGCAATGTTACAGTACATGTATATACTGGTACAAATAGATGCTAGATTCACACTCGTAATAAGACATGGATTTGACATGGATTAATTTTTATCGTGTTTTCTATCGTATTTGGAATTTCACTAGACCAAGACACTTACAGGAATGATTTTACCATTCCATAATTATATTTTTATATAAATAAACATGTACACGTCAATAATACCCGTTTTGTTTTTCTTTTTAGAAAAAAAAATAATTCACGCAAAAGCTAACATTTTACCATGTTTCAATATGAATACCATGCAGACATTTTATTAGATGACGTTTAAGATTGTGTGTATAAATAAAAATTATTTTAAAAAAGCAATATTTCTTCAATATTCCCCTTTTTAACTGTTAATTTATGATGCAGCAATATGCAGCTTCATTTTTTTTACTCATACAGAATATATTATCAGATTTTATAATGTGGTTATAATGTGGTGATTTATTAATCATGCATGATTATATATATTCTGTCTCTGTTGACATTTGGGAGTTATTTGGCGATACATCCAAATATGTAAAGATGCAGCAAGTCGCTGCAAATAAGGCGTTGTGAGATGACGTAACGTCTACCGTGCATCTGGCACGTACGTTCATTCATTCATTAACCACGCACATTGTTATTGTACCCAAATATAGCCACCCAAATATAGCCACGAAAGACAAACTGAAAAGGTAAAATCAGAATGAAAATTCTTTAGTACAACTGCAAACTATAATACTAGTTTCCAATTAATTATAAAATTCTAATACTTCAATTAAATTTTAATTATTATACAGTTTGTGCTGTGATATACACAGCTGAAAATATAATTGATGTCTAAAGAACGGTTGTACATGCAATGTCGGACGTGATACAAAGCATCGAGCTTGGCACAAAGATGACATGTATATATATAGGTCAAGTGGGTGTTTTTCTTTTAAAAATGTTTTGTACCTATATAATATTTATTTTTCTTTTCACATATCATACCCTATAGACGTACACAATACTATTGTTAAGTGAGAAATACAAACAATAGTAGGCCAATAGAACTATCCTCTATATTGTAAAATATAGAATATGTTCAAAACATCCTTTCTTAGAGGGGGGGGGGGGGTTACGACATTTAATCCGGTCTGACGGTTAACTAACACACACACCCACCCCCCTTGGTGATAACACAGGATCGTCAATCCCATTCATTTCGTGACCCTTCTTTTAGTGCGTGTTCTATATAATTACTTACATCAGAGGGAATATTACGCTCGTGCGTTCTGACGTCAATCTACAAGGTTTTAGTAGTATCCAGGGTAACTGTATTTTGACTGTCCATTATGAACGTCTGCGGAAACTGTTGCTACATTAATAGTTTATATGGAAATGTCCAAAATTTTCATCTATGGACATCATAATGTTAAATTTTCAGCTGCTGCTTCTGCCGATGATAATGATGATGATGACGATGACGATGATGAGAGTGTAGGCGGCGATGATGTCAACCATGTGCTTAGAAGCGCTTACATGGTCAGACTTTGCAGGCTCACAAAAGAGTGCTGTATAAAATTGGGAGTAACAATGTCCATATTCTTAAAAGAGAATTTTTTTATTTGCATTTTTGTTTTTGAAATACATTTTTAGATATATCTTATCAAATTGGTGGTCCTGCAAATAAAAAAAAAAATAAGAATAGAACATTACTTAAAGGACATATCGCATGTTTCTAAAGTATAGGACATTTTACATTTTTTGCCTTCCTTGTGTATATAGTAATTACTTCTAACAGTTTGTTAGCTGTATAAAAGCGGTAATTAGCCATAATATCAATTTAAATCATAGCCCCGATCGTATAAAAACTCGTTAATTAGATAGCGTGTCACGTGGTACGGTGACGTCACATGCGACCTTCTTCGAACAGCTGATTGTAAACAAATTGTAGGATTAGCATTTTCTTCTTTAAATCTGAGACATTTTTTCACCATGTACGATGGCTTTTTTATGTTGACTTAATTGAAAGAATCTTATTATTCAGTCGTACATGTTTCAGCCACCATTATGGGTAAAAAAGTCGAAGAAGTGACGATGAAGTCGGCCATAACGATCAAATTGATCGACGTGTAAACATGGTAAACACAACTAAGTCAGGAATGTAGCTAAAAGAAATCGGTAACAGGTGTTTATTTTATCAAAATCTACAATATTTTTGTTTTTTTGGCCTTCTTTAAGACTGAGAATGTTCATTGTTGTAAAGCTGTGGTGCACAAGAAATGTGTTTCTTCGGTCGTAACTGGTCACAACTTTCTAAGGTTCTTTACATATTACTCTGTATATATAAATAAATATAGCAGGAAAAAAACACGTCTCCTTAATTATTTTTTTTTTCTGTAGGATCGCAGCTCCGTTTTTTTTATCTATTTACGTAAAAATGTATATCAATAAACTTTGTCTATTTCTCGCGTGAACATTCAACAGTTCAACATCAATATCAACAACTCCTTGACTTCTCCCACAAGAAATAAAACTTCAGAAATATCACATACCGTACTTATGATTTCTGCAGAGGTGAGCTATAATGAAATCATTTATGCAAAACCTACGCATACATATATGTATAGTTTAACAATATCAATAAGAAAACAGCTAATAACAAAGCGAGGCGTTATCCAAAATGGCGTCCTCTCTTGTTATTTTCCTCCGATGAACTTGCGTTTTGTACACAGGCCCCTGTTGATAAACTTCTATTTTTCTCTTTGAAAAATAAATACGATTTGTTTATGAAACTAAAATTACAAAAATATACCATTTAATTAATAATATATGTATTTAATGTTTATTTATAAATCCTCTTGTCGACAGATAGACCCCCATTGGGTACAAGATTTCCGCATACTTTCGCAAGGGAAACTATGAAAACAACAGTCCAAATCCCCATTTTTGACGGCTAGAACACCCGCAGGAGACACAAAACACCATCATATCCCGTTATCGGCAATTTCAAAGGTGATAATTAGTTTAATTGTCGTTTAAATCTAATCCAATTACAAAGATGGCTAACAGCACCTTCTCGCTCGAGGTCGCATGTGACGTCACACATAATGGCGGGTAGATCGAGAGAGAAAATATGCATATCGCGACATTTGAATTTCATTGCCTTCAAACTAACGAGTTAGCCAGATTATTTTGTGTTAACGATGATAAAGTTCATTTTTAATGAGTATAGAATGATTTTATTTAAAAAATTCCGAAAATTGAAAAACATGCGATATGTCCTTTAATGAAAATAAAATAAACATATAATATATATTTGAGGGATTTATTATAATTTTTATCATATAACAAATGATATACATGTATGTATAAGATTAATTCATCTTTTACTACTTATTCACGTTTAATAATTTTATGGAATATGAAATCAACCCACTTTTACACAAAATAAACAATTCTTTAGATTTTAGATACAGATTCCTTTACTTCATTGTTCTTTATATCACTGTTATATGTCATCATAAAGAATATGTATCTTCTCTATTTCATATATATTTCTTCTATTTTACATTTTTCTCTCAAATTTACTTTTATATTGAACTTATAATAAAGAATTTTAAAACTAAAATTGCATCACTTACTGCTCTGATTTGAAATTGAAATCGCTTTTTAAATTAATCAATGTTATTAAACGTTGGACATGATCTTCGTAAGCCAAGGGGTTTCGGTCCATCCCTCTCTCCCGCTGAGTGGACCGAAAACCCCTAGCCGTCGAAGATGCGACTTTTGAAGTTCATACGCCAGATGATTACAGTTAGTGCTTGTAACTAACAAAATCACAATGCAAGAACCTCGGCGGGACTTAAACACAGAACAATAATCAAATAATTCGGGAAAACAATATTATGCATACAGTTAAGTGAACATTATTCTATTTCAATATTTAGGTTTATTTGAAAAATAAGGCAGTTGCATATTTTTCATGCAAATACACAATGTAGTTTGATAATCGAAGGTATTTTCATCTGTAATTTTAGCTATGCAAAGCTAATCTGCCGGAAGCTACTGCACACATATATCTACAATATATATTTTTTGTGGTTAAAATTTGTGACACATTTCTTATGGTCCTTTTTGTAGACTTCCTTTCTGAACTCGGTATGCCTTTATGCCTTTCTGGAACTATGATTGTAACAAAACTTACCTTATTTTCGTAAGTCCCTTGTACAGATATGATGGGCCATAGTCCGTTATATGTCTATGGATGGGACTAGGGAGGGGGGTATTCTTTTTAAAACAAAAAACAAAAATGTAACGTTATGTCAAGTTTCTGATAATTGTTGTTCCCTTTATAAAAAAAATTTGGAGTGGTCACTTGACTTCTAAATTCTATACGTTTTAATATCGTTTTTTGTAAAGCGAGATGAGGGGAATCCCCACCTCTTTATTCTTCGTACTTATAGATCCGCCAACCAATGATGATTGTTTCCCTTCCATAAACCTGACACACTAAGCATTTCCAAAACAAATCAATTCACGTGTACATATATTTATAAGTTTTAAATATTTCACACTTATTTATTTAAAAACATAATTCATATTACCCGTTTCAAGAAATCACCAAAAATGAAAGTGTAAAATAAAATACGAAACTACTGCTAACCTATTTATCTTGCGTGGGTGTAAAATTATTAAATTATCATAAACAAATGCACTATCATGAATATATTTGTCGAGGTAAGTGGGCTCTTTTCTTTGATTTATATGAAACAATAGAATAAGTGAAAGGTGAATTTAAAAGATGTTCTGAACGTAACCGTATTTGATATCAAGATTTCTTTGGAATACACAAACGTTATTTTATTGCCTTCCCCGATTTCCTCTGACTGACTTCATTGACTTCTTGATTTTCTATAACGTTTATCGGCTCTTTTGTCATTGATCGGTGAGGGAATTAATGATCCATAAGCAGTTATTTTTTGTTGATATATATGTTCTTCGTTGACCTCTGGATTAGTAATGTTGTGAAATACCAGTGTTTCACCTCAATGTTTATTTCTTTTGCTGTGGTTTACTGGTTAGGTCTCTCATATTTATTATTATTCTAAACCATACTGCAGTTTCACTTAGTTCGGATTAATGTTAGTGAATAGCTACCCATGTTTCATTCATAAAAAGGCCAGAGGTTTTCAGTGCTGACAGTGAAATTATATTGATCGTTTAAGACTATTTTCCTGTCATTAAATTGTCATATTCTCATAGATAAATCAGGTACAGTGATGGATTTTTATTATTTGTGGTTGGATATATTTCATAAATCTGTTTCAATTATTCATTAATCACATCTAATTTCTGATAAACTGTATGGTAAAAAGATGGTTATTCTATTTTTTTGTAGCCCTAGAAACCTTAATTCTTATATATCAATGAATCTTATTTTAAAAAAAAAATGGATTTTAAAATAAACATGTGTTGTTAAATTCTCACTCTATATCTCATATTTTTATGAATTGTTATTTTTGGTCAGTGTATCTACTGAAAGCCAGAAAAAATTGTTATCATAGTACCTAAAACCTGTTCGATGATATCCTTTTGAATTTCTCTGCACATGATAAGATAAATGATAATAAGAAATCTCCTTTTTTCATATTTAATATAAGAATAATAATTATAAATGTGAATCTCAGTGAACACACCTTTTTTATGAAAAATATCTTACCTAAATTGTTTAAGGTAGAAGAATTGTTGATCATATTCCAGATAGAAAAATATCCTATAAATTTGTGTACCGGTAGGACACTGTTGCTTTTATACATTTTACCTGGTAGACTTACTAAAGACAAATTAGATTTAAATCCAAATTTATAAATCTAAGAATCCAATGCATGTGAGCCACTGATCCTCATTCTCTTGCACACCTTAGTTTACATAGGACTATACATTGTGATATACATAATGATTTTTCCCTGAATTACCATGACATTTTGGTCTAAAGTCTTAGTGTGTATTATTCATCCAAACTATGTTTTTTCACGAATTTTCCGGTCCAAAGTAGGGGGGGTGGGGGGCGCATTATACACAAATGCGGTCGGCATGTTTTTTCAAAAGCATGTAACTTAATATATATTTTTAAAAATATATACATGTATATAACTTTTATATAACTTTGAAAAGCATGTAACATTATATTCATGAAATATTTGAAGCTTTGACATAAGCATTTTTTGTGTTTATTTTGTTTCGATACTGTAACATTTTATTAAGTACTAATATGTGTTTCAAAATTAATTGAATTAAATGTTTTAACAATTTCTTGTTTAAGTTTTGCCACTTTTAATTCTTGCTTCAGGTGTGCTTATAAGTCTACAGTGTGTAGCCTTTGATTTGCTTTGTATGCCAATCACCTGGAAACTTTTACCTGCTCAGGTGTGATTAGTACTTCCTATATCCTCGCTTGTTGTATATTTATGTGTATTAGATTGCTTATAGGTTTTATACCAATCTGGTCCCATTTATTGGGTTTTTATTAGATGTACCTGTATGTGTGTCATTTGAAGCCATGTGTCCGGGGTTTTTTGGGGGGATCTTTGGAGGGAATTTTTGCTGACTACTGTCATGTTACATTTGTTATTTGTGTTTGAACATCAACATGATAAAGACAAACACTGTGATTGTCATTCATCTGGAAATTTATTTCATTTGTGGTGAGATTCTTTTTCTTTTCCCATCAAAATTTCCTCTCAAAATGCTGTGACAGTACGAAATGTGTATAGTGCAAGCAAGCTAATCATGACTTTACTTTAATGTTGTACTTTAAGTTTTTTAGAAATTGACACAAATCACCTTTACTGATATAATGGCTTCTGAATATTTGCCTGGCGAAATACTCTTTAATCACAGAGGCATAAGCCGCATAATTGATTTTTTTCTTGCATTTAAAGGAAGTTCAAAGATTGATTTATTGCATTGACCTATGTGACTAAGGTGGCTGTGTGTATTGAATGAGTGGGGGACGATAGGTTGCTTAACAGTAGTACAGAAAAATTCTAGGAAAAAACTCCATGGCAAATTGACAGAACATGCATTAAACATTTTATGAGTAGAAAATTATGAATGGGTTTTAATGTTTGCCTTGCGATATTCAGATTGATTTCATCAGCGATATATACATGTACTTTAGGAGAAGATAAGATAGTTACAGCTGAAAAGTAATCCTTTTGTAGGCTTATATGTGATTCACCACAGTGCCTTGGTGAATCACGAAGTGCTGTGACAGTAAATATCTGTCTTGTCTGATGCCCAGGGCTGTCCCCATTACACTCAGTGTTTTATGATGCAGTTTATAGTTGCTGGACATTGCTGGTTGTCATATAGGTTCTGTAATTGGTGCACATCCAATGTCACAGGAAGTGGACAAATGGAGTGGTTGTTTTTTATTTGTTGGTTGGTGGGGGTGGGGGGGGGGGTTGCTTTAAGTCTTCCAGATATAATTTACCAGTAAATGATATGTTGTTCGTACATGTAACTGTAAAACATGTATGTTTGTTAGATTTTTGATATTCTTTTAGTGCGATCACTTTTTTTTCTCTCGTTATTTATTATCATTAGTGAAGAGTTACTGAAATATTACTTGTTATCCCTAAATCTTGCTTACAATTTGTTTCTTTAAGTTTAGAATCTCATTTTGGCTTTGCTGGTGATTTGTACATATGTACGGGTGACAATATCTAGATTCAGCTTCATGAAGTTTTACCATAGAAGAGTAGAAAGTTTGAATTCAGATATTCTTCATGTAGGACATACACCAACATACAATCATTCTTCTAGCTAGAAGCTTTTGGTTATGTTTCTCTGTAGATTGGAGGTTGGTGGTGGCATGAGGGGTTAGGGGAGGTTGGACTTTCAGAATGTCCATGGGACAGTGATGATGTCCTTACCATATAGACCAGCTTCCCCAACTATGGCCCTATAAAGAGCTTTGTTTGATTTATGCACATCAAATCACTTAAAGGCTTATTGAAATGGATAAGTTGTCACTTTTTTAAACTTGACTTGACAATGCATCAGGTGTGACAAGGCAGCTATAAACTTGAACAATCTATGCCACTTCTGTAGGGATGAGTTATGATACATGCACTGAGTCAAATTCCTCTTGTTTACCTGTGCAAAAAATTGGCAGATTTTATTGACGTTATTTATCCCTCTCACAAATAAGGGACAACCCACAAAATCTTCAATGTGGAAAACTGACTGCATAACGATTTCACTGATCCTTTTAATAGATGCTACCTCTAGGCTTATAGTGTATAGTGTTATTAGCAAAGGTCGTGTTATAGTGATCTTTTGCTGAAACCTTCAACACTTACATAGGGTTTTCGAGAATTGATTTTTTTATGTGAAGTACTTTAGAGACACTGTAAGTTAAGCAAGCCGGATGTTTCAAATGCAGAAGTACATTTAAAAGGTTTGAAAAGAAAAGTTGGCTTTTCCAGGTCACACCCAAAACTTAAAAAAGAAAAAAAAAATCAATTTTTCTCATGTTGAATTGCGTTCTGTTGACACATCTGATATAATCTATCTGAGCTGTAGAATATTAGCATGTACAATCAGCTGATATAATTTAAACAGATCAGTTTGAATGTCAGTTACTGTCCCACCTAACTGTAATAGGCTGACATTATTAATTATCATTCATAATCATTGCATGATAGGTATTAAAGTACACCCATACTCTCTTGTCCTTTATAATCAAAGATTAAAAAGGCTCAACATGTTATAGATAGGGAAATCATGAAAATGCAGTATCTGTGTTGAGGTGGTAATGTAGGATTAGGCTAAAAACAATAGTTACCAATCCTGGAGAGACAGGAATTATTGTCACTAATGTTTTTCCTTACAACAGCAAAGAAAAGCTTTTGACATACTTTTTTTTCTATTCTTGGTAACATGAAAACGTAAAAATATAATACATGTAATTGAGTAAAAAACTTTTGTTTTGACATTTACGGTATATAAATCACGTGGCATTAAGAAGAAAAAAGATGTAGTAATCATTAGATCTGTGTGTTGATGGAATGGGTGAGTATTCGTGGTGAGACGATTGTATGGACATAGTATGTTTATGTTCATCAGGGATGAAATGATAAAATTTCATCTGGTAACTAAGGGTATTATGTTTTGGTATTTACTGTAAACCAGCTTTTATATATGTGGAAGCAATTTTCACAATGTTTACGAATACTTCTATGTGACAAATTATTGTTATTGCAAATTACTATCAGGCACATGTTAGTAATTATAGATGCTGTATATTCACATAGATCAGAGATTTAAATCTATGATCAATATGTGTACTATAAAATATAAAATAAATACCCTGAAACGAATATATTTATGACTATGGTTATGTTCGTATGGACTGTATATACCTGGTATACCAAAGATGAAAATGACTGCAGGTATATGGACTGTATACAGTGAGTGATTAAATATCTGATGACTATGGTTATATGGACTGTATATCAATGAAGAAATAATTAAATATCTATAGATATATCAAGGATGAAATGAATATCTGACAACTATGGCTATGTATATATGTATATGTACCCATGATCAAATGAATATCTGATGTCAGTGGTTACGGAATGTATATATATCAGTGATGAAATGAATATATGACGACTACAGCTATGAGCTGTATATATACCAATGATGAAACAATTAAATCTCTGATGATGAAATGATTATTAAAGGAGTTAAACATACAGTTAACCATACAGTTGTACACTCCCACTCTGTGCTTAGCGTTGGGGCCACTCGGTGTCAATGCTATGTGTCCAACTCCTTCCTGCACTGTAATTAGTTGCTGGCCAATAGTCAATCAAGCAAGCTCTTATTTGAGGACAGTATTGAATTTTTTTTGTGTCAGCCATAGGTAACATCTAAGGCATCCCAGCTGATTTCTAATGAGATGTTTTTCATTAACCTTTTCATATGCTGACATTTTCTTTTAAACTTATCTTTTTATTTATGGTATTTTTTTGCATTTCTTGTACTGATAATTAAGATGAATAAAAAGTCTTTTACTATATATCCTCATATTAAATACCAGTAAGATTGGTTTGCCTTTGTGTTTTGTCTGTCTTTGACATTTGTTTGGTTCTGTATTTTTTAAAATTTTCTCTCAGAATCTGTAGAATGCTGTTCTTTGAGGTATCTATCTTAGGTCGGTTAAATAGTGTCAGCCTGACACAGTTAGACAGGACCTTGTAGTACTGCACTGCTATGCTGATGAGATCTGTGTACGTGTGGGGGCGTATTCTCTCGCACTGCTGACTAATCTGTTCCATTCATTACACTCCGTAGTAGTAAGCTGTATTCATAACTGACGTTAGTAGTACCCCAGCTGAGTGACCTCTACTGCTCTATCAGACAGCGTGGACAGCTTCAGAACATGAAAATAGAACTTTGTGGGTTGCGGCAATCTTGATGCTTTGTTTAAGAATAGGAATTGATATGGAAATAAGGGTCATGATTTCTATATTCTAAAGGTTGGGAACATATTCATTAAAATGAAATAAATCAATTCAGATCTGACAAAAAATCATTTTTGAGGATATTAAATTCATTGATATTCTGTAAATGGCTATGAACTCCCCACTAGCCATCAATAAATTGGACATCCTGTAGGAGGTTTGTGGTAGATCAAACTAAACAGGGGGCTGGAGTGTCATACTTAATGTATATGTACAAAGAAGCGGCATATAGATTTTTACTACCAGTTTCACATATTTTCATTATGTTCAGAAGTTTCGGCAAAAATTGTTCTATTGAATGAGTGAATGGCATTTAAATGAATTGGACTTGGTTAACCACTCATTTCTTTTTTCTGAACAAATATGTTGCTATACAAGACACAAGCATTAACATCCAATTCCCCTTTCACCCTGTTGAAATTTGTGTACTGTGTAATTTTTTTGGCCACTTTTCATTTTTCATAATTCATTATCTAGAATGGGATGAATGGTGTATTGGAGTGAAATAATGATGTTCATGTCAAGCACTTGTATTTGGGGGATGGGATGTTACAAGAGATGACCAATTACTGTAGATAATAACTAGGATAATAAAACAATGTTCATTTCAATGGGTCTAATTCAAATTATTGTATGTGTTCATTTTTTATGCTCATATGCATTTACCATTTAGTTCTAGCTGCAGAAGTGTAACTCTATGGGAAAATTTGGGTTGACAGACCATCAAACTCAGTAGGTAGCTGAATGTAAATAGGAAGGAAAATTTTTGACCCAGCTTTTTAATATTGACAATTTATTTGCAAGTTCTGTTATTTTATAAATATTTTATGTAATCCTACAATTAAATTTGGACTTGAATCGTGTTTAAATTGTATGCAAAATGGGTATGGGTAAAATGTTGATAGATGATAAAGAAACTTGTCCTTCTGTTTTCTTTAAAACTAATACACTAAGCACATATCTTTTACATTAGTTATAGAAATTGTTCATGTCAGTTAGTAAAAAAAAAAGAGAGAGAAAAAAGAGAGAGAGAGAGAGAGAGAGAGAGAGAGAGAGAGATGTTGGCCCACAACCTGAAAATCTAATGATGATACAAGTATTCCTTCAATTAACAGTGTACAGCTTGTGTTTTCAGGAGATTATCCAGGGTTATCTAGATCTCCTTTTAACCTCAGTGTATACACACTGGTTATGTTTTCACTGATAAGGCACACACAGGATTAAAGCCTTTTAAAGATCACCCTTTAAAAGAAGTACATACCTGTATATTTCTGTGACAAAAAATTGTTCCCTAACATGGACAGACCTACCTAGCCCCTACACCTTACCTCCCCCCCCCCCCCCCCCCCCCCCTCCCCTTGGCTTGGTTAAAAATACTGACTATGGACACTCCACTTTTCAATCATTTAACACCAAGCCAAGCCTCTCATAATCATGTACTCAAGATACATGATATTTCTCTGAAATTGTTTATTTTTAAAAAGGAAAGAAAACATGACTTATAGGCAAATTAAGTGATATATTGATCAAGTTGTTTTCTATGGAAAGAAAATTAAAAACATCGGCTCTATCACGTTTGCCTCTACATGAGGTAGTCCGCGTGTGCTCAGGAAACTCCCTCTGTTTACACCCCTGTCCGTGAGATCCTCATTTATTAGCACCACCCTTCCCCATACTCCCATTGGTAGCCTTAACATGGTGAAGAATCCATAGCGATGACATATGGAGTTTTTCCAGTGAAAACATGTTTTTGTCTGTTTTGGGTAGAAGTGATAATTGGCCATCACATCCGCACCAATATAGATCTTTTTCATTTATAAAGTAAGTATTTACTCTGGAATTATCATATCATGACAGAAGCCAAATTAAAAATAGCTACCAGTGTACACTAGCTTGTATGTCACTGTCATTAAACCTCCCAGGTGGGAGTGTGCATACCTGTAAGGCTATATTATGTAGCCTGGGTTATTTTTCCCTCGCTAGATGTGGGTGTACACATTTCCTTGTTAGCGATAATAAACTTGACTTTCATTCATAAAATGCTTTTCTTACGCACTAGTCATGCATGGCTCTGTTCACCTGTGCTGTGGGGGTAAGACAAATATCTATATCTTCCTTGCTTTTAATTTTTTTTTTTACCTAAGTACTCTGGTGTTCAGTATTTCAGGTAAAACGACATTTTCTACGGACAATTTAATTCACATTCATCAAGCAGTGTTGGGTTGGTATGAGGTTTGATAGTAGGATTTGTATTGTTTTGGTGTGTGCTGACAGTTTTAGGACTAAGACAGTGGTGTCCGGGGCCCCATTATTTATTATCTCTGTGAATTACTATGGGGGCAATTTGTCTTGTTCTGTGCTATATCTCCTGGGAGGTGTAGGAGGCCCTCTGTCACCAGAACTCTTTAAACTTCTGACTCAGCCCTGTGCACGAGAAGAATCGATCGGCAATACCTGAATAATTGTGAAACGAGTTAAGATACTTGTTTATGTATATATCTGCAAAATTAATAAGAGAACACCATAGTCATCAGAGTGGGAGAAAATGTTGTTTTGCTTTGATATGATATGTCCTTCAGGAAATGTTTTACGCATGTTGACTCTGAGGAGTGCATCGTACGGTAGATGTATACTCCTACTCCCTACAGCATCTTTGGACTTGTTTGTATATGAATTACCCACAAGTTGTGTTTAGTCTTCAGTTGCCTGAGTCATGTTCCCCTTCATCATGCAGTGTTTGCTGTCACATACACCTCAAAGTACTCTGTGCAGGTTTTAGATTGGTCGCTGCAGTCTGTAACTTTCACTTCCTGTTTGAAGTTTTTTTCGAGAGTAGGGGAGGCAGAAGGCAAACAGCACCTACCACTTCAGACTGGGGAAATGTAAACACTGCTGCACAATTGTGCACACAAGTGCATTTCAAAAAAAGTTTTTAAATTCATTTTTGTAGTTGTTGTCTGTGTCAATAATATCTGAATGCCAGGGAGCTGTTTGATCTCGAGCTATCAAATAGAAGACTTGTATTACACAGAGACAGTACATTATTGAGTTAAGATGTCTGAAGTGTTGTGTGGGGTATGGAAAGACAAGATCCACTTGTCACAGAAAGACCATAATTAATTTCCAATATCATCCTATGTCCTCCAAAATATCTTGTAACTGTTGACTTAGATATCGTATGGCATCTAGAGTTTGCAGCACATATTTTAACCCTACTTCACACAGTGTATCTGATTATATTTTCTCTTTCATTATACCTGCTGTATTGCATAAAGACAGAATTTCCATGGCCATAACTGCCAGTGATGGTTTTTGCTTTTCTGAGATGGCCGTGGGTTGTACTCTAACGGAGTAATGACCAGATAGCAGCAGGATTACAGTATATATTGCTGGAAATCTCACCCCTTAGTTGCCAGCTTTGACAGCAGCCTATGGTTTTCTGAACATTTATAGATTTGTGTATCAGGTCTGAACTTGATCTATTTTAATAGTTTATCTGGTTATCAAATTTCACAAACATTTCTTGTTTATACATTGTACCTAAAATCTTAAACAAAAATGAAGCACCTCAAGTCTGAATTATTTGAGCAGCAATAATGCAGTGTGTGTTAAATATGGTTGACACCTATTGTATTTCTTAGAAATATCAAAGAGGAAGAACTGTATTGTTTAATATCATAAACTATGATATGTCCCCTTTTGAATGCTGACTTATATGTGAAAAAGTTTAAGGTAACTTCCTTGTTTTGTACCATCATGACTATTAAACCTATACCTCCTGGATTTGAACCTCCCATCTTTAATTTGATAACCACTTTAAAGTGTTGACTACTTTTTTCAGCCAATGAACTGTTAAAGCTTGTAAACAACAATTAAAAGCATGCGCTGGTCTGATTGCGGGTTCAACTTAAGTGTAAATTAATAAAATGCTCTGCTTATATTCTTTGAAATTGTCTTATTAGCATTGTTATGTTTCATATAAGTGTGCGCTGTATATGCATATACATATTAAGTCAGAAAAAATTACTGTTACACATAGCATGTAACACACATGGAAGTGATATATCTGTACAGTTTGTGTATGTCTTTACAGATGACCATTTCCAGTGATCCACTTTTTCAACGACAGAAGATTTAAATCTCGGATTACCTTGCGTTACAGGTAAGCTATCATTTTGTCATTTGTACGTAAGGTATATTTTAACAGTGAACCTAGAAAAGATGTAATAATACTCAACAAATGAGGACTCAGTTCTGCTGGTTTTAGTGTCACATAGACATGGCTAGGATAAACTCCAGACAATTAGTTTCTTGGTGTATTTGATGGGAGACTTTCAGAGATAAACTAAGCCAATTCAAACATATACCCCAAAATAGATAGAGCATAGATGTGTATGCCACTCCTCTCTTACTTCCTCTTAATAACTCGGTCCTCGTGTTTTATCAAAATGGATTTCCACAACTTAGTAATGTCATTTTTCAAAATTGACAATCATCATGTTACATTACATGGAGCAACTTAACAAATGAAGTACATGTATACATTTGTTGTCGAAGCTAAAAAAAATTTTTTATTATTTTTTTGTTTGAGTTGGAATTATGACACATAATAGAAGAAGGACCAATATCTATGTAAACACAGCAGGGCCCAGGCATATTGAGGTTTGTGCTAGCCTCTTTGTCTCCATAAGTCAATTTCCTGAAACCGTTACCATGGTTATTATATATAAACGAGTATAATGACCAAATAGAAGAGATAACCTATTGCTTCCAGAATTCTTGATGTCAATAGAATTAAAGAAATGTGTCAAAGCATACTCCCAGGCACACATTACAGAAGCTAAACATTCCTCGGAGCCCCGGGAAATGTGTCATTTTCTCAGGGTTAGCACAGTGAAGGAAATGGCTGGATTAATAAGGGTGCCAAAAAAATAGTTTATAGGGTTGAGTACCCATACAGACTTATTGAAGTCATTTGTAACAAGGTTGTATCTTCTAACAATTGTCTGTTTCATTGAGGAAACACACCTCCATCTTGTAGCATCAAAGACTGTTTCTGTTCTCCTTATTACCCATTACACATATCAACAGACAGAGATAAAAAAATGGCCTCAAACAAGTAGAAATGGGGGATATAGAACTACACAGAGTTCATAAAAGCATCAAGTACTGATGCATGATCTCTATTACAAAACATGATATGTAGCATTGTGAAAACATTCCTTATTACACGTTTTTCAAAATACAGGTAGGCCAAACAACAAATTTTACCTTATCAGCTGATAAACATAAGACAATTAGAGAGAGATAATTAAATGAATGAGGAAATGGTTTCTGACCTCAATCAATAAGATCCATTGTTAAACCAATATGACTTAAATAAGCCACAATTTCCTTTAGAGATTAACAAAGCAGTCAGGTCAAAGAGGGGGTGGAGGAATTCAATGAAAAACAAATATCTGTAATGATTCCGTTATATTGCACAAAAATAAGTGAATTAATGAATGGAAGGAATATGTATTAAATGAGATTACTTTGTAGAGGATGTGAAATAATTATTGATTTTAAGATAAGGAATTGTCATTGTTTAAAAGTTTGATATATACTGGTAGTGTATATGTACAAATGATAACCATCAATACTTATAATTGCACAATGTAATTTTATAAAAGTGTAGGAAAGAGTGTCTTTAATTTGTAAGTTAGGCCAGAGCGAGAGAGGCCACCCAATGTGGCCTTGTCTATAGTGCATGGAATGGGACTAGTATTTTACATACTTAATTAACACATATAGTCATAATTACTGCATGAACACATCAACTATCCTTAGACTAGCTGACAGGGGAGGTCAGAGTGAAGGGTGTTTTAATCAAAGTCGTCTACTATAGACAGTATATCAAACAATGTCAAAAGGCATAAATAGGAATTGTTCTACACAAACAAATAAAATCATTTTGATTCATAACATCTGTAAATATTTTTGTGGATTCATTCTTACAATTGTAGGCTAATATATGCGTATAATTAGGCATGCTGAAAGTAAATAATGTGGTTATAGAAATTTTACAGCAATTAAGATTTATGATATTTCCAGTTTTGCAATAGTGATATATATATATATGCATACATAGAAAACACTGACTTAATTAAAACTGTTAAATTACAAGAAGAAACTGCATATGTTTAACATATTTAAGACAAAGCATGCAGGGTCATTTTGTTTCCCAGACATGCAGAGGTGTACAATTATTCAAATTGAAAACAAAGGGCGTATGTGTTTTAGGAATCGCTAGGTGGATACTGTCCAGGGCTCTGTCTGCATCACAAGGGCGATCCCAAACTAATTCGGAGTAAAATAAAAAAAATAAAGGCAGTGGTGAACATTATCATTTTCATGTCACAGTGGTTGAAAGGGAGACACATTTAGCATAATTAGAGCCGTACTTACTTACACCAGTGTTAATCGCACGCGAATCATTGGGAATATATTATATATTTTTTTAATTCTAGACCTATCACTTGACCTCAATATCAATATTTGACAATAGATAGTGCCAAACATCTTTGATGGAAAACTTATTCACTGTTGAAGTATTAAACCCCACCACAATGAAGTGAGCTGCATAAAATTGACCACAAATCTTATATCTGAAGAATTCTTCTGTTATTTATGCATGCAAACAGCTATAACCAAAATAACTCTAATTGAATAAATTGAATTATCTCTTTGTTCTTCCCCACAGAAGGTAGATATTGTTTTGGTTGAAGTGATCGCAAATTATTTGAGGAGTGTAAGTGAGAATTAATACATGATTAAGTTGCTACGTAATTCTGCTGATGTTTTTATAGTTGAGTGGAAGTTAGTTTTTATTGTACTTTTCCATGAAACAAGGAGAGAGTTATTTGTTCCTGTGAATGAAGTTTGCAGACAGGTTTTAACTCGAAAACTATTATGCTTTTTTCAGTCCCACAATGTGCAATAGTGATGAGAAGTCTGAGTGACGATGAAGCTTGTAGCAGTGATAAAGTGTCTGTAGCCACCGTGAACACTCACTCAGCCATGATGGGAAACAAGGGGCACAACTCTGGAGAGGACCACAAGAGGATCCTGGTGAAACAGGTGGCTGTGGATGAAGACAGTAACCAGGGGCGATCGGTCCTCAGTCATCTCCGGGATCAGCCCAAGATCTCCAAGAGACCCTTCAAGCAGTTCCTTGGCCTAGAACATGGAGAACTTCCGAAACAGCACAGTGATCCCGGAGGTAGGGTGTCTAGGGACATTCATTACAGCTTTGAAAACTCGGAGAAGAACTTTTTGTTCTCCTCGGACTGTCATCCAGATGAGGAACAGGATGAAAGGAGAAAGGTTGTGGAGAGATACAACGTGGAAACTTTTTCTCACTTTCAGCAAAGTCGTCAAATGTCTAAAATGGTATACAATGCCAGTGCTCCGAATCTTGTGTTTCAAGAGAAAGATTCTGTACAGATTCGTGAAACAGTGATCTCATCTTCAGGATTTCCATTTCATTCTTCAAATCAAGGAAGAGATTCCACAAACTTGTTGACAAAGAATCTGTCATCAGAGACGACCCATTCTAGTGAGGATATAAACTACAGGGTTGCCTCTCCAAGGGGCAGAAGTAGAGAACTGTTCAGATATGCTCCCAGACTGAATAAAAGTGAGGACAGTACTTCTCACAGCCATCACTCCTATGTCAGTGGATCTGATGATAGCCCAAGTAGCAGGGAGCCTTCACCGTTCAACAAAGATCTTCATGGAGTGCCTATCCACAGTATTCGCATAAGTTCACCCGGTATTTCTGTTGAGTCAGTGGATGAATTGTCGGATGGAGAGAAACGGCGGATGATCCACCAACCCACCAGTATTGTTATCACCACGGATGACAATGTGACAACCAGTGTGGTGGAAGGACTGAAGGAGGAAGACGAGGAGGATGGATTTCACAGACTCCGCAGAGAATACTCAGAGCAACATCCAACAAAAGACTCCTCATCCGTGACAGGAAACTTCAAGAAATATCTCCATGCAAGGTATATAAAGAGTCAATCATCCTCATCCACTGATACATCCTCCCTTGATCATTCCCAAGACAAACCAGACATTCCAGGATTGGGGTCATTCGAACAACAGAGGTCGTTTGAGCAGCAAAGGTCGTTGGATTTAAAAAGTCCCTTGGATCTGAGAGAACCCGCAGATGACCCTGTTTCCCAGCAACTCTCTGCAGCTAGCAAACTGAAGTTGTCAGAGTCCTCCACCTCCTCCTCTTCGTTTGAAAGAAAATCTTTTGAAATGGTTCATCAAGGCAGTGAGGACAATGATGTGTTTATGGAGTTCTCTGTAAAACCCTCAGCACACCAGTCCAAGATTCAGCAGATGTCAAATTCTGAGCCTGTGGATCTACGACAGAATGTTGCTAACATAAAACAAGAGGAAAAAACCCCAAACGATGGTCACAGATCTCAATCTCCCAGACAGTTATCTCCACAGACTTCTATTCAAAAAGATCAAAAACCCCACCTGCTTCATCAACCAACCTCCCAGCAAACATATCACAGGGTTCCCATTATAGCCACCCCCTCCTACAGCAATCCCGACCTCAACAAGGCAAGCATGGAAGCAGACGTGTCCCAGTCTGCTGCACACAGGCAACAACAGTTCATGCAGTTCATGCATCATTCTCCCAGTCTTCACACCCCCCACATACCAGCCACTCACCCTCAGCCCTCTCCCTTGTGTTCAGTTCCTGAAGGAGGTCACATCTTCAACTTTAATCTGCCCAGCCCACTTGATGGTGGTTTTTTCTCTGATCCGGAAATGTTGTCTCCGAGTCCGATGTCTCCAGGTTTCTCCCACTTTGCTTTTCCTCCTCGTGGATCCCTGCTAAATTCCATGTCAGAACTCAATAGACTGGCTGTGTCCCCACGAGCAATGTATCCTAGTCATTCTCTTATACTTCCTCCCTCAAAACTAGCACACACCACTGCCAAACCTGAGCCCCAGTCTCACGAGCGGAGGATCCAGTCGGAGAGCGATGCCTACCTGTGTCCGATGTGTGGACAGGTGTTTCCTGCCTACGATAATTTAGCAAAGCACATGGCCAAACATTTACCAACAGAAACAATACGACAACCAGACAATAACAAAATTCACTTCTGCAAAGTTTGTAACAGGTCATTTTCGCGAAGTGATATGTTAACAAGGCACATGCGACTGCACACTGGATTAAAGCCATATGAATGTAGCGATTGTGGACAGGTATTTTCTCGGAGTGATCACTTGAACACCCACAGGCGAACTCATACTGGGGAAAAACCTTACAAGTGCCCCCAGTGTCCATATGCTGCTTGTAGGAGGGATATGATCACCAGGCATATGAGGACACACACAAAGAAGACAAATAAACGCAAATTCCTGTCTGTTCCAGAGAGTGACAGCGATGTTAGAAAAAGTTCGCTGTCAAGTACAGATACCTCAGATTCTCACGATCTGGGCATTCGGTCATTTTCGCAGTCGAGCATCGAGAGTGTGGATCCTGATGGAGGCTCGTCAGTAGCAGTGCAGACTAAGTATTCCGTGTCACAGGAAGGCGGCAGGACTCCAGAGAGAATGGACAAGGTGGGATCTGATGTAGAAGTTTCTAAACTCGGTGGACGATATCTTGGTTCGCGTAGAGAACATGCCTTTGAATCTCAACATCTATATCGTAAACAAAGACACGTTATAGGTAGTAGTTATGAGAGTTTCGATTCCGAGTCGGGAAGTTTTCAGCGGGATTCATTTGATCATGATACAGTCTCAGAAATGGAGTCATCACATTCAAGTAAACAAGGGAGAGAACTGCCTGATGCAGCAGAGGAAAATCTAAGCAAGTGTTTTGGAGAAAGTATAAAAACAGACTGATATATAGTAGTTCTGATTTAACTCTAAGCATTCCCAAAGAAATATTTTCAGTGCATTTTTGAAATTTTTTTTTTTTATTTAAAAAAAAGAATAAACTACACTAGATTGTGATGATTGTAGATTTAATATCTGTACAAATTGCTTCAGAGACAGGTTTTTTTTATCTACTAGTAGAACATTGGATTTACAAGTTTTAGACTACCATGTATTGGAATTTTTGATTTATAGAGATTCTATTTGTGAAATTATTGTTTTTTTCTTTTATTGTTATAGCCATATTTGCTCATGGCATTTTTTTGTTGGTGTTTGTATTTAGAACTGATACTTGTTGACTTTTGTGATTTTGCATTACAAGTGCTCTATGTAGCTGTGGATGTTTCAATGCATTTACTTACTAGTTTTAGTATTATCTCAGCTTTTTACCACTTTTAGCTCGGATTTATAAAATCAGCTGGGCAGTGCTTTGAAGGACCTTTTCATGAAGTTAGATCCTGTTATTTATGCTTGGATTTTTTAGTTTCTAAATACATTTTACAAATATGTTTATTTTGTCAGGATAAGAGAATTTGTCTGTGTTATCTAGTGGAACGAATAGACTTGAAATACACCGATCTATACCAGAGAAAAATTGCCAAAGAGAATTGTGCTTCTTTAGAGCAAATTCTAAGATTTTAGGATCATCCTGTTTTCTTTAGTCTGGGTAAAAGTTAAAAAATCTAAGTGAAGAAATTTCATCAATGTTTTTAACATTATACCAATCGTTTTCAAAGTGCCTTAAACTTTTGAAAGAACCAAGATGCCATTGTTCTAAAATTTAAAACTGAAATCATCAGCTTGAAATAAAATCAAAATAATCATGCAAGAAATGATAAAGCAGAATAATTTCAGTTTATCAAAATATAAAATCTATTGAAGGGGATAGAAAAAGAAGGGATCTACAGTATAGCTCAACTTGATTTAGAGCTAGATCTAATATATCCTCCTTCTTATAAGTCATTTTAAAGCATGGTACATGTAATGAAAAATAGGATGTTAAAGGGTCCTCTTTTTGTGGTTTCACTTTTATTTCGCATTTTTAAAAATTCCTTTGGAAATATTTTTTCCTTTTCAATCTGTTGTGGCAGCTAAAGAAAATTATTTGAATATAGACAAGGACATGCAAGTGAAAAAATTCATCCCAGTGAAAAAGTTGAAGACCCTGGCAAATTACTTCTTCAGGAAATCATTTCTAGCAATAATAAATAACAATAAAAATTTAATTTCTCACCCTAGTTTTGAAGGAACCTGTATCTGAATAAAGAAGACCCATAAGGGTAAACATTTTCAGGTTTTTTTAAAAAATCAATTTACAATAGTTTAGATATGGTAACACTGTCCCTTTGTTTGCCATTCTCTTGATAGTTTGAATTTTATTAAAAAAACTCATTTTGTTTTTTTTTAATGTCTGTTTATTTTAAATTAGATTGTTCCAAATACCAGATTTTAGAGTTTTTCTTGGTCTGTGGGCCTAATTTTGTTAACGTAGCATAATACACTGTATTAAAGCCAAAACTTTTAACTAAAAAAAGAAGCTCTGAAGTCATGCATGTCTTATTTTTATTAAGCACAGAGATGTGGTTTATTTGTATTCTTCGTTTTGTTAGAGTTTGCATTTACATGCTGATGCATTTGGAATCACCGGTGAATTTCTAAGCGAAGGATTTCTCATTCAAAAGGAAACTGTGATTGACTGTGTTATTAAGTATTACTGACAGATTTAAACAGAAACATTATTTTTTACATTTTTATCCACATTTAGAGTGCATCATACATGTTTTAAATTTTACTAGCTTTAATAACTACGGGATTCAGAATCCAAAGGAATCGTTTTTAGCAAAGAATCAACTAGTACAGTATATAGTCATGATTTTTTTTCCTTCACATTTTATTATACACGAATGTCAAAATTGTTTGAAAGTGTACACGTATATCACCCTATTCTCCTTGGTAGACCAATGAGAATCATGCACTAACACATCTTTAAGTAAGGGCCTTGGTTTTGACAACGAAGATTCTCAAAAGTCATAAGAGCCTATTAAATGAAAGAAAGTGAAAATGATATCGATACTGGTGAAGCGAAATTTAATAGATAAATGTTCTGATTGCGAACTTTTTTTTTTACATGAAAATGGTGAAGTTATTGATTGTAGAAATCCTGTTAAAAATTTAGTTATTTGTAGGTTGTATCTTTGTTTCCAAGTTCCTATGTATACCGGTAGAATTGTGTGTACAGATGGACTTCTAGTCATTGTTGATGCGCATGCGCACCTGTATGAGTGTGTGTGTGTGCGTGCGAGAGTGAGTGTGCGCGTGTGCTACAGTATTTTTCTGTTAGAAAATCAAAAAACCAAATATTGTTAAATTCAAAATGATGTTCAATTATTTGTCCTCTCTGTCATTAGGTGACCTCGATTGATCTCTGTCACATCGTGTTTTGAATTTAGATGGTAGTGGTTTCATGGGAATTGTGTTGTGAATATATAGCATGGATCAAACTTTTTAATGAACAAGATCCTTCAAAAATTGCATCCTTTGTTATAATAGAATTGTTAACATTTTAAGCATATTTATATATTATATATATTATATATATTACAAATGTTTAGAAGTCGTGAAAAAAGTCATCAGTACATTTTTTAAACGAAAAAATCATGTTTTTTAGCATGCAATGTTTGACAATTTGATATCATTTCTGTGATATTTTCATAGGAGGATAAGAAGAACATTTTTCTACGCAAACATACTATCAACATCATCTCATTTTTCATTATTTCATTACCCCAATAGCATCTCCTTTATATGTTCGTCACCGAAAACATTCCAATGATTCAACTAGAGGGTAATTTGTTATTGTATTCTGAATTTCTATGAATAATATTTTTCTCTACATTGTCAATTTCGATAAAGTTAATTTACTACGCGTGTTTTGAAAATATGACGTCTTTTGTAGGTAGTCTAATCAAATTTATTATTCTATTCTATTACGTATCGTTGGGTTAGCGTTGGTGTCGAAAACGTCAGCCAATATCCTGCATGCAGCGCTGTATTTCTAATGATGATAATTAATTTTTAACAAGTATCGTGACTAATTACCTTCGTTTCAACTATTTTTGTAAACCGTTGATCGCCATTTGGTGACAGAAGTTGTAACATGATCCGCCGACCGTGCAATTGATGGTTGTGAGCTGGGTAGCGTAAATTAAGAGAGAACATAATCCAAGCAAACGTTGTAAAGATTTGCAAAATCCAGCAACAAAACACGTTAATTTTTCTTTAATTTTTGCTCACTTTATAAGTCCTATGATGACTTCATATAATGGAGATGGCTAGAGAATTTGCTGCCTTATTCCCCATCGGCGTTTGAAATATAATTTATATCAAATGACTTTTTAAAAATTCACGGATTTGATGTTGGGTCAACACTAGGGATATTTCAGACGGTGATGAGGAGGAATGTAGTGCTTCATTGTTGTTACTTGTTATTCATTGTTTTCCCGCCATATTGGAACGGCGGTTACCTCGTGTCATTGTCACTTCATTTTGTAATTGAATGAAACTATTTAAAGAAAAAAAAAGCTTTTTTCAAAGAATTGATGTCTTACTTTTTTTTTGGAAGAAAATTTTCCTGCTTTTTAGGTTTTGCTGAACTGATGCTAGGTCTCTCTCTCTCTCTCTCTCTCTCTCTCTCTCCTCTCTCTCTTCTCTCTCTCTCTCTCTCTCTCTCTCTCTCTCTCTCTCTCTCTCTTAATGACGAGGTTGTAACACTCAAGCTTTAGTTAAAGAGGCTGGATGGTCAACAAATTAACTATCAGATCTACCTAAAATTTTAAGATATGATTTGTTTAGCTATAAAGTATTATAAAGTGAAGAACAAATCCTTATATTTCACCATATAAGTTTGGGCATTTTCCTCTATTTTTATATAGAGCTCTCCTTCTAAAGGAGATCAATACACTCTAAAAATGGCCACGACCATTGAGCCCTCTTAACCTGGTTTGTTCATATGACCTCGTATCCAACTGACCTGTTAAGAACTGATGACGTCATTGACATTCCAATGTAAATTGAACTTAGCTTCCGTACTTGAGGTTTAGAGAAGGTGTACTTATTCAGAATTCCCTATTCTATATATAGATATAGATTCTTTCAAGTCTACAGGGATGGGAATAATAATTTCATTGAATAATGCAGTGAGGTAACTTGGCATCACGCGTTGCAAAAAAAAAAAAAAAAGCAACAACAGTATATTGTGCCGGTGAAGTAGCGTTGACATTTAGTAAATATATAGTAGGGCTCATTGATTGGAATGTTCTGTTTCTGAAGCATTGACCTATTGAAAATCAATACACAAAACATGAAACAGACGTTATCGGCGGGTTCTTTCAGGTGCGGCACCAGATCACTAGCGTTCCTGGCCTACATAGGTCTTTGTGTTTCACATTGCAGTGCGCTTAATGATGATCCGGATGGGCAATACACATTGTCTTCTACCAACAGTCCTCCAATAAAATCAATGAACACACGGCAAAGAAAAAAGTGTCAATAGGACGGAAGGGGGATGGTATAGTTCGGAGAAAGGAGAGTCGACAAGGACGCCGGCTTATCGCCATTTCAGATTTCTCTTTCTTGGAAACCAGTTTTTTTAACAGTGTACACATTGGGTAGAATATTACTTTTTAACCTGGTAACACAGATGTGTGATTCACAGGTCTGTTGAAGAAATATTATATGCTTCTCTGCCCAATTATTACCTCTATTACCTTTCTACCTGTATTATGAGGAAAATACGAAGATGGTGGAAGACGCTGGCGGAAAGTTTATTAGAAAGTGACCGTGTAAAATTAAACCATATAAAGGTGCCAGATGACTATTTTACGATTTATTTGTAAACATAACATTTACTAGTAAAGGGTGTAGGTGTGTTCCACAGGCACCTGTGAGATTTTTAATGCAAAAATTACACTTCTTTAAACAAGTACATTTCGTTTCCCTTGTGTAATAAATGAAGCTACTCGAAAACGAGTCCAATTTAATTACCGGTATTATCAAAATTCGAACGAACGATTTATTTGCACTAAGAATCAAACTCTGCGCGGTGCGTCATTTCGACTTCCGTAAACAGGGTACATTATATTCATGATTTCATCTAATTTTCATAGGACGGTCATTAAATTGATATTCCGTAGACTTATCTCACTTCTGAATTTACGCAGCCAGTTATGGGCTTAGAAGAAGGAAATATAGTAAAAAGCAGTAACCGAACGATTCCAAAGTGTCCATCCATGCAGCAGGGGTGTAAGGAGAGTAGATCGGTCCTTCTATAGTCAGTGCCTGCTCTCCAATCCATTTATATTGTCCATATTAATAAAATTTTGTTTAAATTAAATTGTTTCAGATTTGAAAAACTCATGAAATTATATGAATCATAGTTAATTTCATTGCATAAAACTATGAGTAGGCAATGCATTGTATATTCTAAATACATGTTCTATGCACGTCCTTAAACTAAGACAATTGCAAGCAAAATGTTCGAAATTGGTTTTGGATTTCGAAAAACAAAATTGCACGTGGACGATTTCTATAGTGTAAAAGCATACAAAACGTATCGAATTTGACATGGGTAATATTTGCAATCTACTACAAAGTTGTAAGGTACAGATTAAACGCTCTTGAGGTTGAGCTATGACCAGCTTCAAGTAGCTTAAAAAGGGGATAATTTAACACTAGGTGTTATCGTTTAAGTGCAGTGCATGTAATAAAAATATTGAGGAACTTGACAGCGAAACTGTGTATAAACATTAACGTGTACCAGATCACCTGAATAAATTTAAATTCTGATTTGCATCAACAAATTTGACCAGTGTGTAAAGACAATTCCAGAAAACTGCACGTGGGTTAAGGAGCCTCCCCAGTTCCAGGTACCTCTTCAATTCCAGCACAATTCCGTTGCCCACGCTGCGTTGTTTCGCCTACCTAGTTGTCAAAGGTCTAGCGCTATACCTTTGCAAATGTAAAACTAGAAATAATGAAATCCACGTGTTTACAAATGGTTTTCGTGTTCTCCAATTGTCAAAAGATTTGAACAAGTTCTATAAATAAGGCTCGCTTTTCTGGACCTTTATGGTAAAGACTTTCTATATTTTCATGATAACAAGCGTCCCCACCGAAAGCACCGAAGCCCCGACATAAAATAACCACTGTTACCGCATTTACGTTAACATTCTAAACCTATTTACAAGGAAATGGACAAATGTAAACCTTCGATTGCCACACCTGAAGCATGAATTCCATGCATTTAAGAAATACGACTAGAGTCGGGAGAAAACAATTATGGCTCAACCTTTGAGTCAACACACGATTTTA
Source organism: Magallana hongkongensis (assembly GCA_016163765.1). Taxonomy (NCBI): domain Eukaryota; kingdom Metazoa; phylum Mollusca; class Bivalvia; order Ostreida; family Ostreidae; genus Magallana; species Magallana hongkongensis. The sequence continues at coordinate 9,859,257 of WFKH01011581.1, read as the reverse complement.
TAAATTAATTACGGTTAAACCAAAGTCAATCTTTATAAGGTTGTTAGAGTTTAACATCAAAGTTGGATTCATTTGTCTACAAATACACAGAAACACTATAAAAAGTCATATTTAATGCTAGTATATAAAATTTAGACCACAAACCAGAAATAGCAGATATAAGGAAAAACCCTGATCTGATTTTGCGGACAACCACAAACCACGGCAAGGGCGACAACTTTTACAGGGTACAAGGCACAGTGTCAGGTTGTTTTATTAATGACAAGAAAATATGGTTTAAATCATGCAGAAGTTGATTTATGAAAATTAATGTGTATATTTAGTCCATTAAGCGATTTGTGTTGATGAAATGCAACTCAGCTGTTTAAACGACGCCAGCACTTGATGATTTGGACAGTTCATATATACAATTTGTCAATCAATGTATGGCAAAGGGTACGGCGGTAATCATGTCTATTTATTACAGAAAGTTACTTGATTTAAAGTTTCTTGGTTTATCGTAGTGAAGACCTTCAATAGCTGTTAGTAAATTAAATCAGAACAGGTTTGTCATTTTTGGTAACAGTTTGATCCAGTGAAAAATTTGATATATAACAATTAATAAGTTACCGATGACTTACAACATTAGAAATCTTAAACATTGGTTAAGTTGATACATGGCAGTGACCATGGTTTGGTTGATAAATTACAGCGTTGATTCATGACAGTGGGTAAGTTGATTCATATAAGCAAAAAATTAACTTAATTGCCCATATGAATCAACTTGCCAACTGCCATGAATCAACTTACCCAGTGTTATGATTTAATTCACCCACTAGCATGGGTAAGTTGATTCTTTACAGTGGCTAGGTTGATTCATAAAAGCAAATAAGTTTATTCATGATAGTGGGTGAATAAAATTAATACAGTGTAAAAGTTGATTCCTGACAGTGGGTAAGTTGATTCTTAAAACCAAATAAGTTGATTCATGATACCGGTAGTTTGTAAATCAAACCATGACAGTGGGTAAGTTGATTCATGACAGTGGGAAAGTTTATTCGTGACAGTGGGAAAGTTGATTCATAACAGTGGGAAAGTTGATTCGTGACAGTGGGTAAGTTGATTCATGACAGTGGTTAATTTTTTTATTGACATTTTGTTAGTTGATTCATGGCAGTGGGAAAGCTGATTTATAAAAGGACTATATATGATATGGGCCTTAAATGACCCCTAAAATGAACATCATCATTTTACTGTAATTCTTTGTTTTCTTTGTACAGATATACATGTGAAGTTATTTCATAATTATCATTTTGATCCAAATGCCCACAATTTAAAAAATTGACATCATAAAGTTGACCTTTCCCGCCATTTTCCATTTGTAGCATAAAACGGCTTGTTTTTAAATAGTTTTTCTTTCTGAAAACATTGAGCGCATGCTTGAACAAACAAAATATTTTTAATCAGAGATGTATCTATCCAAGAATAATAAGAGTAAAAAAAACCATCCTTGTTCAAACTGTCGCTCTATACTAGTATTTCTTATTCGAAAAAAAGATAAGAAAAATGTCAATTTTGACTGAATTTGATTGAATACAAAAAAGCGTCACTTTTGACGTCATAGACAGCATGTGAGTGCATATAAATGAAATAAAGATGAAAAATATATCTTATATCAACTCTTCTAAAAATTAACATAACAATTTTAATGTACCTGAAACACTTTAAAAAATTTCGAATTATGGGGGCCAAATTTGACTCATATTATATATAGTTCTTTAGTAAGCTGTTTTGATTTTTAAAATTGAATATAAGCTGATTTACTATATTTTGTAAGTTTTTGAATGTGACAATTTGTGACATTTGTGCGAGTTTAAAACCGTAGAAAGTTGATTACGCAATTGTTTATATACATGAATCTATGACAGCGGGTAATCTTTCTAAAAACAGTGAACAAGGTCAGTTTTTAACCAGGTTTTCCAAAGGAAAAATCCGGTTATTGAAATGGTGAAAATGGCAGGCGGGCGGCTGCCAAAAGGGTACCCCTATTGTCGGATTATTCCTCCTACAATTTTCAAAGATAGAAAGTTGTTTTGCAAATCAACGGTACATATATCAGAGATGTGCATATTACTTGGATTTTGATTTTTGAAAATTTATGGAAAAAATACCAGCTTTTGAACTTAGATATTTTTTGGCAAAATATTGCATATAGGGAACCCCATTTCTCAGGATAGGTAGTGTTTATCAATTCGGGGTTGACAAATGGATTATGGATACTGTGTACACAAAAGAAAACCCAGTTTGCTGTCTCATTGACAGCTTTTCTCTTGTTTTTTATTGAAAGCATTTACACTCCCATCATACGGCTCTTCCGAACGCGGAGAACTCTGCAGAACGCGGAGCAGTGTTTAGTTCACACGGAAAAGCTAAGGTCTTTAACTTTCCTTCAAACTTGCTCATAAAATGTTTAATTGAAATATTCTTTAAGTCTAAATCATAAAGGGATGATTAAGCTTTTAAATGGTACAAACATCTAACAAATCGAGAAAGAAACTTTTCCGCTGTTGGTGTTTAAACTCAAAAATCGTCGATAATTTTTGTAAACAAAACATTTCAGTAACAAATGTAACAGTTTAAAGCCATTTCAACACAATTTTAAAGAATACATATCTGTCTAAATCATTAATCTACATTCTATTCAATTTTCAAGTCATTATCTTAACTTTGTAATGAATTATTAGCGTTTAAAGGAAACAGGGTCGACAAAAATTGGATCGTACGAACGCGGATGTTGGTTCTGCTGAACTTGAGGAATAGATTGAAATGGAACTGCCTGAACGCGGAGGAAAGTTTTGTTTATAATATCCCAAAAATCAAGTGTTTTGCCTGTCCTTTCTATTAACCAGTTCTCACAAGTGACAATTTGTACAAAATGCGACTTTTTTATATTGAGATGGACCAACCTGTATGAAATCGGCATGTTAAGTCATTTGTTGTGCCCATATATCATTGAACAAATAGTCTAAACGTGGAATTTTTTTCTATTGTAGCACATATAATAGAAACGAACTTCTGAAATAAAGAGAAACTTCGGTTGAATGAAAACAACGGAAAATTTATTTACCAAACAAAAATATACGAAGATGTTATTCCTTCAAAAACTAGTAATGAGTATTGTAAAAGATCAGAAGTGCATCGTAGTTAGAACCTATAAGCACAGCGCAGACTTATATAATTAATACGCCAAAGAAAGAAAAACTAATTAGGTGTGTTAAAGGGACCTAGACACGGTTTGAGATCAACATTTCGTTTTTCATTATTTTATTTTTAAAATTGTTTACTTAAGTATTTTGAATGATTGACAAAAAAATGAATGTTAATAATCAAGTTACAAGCAAGGCACAGGCATAATTAATCATTGTTTTGTAAACAAAGCTCGAGTTTTATATTTGTTTACAAATATTGCAAAGTACAGAAATTACCATTTCTTTGACAAAATGACTCGTGCCAAACAAGATAAACTGATTCAATGTGAATAATATTATCAACAAAACAGCAACATTAGATTGAAACTCATACCAATACCACATATATATATATATATATATGTAAACAATAACAAGACTCGAGCTTTGTTTACATAACAAAGAATTTCGAACTCTAAAATGTATGTCTGGCTAGTAACACAATATTTGACTTTCCAATTTTGGCGAAACATCAAAAAACCTATATTGACCATTCTAGATACTCAAAATCAAAAAGTAAAATTTGAAAATTTACAGCTCAAATCGTGTCTACGTCCCTTTAAATAAAGTGCAGTTAAAACTTTTGAATGTTTTAATCATAATTAAAACAAAATTCATCAATAAAGGGATGTGTGATTCTTTGATTTTTAAAAAAATACATTTTAGATATTGAGTAATACTGCAAATGGATTAAAATGGCAAAAGCCAAAATTGACTTGACACGGACATAATAAAACCGTAGATATTTATGTATATATAATGATATAACTGGGCATGCATTCAAGATCGTAGCTGCTACATTTATGTAGGGCTACGTAGCAGCTACGCTGTTGAATGGTAATCCAACTTAGCAACTAAGTAAATATTCTTAGTCTAAATTTTTTATGCTAATCATCAAATTCAAGATGGCTACCTAAGTAACCACTTTGTAACAAACATGAAATTTATCTTATCTTGTGACATTTTGTTCATCCTATAAGTTATTGTGAATTTTAACATGTATGTTTCCGCTTGAAATTAACAATTTATGTCAATGTAGGAAGTCTTTAGTTGAATATTTCCAATTTCAAATCAGAGACCTAGCTGCTAAACCCGCATCCCTTGAATAGACCTATAGATATCTACGACCTAGAGGCTAGGCTAGCTGCCACGATCTTGAACGCAACCCTGTCTCCTAGTTGGATGTACAAACTATGCATCTTCCCAAGTCAAGGGTTACTGATCCGCTCCGCTCTACATAAACCCTTGACCGAAAAGACAATACATATGCGGGTTAACGATTACGCCATCTAGTGAGTATACTCATTTTGGAACTTTTGTGACCTCTTGTTCTGACCAATCAGAGAATGCGTTATAAACAGAAACAATATAGCAACATGGCTGCTCCCATGAACAAACTCGTATTTGTAGAAAAGATGGATTCACTCGGACTAAAAAACCGATAGCAGTAAGTCAAATACTTACTAGTCCGTCTAAAATTTATTTGACAACGGTTCAACATTGATCAATGCACAATTAATATCATTATTGAAACAACGTTTCTTATTGGATCATGCAAACTTGTATGACACCAACCAGCGTGCGAGGTTTCTAACCCCGTCAAACTCTGCCTATTCGGTCAAGGGTTTATGTAGAGCGGAGTGGATCAGAAACCCTTGACTTGGTAAGATGCAAACTATGATGATATGATGGGTTTTTATTTGGTTTTTTTTTTCAAGATTTGGTTTTCATGGTTTCAAACTTAAACTAATAATTACTTTTGTGCCATTTCTTTGATATTTTCATTGGTATATGTCTGTTTAATAATACGATTGTTGTATGTAAAGACTCCGCGTTCTACAGGTCCATGCTCCGTGTTCTGCAGAGCAAATGCAATTTTAGCTCCGCGTTCCTACGATCCAATTTTTATCGACCCTGTTCACTTAAAATGCTAATAATTCATTACAAAGTTAAGATAATGACTTGAAAATTGGATAGAATGTAGATTAATGATTTTGACAGATTTGTATTCTTTAAAATTGTGTTAAAATGGCGTTTAGCGGTCACACTTGTTACTTAAAATTGTTGTTTGCAAAAATTATCGACGATTTTTATGTTTAAACACCAACAGCGGAAAAGTTTCTTTCTCGATTTGTTAGATTTTTGTACCATTTGAAAGCTTAATTATCCCTTTATGAATTAGACCTTAAAGAACCTTCAATTAAACATTTTATGAGCGATTTTGAAGGAAAGTTAAAGACCTTGGTTTTTCCGTGTGAACTAAACATTGCTCCGCGTTCGGAAGAGCCGTATGATGGGGGTGATTTATAAACTAACCTTGATAGCTATTGAAAGGTCAAGATCTAGTAAATGAAATGAACCTATGTGTTTCTGAAATTTGTAATACGAATTCCTGTAAGAAATGAATTAATAACTTCCAAATGACAAGAGTGCATAAGACTTTATTTATATCCTCAGTTTGAAGCGAGGAAGATGGAAGATTCTCAAATGTAGTAAAATTGTCCTTTTTGACAGACATGCATTACTTATAATCTAAATTAAATGATGAATGTCAATCATGTCCTAACGTTTTTTAAACATGTCAGATATAGAATTTAAAACTTAGCGTTTAGGTATTTAAAGTTGATCATTTAGATTACTGCAAATTTTAAGTATGAATGGGTCTAGACTCCATCCAAAAACTACTTTGTTAAAAGTCTCAATCCATTCTGCGTCAAAACATTTATTACTTACAAAAGCAACTAATTTCATTGATACATGTATTGTCAATGTATGAGTTATTTGAATGGTATGTAGCTTAGTTTGGTAAGCGGATGCTCTAATAATAAAATACAGACTATCAGCCGAGTGTGTTCGAATCTCACTGGATTTGGTTCATTTATTTCTGAGCTTGTGTTTCCTTGTAGGTTTTTGCCATTTTTCTTTATATAATAGTATTTTGAAAAATATACAAAATTTTACAGATAACGACAAAAATAGGTCGAATTATCAATAAGTGCACGTTTATGCCACGGGCAAAAAACCCGCTTTTTCGTTGCTACGTTGGAGAAGAATATATGATGTATTAAAGTTTTGTCGTCCTTACATTCTGAATGCTGGGGGTCGTGGTACAAATATAAAATGTCTAATACCCACAATTTATATTCATATAAATTAGGTTGCTTTCGAATTTATCCCTCATCATTTAATTTTCTACAGAAATGAAGACGTGTTTTACTCCTAAATAACAAGAGACAGTACATGCAGATTTAGACGATTGATACTTCCAAGTCATTGTGACATAGGGGAAGTCTGTGCATGTATAAAAAATTCTCTTAGCCAATCAAAATACTCATTACAAACAGAAAATGTAAGATGCATCGGAGCATCTTTAGATTAACATGAAAACTTTTTTAATAACTGGCTATCACTTGTCCAAACAAATCTCAAAGAAGTGGGCGCTTAAGATGTAGATTCGGCAGGAATCTGGGCGCACAAGGAGAGTGGGAATTTCATCAATTAATTTTGCACATTTTCCGAATCATAACCGTTATTTGGTTTCTGCTGGACGTGGAATGGGCAGAATAATGTTTGTAATGCAAAAGGTTTTATCATAATATGGGTCTAAATATAGCAACACGATGCAATTCATGCAAAATCATACTTATTTACAGCTGTTTTTAAATGATTTTATTATCTCTGGGTCTTCTCTCCACAAATTTGAAACGTGCAAAGATGACATATTTCAACATTAAAGATGTCGGTTTTTTAAAAAAGATGGAGAGATGACCCAGAGATGACTAATTATGTACTTTTTCAAAATATTTTTGGGAGGATAAAAAACAAAGTCAATGGATATGACAATGTTGTTTCAAACAATACTTTATACCGCATATTGTCAAGTCACGCATGGCTCAATGGTTTCGTCCTGGATTAGTGAATACATACATGCGGTGTTTGGGATTCAAATCTTACCGGTGACTCCTTTTTCATTTTATTTTTTTTTTTAACTTTTTTTGTTTTTAAATGTATGTTGATATAACATTATGTTGAATTAGAGAATACCGGTATATTTTAATTTGCCGTTATTGATTTCTGCCGTATGGACACTATTTTCTGTTCTTGGTACTAGTTTATCAAGATATACGATATAAATGAATTAAAACATTTCCAATATAACTAGTTATCGGTTTACCCTCTCATTGCCATTTTTAGAAATCTTGTTTTTTTTTTAATAGCCGAAATAGACATGTACTTCAACTCTCAACATGATATAGTTTGAGTAATTAATTTTTTGTTCAAATCTGTACATTACCTTTCTAGGTTATAGACATTTAAATCACTATTGATTCGTGTCGATGATTCCTGCAAACTTATAATCTTGTGCGCCCAATTTCTTTCATGCCCTAGAGACATCTACTTTTCTTAACATAAAGCCTCTGAGGTTTTACATAGGCGCTCCCCATTTTAATCAGCGTATTGAAAAAATTGCATCCATAAACTATAAATTCAAGGTTGTTTTATAGTAAATGGATGAAAGATTTAGATGGGAAGCGCCTATGATCTAGCACTGTCATTCAAGGATTTGATTTTTCATTCTCATATTTTGACCTTACGGCGGCATGGAATCTCTATCCATTATAGTATCACTTTAAACTGACTGTCTTTATACGTAATCCTGTTGTCATCACGATGCTGTGTCACCAGAAGACACACTTATCAATCTATAATAATGCAGGAATCGCATTTCTTGATGCCAATAGCACTTTTTCCAGTAAGACCTGATAACCTGAACTACATATAGGCACTGAAGTCGTGATGCTCTAATATTCTCAGAAATGACACCCTGTCCATAATCTACACACCCACTAGGATTCCAGTGAGGTAGACATGATTTTAAGTCATGGTTCTTCATTTGAAAATAAAAAGACAAAACAAATTGCATTTTTCATAAGATTAAAATAAGAGTATATCAAGTTTTGGGTATTTTATACAGCCACACTGTATTGACGTCAGTTCCTATTTCTGCTTCAGGTTCGATGTTTGGTAGGGGAAATCTGCAGGCAACAACACGTACATCTTCTTTACATTCTGCAATGATCTTCTTCTCAAGTTCTTTCATCTAAAATATGGATAAAAATGTCATTTGCGGTTGAAAAAGAAAATCACACAGATGTGGTTAAATACATCAACCAAATTAATATACAGATAAGACCTGAAATATTTATCAGTAATTTACACACCAGAGACAAAAAATGTTCTATTTTCTAAAACAATGCATTCCAATTAACCCCCCCCCCCCAAAAAAAAAATAAAAATAAAAACAACAAATAAACTGTGCGTTACATGTATCAGTTAATCTACAATAGGTTTAAAATACCCCCCCCACCCCCCCCCCCCCCCCCCCCCAAAAAAAAAACCAACCAAAACCAAAACAACAGCTTAAACTTAACCTACTCACCATATTCTGAACTCCAAATATAACAATGTTATCATACTGTTTGAGGTTGTGCTGAAACAGAAATACTTTCAATTAAAGACTACAAAGAGAAACCATTCCTTAAGAATTATTTTCATATCCAGTAATTAATGCAAGAAAAAAGATTTGTTTATTTCAAAAAAAAAATAAATGGAAATCTACAACTGTTAAAGAATTTGTTAAAAACTTTCCCGAATAAACTAAAAATGTCAAAGAACAACACATACTACTAATAATGCTTGGTTCTCGCCTACACTTCAGAATGTTGGCAGAAATTTTAACAAGTTAGAAGAATTCATTACACATTTTAAACTCAATTAAATATTACTTTTAAATACCTTATAATCACTGAATATGTATTGCTTGTTCAGAAAAGTTAACTACCCGGTAGTTTATATACGTATGTTCATATCCACTTGGTTTTTACATTTATTTCTTAAGAAAATTCTTTGTATTTCATATAGAAAATGACAGGACTTACACATATGCGATACAGTAAAACTCTGTGTTTGAATATACACATGCCTTTAACTTTTAAAAACTGCTTTTAAATGTATTGTTTAGTTAATCTTAATTTTTCTTTCATTCAAGTAGCTATAATAAAATCATGTTGAAATTTTTCATCGATGTCTTTTTTGTATTTTTGGTACACTTTGCGGGGATTTCTTGATCGGTTGGAACTTGAGCTACAAATACAAATATTTACATTCTCCAGTGTCCTTGTCTGTGATAACACTACGAAACGATTTTGTTAACGTATAGTCGGCCATCTATACATTACAAATGACGTATTGTGGGGCGCAAGCGGGGTTTGCACCAATAAAACGAAATAAAAATAATGTGAAAATGTCAATACTAATTTAGCATTCAATTGAACAATTGCTGAAAATTATAATAAATATAAGTAATAAGGAATAATTCTTTGAATATTATGAGGTGATCAAATATGGTTGGGGGTGATCAAATCTATCATAAAGCCATTCGGGCTTCATTGTAATTGATCACCCCTATCTGTATTTGATCACTTCGTAATACTAAAAGAATGATTCCTTATTCCCTAATGAGAGCAGAACTCCACGGATTTGTACGGGCTGACTTCAAACCTCCAAGAAGTTGTAGTGACCACATATGGATAGTAATAATTTTATTTTCACATACTTTTACTCACTTATCATGGATACATTACTGAATTCAGAGATAGATGTGCATATAAAACATAGGTAATCAAAGATTACAAAGCTCACTGAGACGAAGCATTACCAACATGAGACCAATATGATCATATAATATGTAAATCATGGTAAATGATCTATATCATGATATGATACAAGTAAAGGTAATGTCATGATATCTTAAACAATATGATATTTTTGATATGACTATCTTCACTTAATTAGAATTTATTTCATTTAATATGATATGATATTGTATCATACAAGCTAAAATGCTTTCTGTGGTGTTTCCTATGGCCTATGAAGATGGCAATTATTGAAGAAAAAATTTACAAACATGTAACCTGCATATACATTTTTCTCCAAATCTCCACATGAATCATCAATGAAAACATTTTATTGTTTAGATATACTGATTAAATAACCTTTACTCTGACCATACATTGCTACAAACTGAACAAGGGCATTGCTAAGTATCTACTTGTGAAATTAAATGTTTTTTTTAATGTGTTGTGATGTGTTGTGAATCATCTTTTAAAACTCATTTGTTTATTGTGTTCTATTGTTAACTTGCACATTAAATTTGAGTTGTACATAGTAATACATGCACTTCATAACTTCATGATATCTAGAGATAACTCTAAAAATGAATAGGGTTTAATTTATCACAATGCTTAAGAAGTATGCAAAGTTTAAGGAATCTCATCATCTGGAGTTCGCATAGCTCTATCCTACCCATGGCTGCTTGAACACATAAAGTATGGTAAAGCTGAATATTCACTCATCATTTGTTAATAATAATAATAATAATTCATTTATTGACAATTACCATGTCGGCATACAGTCATGAATATGAGTTACATAAAACAAAACATTAAACATAGCATGCAAAAGTTAAACATTAACTAATAAATCTACAATGGACAAAACATTGGGTGAACAAAACTACGCTTGTGCGAAGACTATTATTGGTATTCATAAAATTGTATAAGTGTTCATTGTTGACTTTCCTTTCTAGCGTTGAAACAGTTTTTTAGAAAACAACATATCCTTCTAGCAGCTGTAATGATTTTAGGATTGACAAGTTCCTTAATGGGATTGACATTTGTATATGTGTTCACATTAAATATATCATTATAATTCAATCTACATTGGTCATATTTTGAACAATACAATACAAATTGTTTCTCATCTTCAATAAACAAAAATTACACAGACGTTTTTCTCTTGGAATAGGAGGTTTAGAATATCTACCAGTTTCAATAAATAAATGAATGAGCACTGATTCTTAGTTTTGTTTGTACAGATCTGTCACATTTTTTTAAAGGTAGTTTTAAGTATTGATGTAGTTCATATTCATTTTGGTTTACAATTTTGCTATAAAAAGACAATTTTCCAGAGTCAGCTTTACATATATTGTTTAGTTGTTCATGTATTTTGCTTTGATAATGTTCTTTTAACTTGTTCTTTAAAATTTTGTGACAGATATTCAAAGAATTGATATTTAATTTTTGTAGCAATGAAGACAGTTTAATTTGCCAAGATACTCTAGAAGACAATTTTTTGTCTTCTTTGAATGCAGATGTTACTAAGTAATTATTATAGTCATTTTTGTATTCCATATCTTCCAGTCTCTTATAAAATTTAAACATACTCTCAATACATAGATAATACAGAGGAAATTGTCCTAATTCACATAAAACAGCAAGATTTGATGCCTTTCTGTGTACCCCTAAGATGTCTTTAAAAATAAGGTGTTGTGTTTTTTTCAAATGTAAATTGTTCTGAAGACATTAAATCACATTTGAAGTCGGATATCCATATTTCAGACCCATAAGTCATTATTGGTATTATTATTGATTGATATAATTTTAACATAATTTCCACAGAGAAGTTAATATTTGCAGGAAAATTTGTTTTCAAAGCATAATATGCCTTTTTTGCGCGTTCTGATAGTTGTTCGGCTGCAAATTTCATTTTTCCATCTGATGTAAACACAACACCAAGATATTTATATTCATTTGTTATGTTAATCATTTGATGTTTGTAATAAAATCTGTACAAAGTTTCATCAACTGTTTTACCATTGAAAATCATAATGTTTGATTTTTCCATATTAACACACAGTTTCCAGTCATAACAATATTTTCCAAGAACATCTAAACAGTTTTGTAAACCAACTGGTGAATCTGATACCAGAATGAGATCATCAGCAAAAAACATATGATTAATTGGCATAGTATCAAGATAAGCAGGATATGTGGGTACATTCTTGAAATAATTAACAAAATCATCAATAAAGATATTAAAAAGTGTTTGACTTAAATTGTCACCTTGTTTGACTCCTCTGTTTGCTAAAAACTGTTCACTAATTTGATTTCCTTTTCTACAAGAGTAGTATGTATTTGTATACATATCTATCATAAGTTTGAGGAAGTTACCACCTATTCCTTTTTTATTAAGTTTGTATAAAAGTGCAGATCTCCACACAGTATCAAATGCTTTTGAAAAATCCACAAAACATACATATAAATTTTGTTTTTTTGTATGAAGATATTTGTTGATTAGGGTTTTCAGCACAAAAATGTTGTCAGTGGTCCTATGATTTTTTCTAAATCCACATTGATACTGACTTAGCAAGTTATTTGATTCGAGATAATTATCCAAGCATTTCTGTAAAAGGCCTGTAAAGAGTTTTCCTGAACAACTTGTAACACTGAGACCTCTATAATTGTTTGTATTATTAGGGTCGCCATTTTTGTATAATGATGTAATGAGTGAAAGATTCCATTCTTTTGGCATCTTTCCATTTTGTAGTAAGATATTAAAAAGTTTTGTAAGAGTTGGTAACAAGGTATTTGTTAATCACGTTTAAACCTGTCAATTCTACACGCACCTTCTACATGTGCTATAACCCCATCAGCAGTAAACAACATGTTTTGTGTAAACTACGATTGGATAATCAAAGGTCAAATCAAAGATCAACTATGCTTTACTTGCATTGGTCTATGAATTATATACTTTATGAACTTTGAGATAATTTCTTATCATGCAACCACGGACAAATAGCAGTAAACAACAAGTTTACTCGCATTGGTCAATAAATTTATATACTTTATGAACTATGAGATGATCTCTTATCATGCAACCATGGACAAATGGGAGAGGGTCATACATATTGGCCATGGTTTGCGACGATGAAGGAATCTAAGTACATGTACTATGGGGTTTTTTTTCAATCTCACCGACAAGCTTTAATACACTAATACAGTAACACAACTACATACACATAATCAGCAATGCTATATCCCCTTGCGAGGGGGTGATTAGGTCTTCTTTACACATCTTGTACAAACAACTGAAATAATAAACAATTTATACCTTCCATAGATCTGTTCTGCTGTATGTGGCTCTTGAACTCAGACCTTGTCTGTATGTCTTAAACTTTGAGTACAGCACCAGCCAAATATTCATCTCAACTCCATGAGCTGTGAAATTCCTCTTGGCAGCTTCTCTTACCTATATTGAGTAAGAAAATGTGCTTCAACATTTGACATTTGTAGACAGAAGATGTGAATTGCAAATATACATGTATTTGACAAATATAGAACATGTAAAAAAAAGTATTTAGATATACTGCGAGATAGATAGATAACTCTAAATCTATGCTGATCATAAGATTGTCACAAACATCAAGATGGATAACTCTAAACAATAAAACCTCCACAATCACCATTAATATATCTCTTTAAGAGTCCTTAAATATAGGTCAACTATCTCCAATACTACAGTTGGTAATTTGTGCAATTAAAGAACACTCATATCTTATTTACTTACCAGATAACTATAATAAAGAACTAAATTAACAATTCTGCTAAACTTGTCCATAGTCACTACGAGCAAGGTAGTTTATTCAAACAACTACCAAAACCCATGAACCTTTCTATATATTTTCCTCCATCAATGTTGATAAACGTTTTTCACACAAAAACATTGAATTTAAAATGATTTACAAATACATCATTTGATATACCATTTTGGATTTATAAAAAAAAGAGAGAGGAGAGAGAGAGAGAGAGAGAGAGAGAGAGAGAGAGAGTACCGGTAAGAGAGAGAGCACATTTTGAAAACAGTAGATCAATTTGGATACATGTAACTATAAACAGAATATTCCTGACTACATATACCAGGTACTCAGGTACTTGAAAACAGTAGATCAATATGGATACATGTAACTATTACAATAAACAGAATATTCCTGACTACATGTACCAGGTACTCACCAGCCTGCCATCTCCACTACCAAGATCCACAAACTTGCCCTTCCTGCCTTTAAGTGCCCGGAACACGTTCTCCACCTGCTCTTCTGTGGCGGGTACAAAGGGAAGGCATATCCTCCTGAGGGCCGGGGTAATAAACGGCCCAGCAATCAGGTGAATACCAAATACAACTCCTGCTAAAGTTCCGGTTATTATGTAGCCTAAGGGATAAAAACACGCAATTGCTACTCAGGTAAAGTTTTGACAAAATTTAATATCCAATTAAGTAACTGTTCATCCTGGATACTTTATAAAAACCTATTTGTGCTTTGTTTAAAACATGAAACTTGGCTATTTATACATACACACACCAGAGAGTAATATATATTGCTTTTACAAATGTCTGTGCCTGTTGCCAGAATTCACCATGGCAATTTCTTTTGAAGTAAACAAGGTAAAGACTTCATAATGGGTAAAATTCATCTATATATTGAGGTCAATGAATGTCAAAGCCAGTAAGGGCATAGCTAAATAAAGATCAAAGTTTAAATTTACTTCCATACATCTGAGCACATGGTGCTAATACTTTTTTTAAGACTAGTGCTGACTATCCATGGTGGTTTAACAAGTTAAAATTAGGTTAACTATAATTTAATTCATGCAGAGTCATGATCGATATACCTGAGTAGGACTTTTCCTTCGGCTTGCTGCTGGTTGAACTGGCCTCGTTTACAATGGATTCCATTGTTCAAGTATAAATCTAAAAGAATGAAAAATTCAAAAATCCACATCATGCCATCTGTTAAATTCTGTATACATTTTCTTATATAAAAAAACAAGCAGGTGCCTCATGGTTGTATGAATTTACCAATATAAGTTTTAATCTAAATTATAATTCATGCCACTCTGAACTTAATTTAGTTAGTTTTACCGGTATATATGCCCAATAAGTGCAAGTAATGAACATGCGTTTGGTGCTTTTCTATGTTTAATGCTTTAGCATTATAATTCTTACCAACCCGAATTTCCTTTAGTTCACAATTAAAAAATATGCATCTACACCATCTATGTAGTCGGATATATTTCTAAGCGTCACATGGGGATTATTGTGGTTTCAGATCTCTAAGTATATCCAAGATTTCATTGTTGAAAGTTTGTTTTAATGTCTTTGTACACTAGTCAATTTTCACACCAACCGGCATGACCTACGATTTTGTTAACTCGTTCATTAACACATTCCATTGCATAAGTAGAAACAGAGTTAATTACACTTTAAACAGGTTTATGTTTTATTGATTTGAATCAAGTTAATCGTTTCATTTTTTCCCCTTTTAATCTTCTTCTCTGTTAGTTTGGATCAACTATACACGTATATCATAAATGAAATAAAGATCATTGCTATGGCTGTAAACCAATACACACTGCTTAAAAATTTCCAAACCTATGACTAAGTATCCAACATATAGATTCAAAATACTTTTGACTCCTCTAATCCAATGGTAAACAATTCTGTATTTCAAGTATAAACTGGTTCTCAAGTACAGTCTCATGGTATTAAATTTTAACTCAAAATCATGAGTACTTTCGAGTACATTTCAAATTTGATGACAGTTTGTGTATATGGGAAACGTGCGATCCAATATTCCAATATACCTAGTCCGAAATATCTGACGTTTTCCTGGCTTTTTTTAACAATTTTGATATTTTACATACCAGGAATGGCATGTAAAATATCAAAATCCTTAAAAAAGCCAGGAAAACGTCAGATGCTTTTGACGATTTTGAAAACGTCAGATGCTTTTGACAATTTTGATATTTTACATGCCAGGAATGGCATGTAAAATATCAAAATCGTTAAAAAAGCCAGGAAAACGTCAGATATTTCGGACAACAATGTACCATGCATGAAAAAAAGCAGAAAATTGCTTGATTGCCAAAAAGTCTTCATGATTTACGTTATTCAACACAAAAATAGTAAGTGCAGAAATAAAAACTGTCAACTATTTTTTGAATATTTCAAATTTTTATTTTGTTGTTGTCACATTTACTTAGACTTCAGTCCACTTTTCTTTACAACAACTGGTTTCTGGCTCTTCAAGAGAGCACTGGCCCTCCTTACAGCAGCCTATAAAAAGAAGCAAATAATTACCAATAAGAAATTTCAGACCTAAAACTTTAATACAAGAAGCTCTATCATGTGATTTTAATTACATCGGTGCTGCTTTATATTGTTGTATGTATCTGTTGGTACAGTGGTGTAGCAATAAGATTTTACTTCAAATATTGAAGAGAAGTTTTTCACAGGAAATACATGTACATGTATGATGTATCTAGACTAGGATGCTATGGAATATAGTCACATAACCTTCAGTAATGTATATTTTTATAGCTGCTTGACATTGGGTATATCCTTTTTAAAATTCACTTTAAACATCATACATGTGATAAGTTGAAGACCACAAAACTGTACAAAAAACTGGAATTTGGGTGAAAAAACTGTACACTACCCATCAAAAAACGGTACAAAAAACGGTACAAAATATCGTTTAAATTCTTTTGATAAAGCACCTACATGTATTTCTAAACCAACAAATGTATATCGTCGCAAAGCCTTATTTTAAATGTTGTAATAAAGTTTTCTATGCTTTAAAATTTCATATTGTGTTTTATAATCAAAAATTTTTCATGAATCATATGAATTGAGCAAGTATAGATGATAGTTTGTTTACCAACTTTATATAGTATAACGTGAGAGTCAATGTCTCCAATTACATTTGTTCATGAATATACATGTATTACTTATATATACACCAGCAATATAAATAACAGCAGCAAATGCAACCTTACATAAATTTCTGCACATAAAAAAATCCTTTATTTCAGCGTAAGCATGATAATAAACACGTTTATTCATCGTATACATTACATATGGAGAGCTGGTTCAGATTCATGTATATTTCTAAAGTCGGCTAAAAGTTTTTCGATCAAGTTATAAAATATTGGCAGTTCACACCTTCACACGCGACGGTTTGTGTACACCACAAAGTATCGGTAGGTCACGTGTCAAACAAAGGTGATGTTTTCCAGTGTCTCCTGAGCGAGAATGAGAGGAAAATGGCGGCATTTAACGAGAAATTCAAATTACTGTACAAATTTTCACATTCCATGAATTTTGGTGTCCCGCCGGTACACCGTGAATGGGGTCGAAAAAACGGTACATTTTGCCGATACATATCACATGTATGAAACATCCATAACTTGCAATCTTCCAATCATACATAGTGTTATCCTGTAGTTTTTTTTTTTTGAGTTCTTATTTGTTTGAGCAGACCCTCAAACAATAATGTGTTCTTATCACATCTTTTAAAAGATTTTGTTATGCTGCAGAAATATTGCATATATACATTTTTTTTTTAAGGTATGCAGATTTTACACCTGCATACACCTGCAAAATATATTTTATATGTCCCTGTTTATCGTCCTAAACTGGTCCAGTACTGGAGACATTTAAGACATTAAACGTTAAAGACATTTCAACTAACTCTTAATTTTTCCAGTGTTCATTTATTATGTTGTAAATTAGCATGGTGGTTATATATAATAACCTAAAATTTGAGAGTACAAAATATCATGTGGACTTAGATCGAATGATTTGATAGACAGTACCCAATCACACAGTATGTTTATCATACTTTTAAACATCTCTTAAGTGATGTCTGCAGAATGATGATAATTATTGAATAGTGTATCATACATGAGCAGATTTACAAGTATGATTTTAATAAATTCCGTTGCATTGTTTCCCTTATCTTTTTCAGTTCAGACTTCAGAGGTTTCCAAAAGATTTCATATGAAAAATGATATTAACTCACAATGTACAAGCTATAAACTATGTATCAAATCATGAAAATTTTTTCTGAATTTCCAGTTCATTATTACAAAGTCTCACCATTTTCAGATCTTTTCTGTAGCTGTTGTTACGAAGGGTTTTTCTGATAGTACTGAAGGTTTGGCGGGAACCTCGTTTCAGCTCTACTTTGTTGTAGCTTGAACCAGGGCGTTTACCAGCTGCAAATCAATTTTAATAATAATGTGTGTGAATATCGATCAACAGTAATATTTCAGTAAAAAAAAAAAAATCATCAAACATTTTTGTTAGCGTTGAGCATATATTTTCACCATATGTAATCAATAGAAAACTTAGTTTAATTCTATTACTTTGATGTATAAAATAACTGAATTCAAATTGCCAAATGAAAATGAAGTTAAAATGTTAAGTTAAAAATCAAGATCTTTTGAAAGAACTGGACTGTACCCTTAGACTTTTTTGTTACGAGGACAACCCCCTTTCCATCCTTGGCTGGGACAACTCCAACAGTCTGACGGTGAACCAGTCCATTGTACCGGAAGGAGTTTTTGGATTTAAGGTTATTTTGCTCCTACAAAACAATTCAAGCTAAATCATTCAGTTTTTCAAATTCCTCAAAATATGAGACATGTGACTATCTAATAATACTACATATTTATTTAACATAGATAAAAAAAAATTGCTATCAAAGCTTTGAACAGCATCACAGGTTTAAAAAAATTGAAATAATAAATATAAATTCTTAAAATGCAATTATTAAGTCCAATTTAACATACCCTGCTGTATGTTTGTCCGTTTCCTTTCAACAGAAAACTGGAGTTGTTTCTGATGATCAACCACTGAAGGTCTGGGGAGGCCATGTCTGGAGGTTCTACGTGGAAAAACAATGTCCATTTACAATTTTCATTTTTAAATATCAACGTTTACCAGTATGTTTCATTTCTCACATTAGTGCAAGTAACAAAAGATTATCAACCTTGAATTTGCAAATTAAAATAATTATCCATGTAGTTTTCTTATGAAGTATATGCATATAATTGATGCAAGCAATTACAAAAGACGTACTATTTCAAATTATTGTAATTTTGTATGTTTTTTTTATTTTTTAAGAAAAGGACTATATATGATATTAGTCAAATTTGGCCCCCATAATTCGCCATTTTTTGAAAGTGTTTCAGGTACATTAATTTGTTGTGTTATTTTTAGAAGAGTTGACAAAAAATATGTTCTTCACCCATTTATTGATTTATATGCTCTCACTGGCAGTATATGACGTCAGAAGTGACGCTATTTTTATAATTCAATCAAAATCAGTCGAAAATTGACATTTTTCTTATCTTTTTTCGAATGGAAGATATAGAGCAACTCTTTGAACAAGAACGAACTTTTTGTCATTTGTAAGTACTGGAAAGATACATCTTTGGTGAAAATATTTTGTTTGTTCAAGCAATCGCTCAATGTTTTCTTAAAGAAAAACGGCTTGAAAACAAGCCGTTTTATGCTAAAAATGCAAAAATGGCGGGAAAAGGTAAAGTTTATGATGTCATACTTTTAAATTGTGGGCACTTAACTCAAAATGAAAATTATGAAAAATCTTCAAATGTATATCTGTACATATAAAACAATGAATTACAGTAAAATGCCGATGTTCATTTAAGGGGGCCATTTTAGGCTCAAACCATATATAATCCTTTACATAACGAAGAGAATGGCACAGACATGCATATAATATGATATACTAGAGTTTTTCCTGTTGTTGTTATAAATAAAAAATTTTAATTCAAATGTGTGATTTTAGAAATAATACAAAATATATAATCTCCATAAAATGTACCATTGATGTTTAAAATAAAGTCTTAAAATATTACAACTTTTGAAGTTATTTAAAATGTTTTCTTAATTTTTTTTTTTTTAATACCAGCAGAGACATAAATAACAGAGATTGGCAACTCCGCCATTAGCGTGTTTTGTTGAATTGAAAAATGTTACGGGACCGACCTTACTTTGAGAACTACTTTTTAGTAAATTGAGATAATGATCTAAAACCAAAAGTATACTGTTTTTATGAAAAATAGGCATAGGTTTTAGACATTTTTGAAACAAAAAAATGAAAAATAAGATTAATATATAGAAAATATATTGGCCAGCTATAAAACATCAGCGAAATCTCGGACGATGGGTAGTCAACTGCCTCCTAAAACTCCTCTTTTAATATTGTTTATAAGACATAAACTCATGAAAATATAATATTTTGAATGTTTTGGTAATAGGTTTTAGCTGTTTATATTTCGATATAATTGTTTATTTGAAAGATATACTGATTTAAACTGGGAACACTTTACAATAGGGACCGCGAGATTTCGATCAGTTGCCAATCTCTGTTATTTATGTCTCCGAGACCAGGGAGACAAGTGTGCAAAATTCACTGCAGACTAATGATTAGACTTGCTCAAGTCTCTATGTTGTTTTATTGTTTTTATATTTCTTGCCAATTTTACTGTTCAGAAATTTTAATTTCTGCTCTCTACCATTCTTAAATGTCATCATGCATCGAGAGTCTGACTCTCTAACTAATGACCAGCCAGGTTCTCATTTTAATACCCTAAACTTGTGTATATAACTTTGAAACAGGGTAACAAACCCTTTATCAATCAATACCAGAAGTCTTAAACATCATGACATCTTAACAAGTATTTTATCACATCTGTCTCATTTTTAGCTATGATTTTTTTTTACCACAAAATTCATTATTGTACATGTATAGTACAGTATATCTACAGTAGAATGATATGGATTAATGAAATAATTCTAAACAGACTGTGTATATTTTGGCATGTAAAAAAATCATTTTGTTATAAAATACTAGGTACTTTCTCATCCCCCCCCCCCCCCCCACCCAATACCGGAGGATGTTGCCGAAGAAACGTTTCAGTTTAATTCCTATGCACAAATAAACATAATCAAAGATGAAGCAAATTGAAAACATTCATAAATATATAAATTAACACATATTTTCCATTATATTTGACAAATACAAATAAAAATTTGCTATAGACTGAAAATCCCATGCTGACTACACACTTACTATTTGAAAAAGAGGCCGACTTCCGGTTAAAAAGTTATGAGTAACTCGTTCAAAGAAATTAATTTCTTCCACAAAGCAGGCGATACAGCTTACCAGACTAATACACTTTTCTATTTAAGCATTTGATGAAATCAAACATTTTACATAAGAATGTGCATTGATTAAAAGTTACATTTGGAAATTGAGGGAGGGAAGCTGATCCTTTATTACACCTCACCGTTGACTTGAACTTGAGATATTGTGCAGTACATGACCATGGCATAAATGTAACATAAGTTAAAGTGGGTTTTATATCAAGTTCAATTATTTTTTTTATGCCAGAAAAATATTTCTTTGTAGAAAAAAATGCCAATTGATTAAATTCATTTTTTTAATTTGATTTTTATAATATCAGAAAATCATTTTTGTTTGCTTTGAAAATGACTTGAACACTATGCATGGTTAATAAAGTTAACACTGGTTAATCAGAAAAAATGTTACCATAACTGCCATTTGCAAGAGAAGTTTGTAAATATATGTTCTTTTTAGTATGAAAACATATGAAAAATCAATATTTGGTATTCACTGAGAAAAACGATTAAATTTTTTAATTCGAAATTCAATGTTCGACATTAGAAAATTGACCTATAGGAGAGAACATATACATGTATATATGATTGCCTGTTGTTCTGTCATTTCAATGTATTACATCTATACATACTTCTTAAAATAAAATGCATCTAAAAAGGCACTCCACGTTAGTAGGCGTGGTTGAATTCCGTGTCACTAGAGTGTGTGTGTGTGTGTGTGTGTGTGTTTTATTCTGCTTGCAATTCACAATTTAAAAAAAATCTTTGAACAAAACGATGTAAAATATATATGGAAATTATGATAATTTTTTTATGAGCATTTGAGAGTATTTACAAATATAGAACCGACTACATCCTTCCTGTCTGTAAGCGAATTCTTTTCTGGTCATGCAAGTTTAAAACTCTTGAATACGTATAAATAACAATGTTGTTGTGTTGTTCCATTTCCTGCCATTCTTGAAAACCTCACAGCAGTGCTATAGATATATATTTGATATGTTTGAAACCTCCTTGGTAGACTTTGACACATTTTGCGGACACCCATACTTCCGTTATCTATCGATCTACTGCAGATAGATTATGTTTCTCTCATCGACTCGATTTAGACTTCCGGATTCAAACATCAGTCCTTGTAATATCTTTATTATTATAATGAGCATTTTGTACGATGTCTCTGGAACCGTTTGCCGACATATTGTATGATGATACATATAAGCACAACACCGTATCACAAACCACAAACAAGATCCATCAATTTTTCCACCGATTGGTCACTTTGTGACAGTTCTCAAGTTAGTTTTTCAATCCCCTGATATTTTTCATACGATAAACTCCGATACTATAGTTGCGGTCACATCATGGTTCTTGGGGGTCAAAATTTCAACAAATTGGAACCTTTAGTATTTAAGTTTCAACTCCATTGCCCTGTGGATTCATATTTTTTTCCGGATTTATTTCCTATAGTATCATATGATAAATTTGCACTTTCTAAATGCCCCATTATTGGTCAAGAAATCACACTTTAATAAACAAACTTATGCTGACACGGTATTAGGATGCTCCCATAGCAATACAATTGAAAAAAAAGTTTATTCAAAGATCCTCCTCCAACTTTGTACAACCAAAATATCAATCCAGAAGTTTGAGCAAATTTGATTCTACTCTGAACAGATTGAGTCTGCATTCTATATGGATGCTTTCATAGTAATATAGTATAGTATAGTGATATATATCACAAACTGTACGTAATTTTGTACATTAAGGGGGAACAGGGGGTTGCAGTGTAAAATTATTTGTCAATGAATTTTTTTGCTTTTTTTAAACACATTTACATTAAGATATCCACTATAACATATATCATTTTCATGACTACTTTCTTACCATGCAATGGAGATATTTTGATAGGAATTATTCCCCTTTTCTGGCATTATGATTTTTTTTTAACAATTTCAATTTTCTGCAGTAATTATTTCATTTGATGGAATTTATTTGCAAATCATATTTCATTAATTTGAGAACGAAAACAAATTTCAAAATTGTTTACAACATTGGCTTTTTTACATAGCAATATCATAATTTTATCAGTATATTGCTGAAATCAGCACTTCAAATTTTGAAGTTTTTGATTCTAAATTCGAACAAAATGTGATGGCACATTAAAACTTGTCAATGAAATTAAAAAAAAAAATTCATATATCAACCTGAGCATGTGCTTTCTAACTTATAAAATTTTCATGGCCACTTTTCATGGATTTATCCCATGGATTCCTATATCAGCTTTGCGCTTCTCCTAGGGCCTCAGTATTGACCTGGGTTTCTTCCTGTGTGTTTGTTCAAAAAATAGGGTTAAAAGATTTTTCTCTATATACCTCTACGATAAACCCTTCCCGTGGTCCCAGTATTGGTGTGGAGGTTATGATTTTAACAAACCTAAAATTGCAGGTCATCATTATGCTTGTAAGCATTTGTGGTGCAGGTTTTTGAGTAGATATACATGTATTTTAAAACTCCCACCCTGTTTTCAGTTCTTATTATCATCCATTCTTTATATTATATTAAAAAGATTAAACACGCTTTACCCAAAGGGTGCTTTGTACAAATTTTGGTTCTACAAAAGAAGATGAAGATGCGAAGTAACGGCTGCAGACAACCGCGTTGTCTGCATTTGTTTCAGGAAAGTTCACTTGTGTCCTCAGCTCAGGTGAGCTAAATTGACACTTTTTCAACTCGTGTCAAGTATCGTCGGTCCTGCATTTTTAGCCGTAAAAATCCGGAAAATGATTTGAAAAAATATAAGGAAAATTATATAATTTTTATTGAACACATTATATGCACAGTTTAAAAGGCATACACCAGCATATAAATAATGAAACGATTAATAAATTATACAAATAACGTGAACATTAATAAACAGAAAATGTAATACAATTGACAGAAGACGGACTCTTCTCCCAATTATACATTTCCTATTTCTTTTTACATAGTACATGTACAGTATTTCACTCGATCTGTAATGAGATGAAAATAAAATAAAATGCAATTTTTAAAGTATACATATGAACATATAAATTCCTAAATTTCATAAAAACGGAAATGAATATTTGAGGGCTTCCTCCAGTAAGTGAATGCAAGTGTATATACACATTACTGTACTTGTTATCTGTAGACAGATTATATAGCATACCCAGAGACATCCTACGTCATATTTACACACTATGTCTCATCTTCTTTAGACTTTGTTTAAGTCACGAAGTCTTCTTTTTTTTTTTTAACGTGAAAAGGACAATTGCAAATACATAAAATTTCATGAATTTAGAAGACAGCATTACCTTTATTGATATATTTCTATTTAAGTATTTTTTTTTCGGCGAGTTGCAATACTCGAAAAATTAATTCACGAAAATAAATAAATAATTCAATAAATAAATAAATAAATAATAAATAAATCTGAAAAAAAAATTCGGTAAAACCTGTAAGCTAGAAGAACATTCGGTTAGATAGGTCATTTCAAATCATGGTACAACCAAATTCATTTTTCAAGCTGAGCGTGAGATTGCCGATCTCTCCTTAACGGAAGGAGCCAATGTAATATCAACCACGCAACATGTATCTTTTTCGGTATTTTTTCCCTCTTGTTCTTTTCATTCGTTTTTGCTTCTTGCCTTTTCTTTTCTACAAAATCAACAAATTCAATTAAACAAACTTTTCTTTCAAACAAGTGATCGAATGCAAATTATATTTGAAATGTACATGTATAAAACTGTCGTTTTGCGTTTTTTCTCCGCATGATTAATATCTTTCGTTTTGTTTCAAATATGTACCTTCATTTTCTGCGAATTTGTTTTTTTTAGCGATCTTTGAATTTTTGATTTAAAAAATGTAATAAAATATTTTGTTTACAATTTCAACTTTTTTTTGCTCTTCAGATTATATAAACGCAAAATTTAGTAAATTATAGCACCCACACAAAATTCCAGTTATAAAGAATTGAAAGTACATATATCAGCTTGTTGTACGAGGAACTCTTTCCTTACCCATATCTTCACTGCCACATCATCCATCACCTCATCACAAATCTCCCCGCTATGCTGTGTGCTTTCCACAACTAAACACGACAGACAGAAAATAGGGTTAAAAGACAAAAATAAACGATGTTGTATGGTTCTACGCAACCATTTTTCCAGTACATGACAATTAAATTATTACTATTTTAAAATTAAGTAACAAAACGTTATAAAAATGGAGGGGGGGGGGTAATTTCACTGTGAAAATATCACTTTATTTAATGTATTTCTCCTTAATCGTTGCACTATTTACCTTACAATTACAAGATGCATTCTTAACTCCAAAAATGCAATTAAAAAACCCATTAATAAAGGAATTTCAATGTTTCTTAAGATTATGAGTAAACTTACGTTTCATACAGAGGAGAAATCCTTTGTATGCAGATGTCAAGCACCCCATCCTATTCCTGGGCCTGGTGGATGCAAATTCCAGTGTTACATAGTCCAGATTAGTTATTGGCATTTCCCGTTTTCTGGGTCCTTCTTTTATGTCGAGTGATTCGTCTCCAAGCTTAAGAGAAAGCCTGTCGTATTTACTATCGAGATCTACGAAAACGACCTGAAGTACAACTTTAAATTTTCCGATAAGATTTTCTCCTGTTATGAATCTCAAGACATAAGTGGTCGCTTCGTCACACAATGCATAATTCCATGGAAATTTTTTATGACTCCGTACGACGATTGTTTTATCCAATGTCCCAATTCTTGAGTTTTGGGAAATATTGGTTGTGATCAAATCATACACGAGTGTTTCTACAAAACATTACCATAAAGTGGCATTAAGAATAATACGTTTTGAAAGCTTCTGTTCGGAAATATCAAAGAATTTAGAATCTCTCTCTCTCTCTCTCTCTCTCTCTCTCTCTCTCTCTCTGAAAGATAAATATACTACCGTTTTTGAGACAACGCATGTTCTCCTTGAACCACAGTTTCTTTGGCTCACTATGCCTTTTTGCTACCTTAAATCTGCAGCCATTTTTCCACATGCAAAATATTGGAGAGCTCTGTAAGCTCTCCTTCATCAACTTGACGTTCGTAGTGTTAAAATAAGCTTGATCATATCCTGATACTTGTACCAAGCTATCACCTTTATTGCAGCTGGCTTTTATCTTTGGGGCCGTTACATCATCTAAAATTTGATATAAAAATTACTGAGATTATTTAAGGATTACTTCCTTTTGAAAAAATGTTAAAATACAAAACCGGATTATGTCAATATTCATTCTCTCTCTCTCTCTCTCTCTCTCGATCGGGTGTACCTACCTATAACAACAAGAGCATACACCATTATCAGAGTGAGTATGGTAACTACATCCATGGTTTCGGTTGGAAGATAAGTGAGTATTGTCTTCTTCACTATATAACCACTTCCAGTCTGATGCTATCAAGGTTTTAGGGGTTTTCTACAATGTCGTTACGGATATAGCCGCTTTGTTTTTAATTTGTCTGATTTGGAATGATAATCATAACGAGGGCGTTCGTTGCAGACAGTTTCCTGTGGAGCAGTGTCCAACTTGTTACCAGAGCAACGCGCTTGCATGCACGACCAGGACAAGCAATGGAAATGGCGCTTCATCAGCTAACAGCATGAACTTTTATCTTTCCTAATGTGTAATTACCACAGATCTCCTTTTTGATAAATTAATAGTGTAATTTTAATTTACTTGTCAATTACATTTCATTGAGGACATCCTTTTTCAAAATTTTGTAAACTGAGCAGATTGCCTTTAAATGTATGCCACTAAAAACAAAACCTCTACTCATTTCATGTTAGTGATATACCGGTATTACATTGATGTGTAAAATAAAAGTATTCTAAATTTGTCTATAATATATGCACTGTTCTAACATTTCTTTAACAATTTTATAGAGAAAACATGATTAAAGTGCTTTGGATATTTTACATTTCAAAAATATATAACACACTGCTAAGGATGCATTTTTGCACCAGATTGAGATGCTGTTTCCGATCAAATGTTTCATTAGATAGAAAATTGTTTAAAGAGTTTGTAATAACTTTTGTTATTAATGTAGGTGAAGCGAGGTCAGGTGAGATATTTACCTTTATTTAATGAATTCCTACGGAAAAAATATTTCCATAGGAAAAACAATCTTTCTATAGTATATAGGATATATAAAGAATTTTTTATTGGATTTCAAATAATTCCTATCGGAGTCTTAATTTCCGGTAGGATGTAAACAAAACTCTCATAGGATTTAAATATCTGGTCGGAAAACTAAATTTCATATCGGAGAACCACCTATCTAAATCAAATTTCTTATAAAATACTTTTATGCTGTTGGAAATATAATTCCTTCAGGATTTTCTCCCTTTATACCTCAATATGATAATTATATGGAACGCGTCATCTGATTAGTCTAGACAGTCATGTGACAGGGTAAACAAAGCGTCTTGAATATCATATTCCGCCTCTTCAAAAACCTCGGGATTTTTCATTCCAATGGTATACGTTGTAAACTGATATGATTAAAACTAAAATATTCAATGATTTTAATTCTTCTTATATCAAAAACCAATTTAGAAAAGAGAGAAAATAACATGGAAAATCAATCAATAACGACGTTTCTGCCTTTTAAAAAGTTAAAAAAACAATTAGAACTCGACGTATTTTGTATAATCGTAAGTTTCTCGGTATAATAATAATGAATTTTCGGGAGATATGAAGAAATCCCCCAAGAAAAATCTAATTTCCCTATGGCGATGCCCGCGGGAAATATGATGCATAATGTATAACATTGCATGCTCTGCGACTGATGCAATATCATTAACAAACGATCGAATTCTATGATTTTCCAATGAAGATAATTACATATTTTCAATGCAGTATATACATAACTATTAGATCTAGTTATCATTTTACTCATGGGTCAATAATAGATACTCTCCTGATTTCTGTTTTTAAAAATCCGCTCTTTTAAATAACCTGATATAATCTAATTAAGAAACAAACAAACAAAATGTGTTATTGTTCAATTGTTTTATTCATAACCGTGGAAAAAAAAATTATAAACTTCCTGTTACATCATTTTCAGCAGTAGGATGTCACTAATTATAGCGAGCGCAGCGCCGGCGCGAAGCGAGCTCTAACGGCAAGGCGTGTGTGAATAGAAAATTCGGACCAGTTGCACATTCATTCAACGGATTTTTTTGGCGTCAGTAAATCGGACCAGTAATGCATAGTTTTTATCGTCCCAGTAGTTCCCTGTAATCATGGCAATTTTTATCACTTCACACTCTCACGAGAATCAGCAAGACAATCAAAACAATAACGATATATACGACATACAGTCAATGTTACCTCTAAAGTTCACCTCAGTACACTCTCAATCAAAAATAATCGAGTGACGTCACAAAGGTTTGCACATTGATCCGATAGATTTTTTCGGCGTCAGTAAATTTTAACCCACAATTCATAGTACCAATGGTTTCCAAGTCCTCACCTTTTCGCGAGAATCAAAGTAAAACTTTTGAGAAGCATATAAGATGTGTAATTTTAGGAACATCATGCTTTTTAAGTAAATAAAACAGCTAGTATACTTCACTTACTTTTATTTCTCAGGGGAGTTTTAAATTTAAGGACGACGGACCCTCTGCGCAGAAACCGCGCATATGCTATAAATATGACTGTCGTAATTACGTACATCAGAAGAAGAGAAAATAATAAAATGTTCATTATACTAAACATAATTTGTGATGCCAAAATATTTTTAGTGGAGAAAAATTAAGAGAAAAAAATTAGTCCGAATTTCCTCTGTTTGCAACAAGTCCGTTATATTTCCACGGTTCATAAATCATACAACGCCGAAAGGCAGTTTATAGTCTTATATTTTGGTAGATATTGAATTTATACATTAACTTGACAATATTTATATATACAGCAGTTAATGTAACGTCAGGCAATAAATAATTATGCCCTTTTTTCATTGATATTTCTGAAGAAAAATGAACCATACAGTGAACTTTGACACAACCTCTCAAAAAATTTAGGTCGATGACCTACATTTTTTTCCTGTTCATCGGTAAGGTAATTGACTTCTTAATATTACAATTTAATTAGAGTAAAAAATCTATTGCAGAATTTTTAAAATATCAGTTTTTATACCACGCCCCAGAAAATTTCCATTACTTTCTATTATATCTGCCGATTTTCGTACCAAAATTTTGTAACGCCCCTAGTAAAAAAAGGAAGTCGATGATCATGTAATTTTTTTATTCATTTTCACTCACCATTAACTGATTAACATAATATAAAAAATTGAATAAAAAATCTATTGTAGAAATGAATTGGGTCCGCCGTCCTTAAATTAATTTAAATTTATCGCGGGAAATATAGCGCGAGATCACTGTGACGTCATACGTTAAATTCCATAATCATTTGTTTACGTATCTCAACTCAATACGATGGAATGGAAGCATGTAAAAAATCTCTTGGGTCTCACCAAAGCTTGTGTGGTATTTAAAACGTGTCTTCAAACCTCAAGGCACCGTTAATTACGAGTTAAATGTCAGCCATTTTTGGCATAGCACCACGGGTGAAAATATTAGAGAGCATTATGGGACCGAGACAAAAAATTTTGTTTGATGAATCTGTAGGTTTAGCTCGTTCTTTTTCCCGCGCACACTGGTTCTTAGAGCTCGCTGCGCTCGCTATTAAAATCTTTATTATTCAACAACATTGTCTCTGAGATTAAACTATTGTTCTACTTATAAATAAATAAATAACAAATCTTATAACATATGAAATCTTATAAACTATGGATAATGGAAATTTACTGAAAAAAATAGGTATTTTTTTTTTTATTTTGCAATCAAATTCATTAACGTTGTTAATTTTATTTTTATTGATTTATCATAATTCATTGTTTGATCACATGCTGCGCTCGCCCCAACGGTCGCACCGTAAAACATATTAATGTTTACAGTATCCATAGAAACTCAAATTTCATACACATGTATATATGAATTTTTATCCATTACAAATTCCGAAGAAAGTATCAGTATAAGCGCAGAAATGTGAGTAACAAAGTACCGGATGTTGACATCAGCAAAGTGTCGATACGAAGATGAGGTCGCCATAAATAGGTTTGGCTTACGTGATTGGCTGAATTAAAGACAAATAAATAAAATGTAAAATAACATCATCAAATGAATAAAAAGCCTTAAAACAGGGAGAAGTAAATACGAGATGGGTGTCATGCGGAAAAAAATTCATTTACTGCAGATTGCTGTAGGTTGTAAACAGCTTTGAACTAGAACACCTTTAGAGCCTCTTATAATTTTTTTTGTATTTGAACCTTAAATTTATATTCAAATGTGACAAAAAATTATCTTAAGTCAAACAACAAACAAAGTAGAGTACGAATATAACTATATGATAGAATATTTCCTTTCATTCACATTTTATACATTGTGTTACATTTTGTTGTCCTGAGGTAAAATGTATACAGTTGTAAATTGTATCTTATATGCGATCACACTTTTATTATACCTTAGCTATGGACTGGTAATATTTTTTCAAGATTTAAAAATAAGTTTAAACAAACGAAAAATCAAAACCAATTAAGAGGAAATCAAAAAGGAAAAAAAATCATTTCAAATGAAGAAGACATTTCTTAAGACCCATATTACCAATTAAAACATTAGTTATTTACTCTTTGTCTGGTTATCATTTAACAAATGAAAAATAGACATTGGTCCACAAGTTAACATGGTCTATGACAACAGTGGAGGTCATGTGACGTTATCGAGTTGGCTGAGTCAAGGACCTTAATTTAAATTTTACTATAATGAAAAAAATGTTGGTCTTAATCAGATGATTTAAAAAACTTAAACGTCGATAATAATGAAACAACAATAAATTATAAAGAAATCCTATAAAATCTGTAAAAAACAGCCGCTGTACAAACCTGAGTTTGCTGATGGGGTGCTCTCTGACTTGGAGAAAGAAACAGTGATGTCGGTGGTTACTCGGGGATCGGACACAATGGA
This sequence comes from Magallana hongkongensis, assembly GCA_016163765.1. Classification (NCBI taxonomy): domain Eukaryota; kingdom Metazoa; phylum Mollusca; class Bivalvia; order Ostreida; family Ostreidae; genus Magallana; species Magallana hongkongensis. The sequence goes on along the minus strand of WFKH01011581.1, from coordinate 9,828,046 downwards.
TGTGTTGAAGTGGTGGTCTTTTGTTGATTTCTGAATAATTATATATATATAATTTAGTTTAGAATTCCTATTGAAATAAAGCGCCAAAAGTCTGATAAAAAATTAAATAAAAACGGTTTAAATGATTTCAAATTATTAAACTACATGAATTATGTTCTTTGATTACCTCTAAAAGGCTAGTTATTTGTGGAGTGGAGACATTGGATGTGTTGGAGTGGTGGTTTTCCGTAGAGTTCTAAATAATAATTAATATCTACTTCAGTTCAATTTTTTTTTATTGAAATTGTGTCATACGTCTTAATCATATACCACATAAAAATTATTAGTTTTCTTATATTACCCGCCTGTAGAGTGTATAACCGAAAAAAAGTCTAGCTCGAAATGTTTTCCACCTATTTTTATACCATAAACAATATACCATATACCAAAATATTTCTCTTATATAAAACCTATTTCTAATTATTAGCAACGGTAAAACAAACTAAGAAAAAATTGGGGTTTTTTAACATTAAGATTCATGCAAACATATGCAAGTGGTACAGAAGGCTATACTCAGTAATTATCTTTCTCTAAAGGCAAAACATGGTGTATTGCAGTGAATCTGTACAACTGGAGAGACAGTTATTGATGATGAATGCACCTTTTCACACTAAAATAATATCAATACAGGAATATAGTTTTCTTAAGTCGTAACACCTTTTAGAAAAGATAAAGTTTACATATTACACAATTCATTTTTTTTTATCGTGAATGTCTACTAGTAGAGGCTTCTCGCGAATATCGCAGATATTAATCGCCCGCGTTTAATACTTGGATTACAGTAGATGTTTGTGGTTAATTTTGAATATTATGTCTTTATCTGCGACTATGTTTTGTCAGTATGATTTATCTTTCTTTTGCAATGAATATGCATACATTGAAGGATATCTTTGCAATTGTTATCGTTTAATTATTTTTCTATATCACGTTGCATACCAAACCAACTAATCAATATGATATTAATTGTAACGTGTAACTATGATATTACAAATCAAATTTAATATCGTTCTTACTTCAAAATATAGATCATCTTTCACGTTGAAGGTCTTGTTTTGTTGTATAATTTCTACAACAATGCATGAAAACAAATTTAAAACACTGCTTTGCGTAAAAATGGCAATTTGTTATGATATAGCGTTCTCGACTCAAAAGTATTGAAGAATATTTATTTCGGGAAACATTTTTTCCTAAGGTTTCAGAATGGAACAGTTAAAAGATATCATTTTACAATAATCATAAAAAAAGACTTTAAATGTTTCAGTCTGATATCAACTGATGAAGACCTGTACAAATTCCTCCATTTTCAAACAATTCTTGAAGATGTTGATTATAAAACTATTTTATCTAAATATATGTAAAGTTAAACCGTGATAAACGCCCCCTATACAACCTGAGTTTGTTGAAGGACGGCTTTCGGACTTGGAGGTAGAAACAGAGATACCGGTGGTTACTTGGGGAGTGCAAACTAATGATGTGGTGAAGTGTTGGTCGTCTGTCGATTCCTGAATTACATGCCATAACGAGTAGACGCTGTTTTAGTTTTTCTAGCAGTTTACAAGTTCATGAATGTAACTGTCAAACGTTTTCTTTTTTATGCTCAATAAAGAGGTTTTGAAAGAAATCTATGAAAACGAAAGGATGATACACTAAAATTAATAGAAAATTGCATAAGACAAGTTTACATTAAACAAAGAACTTTTAATGGTGTTTTTATTGTATATCTGTGTTATATGTGTTAAAAGAAGATATGAGTTAACAAATGAACCACCTACCTCGAAATCGACTTGTCCGTTCTCATCACAATTCTTCATATTCAAGAGTGTAATTTCTTCAGTTTAAAAAATAAACTTCTTTTAATATTTAATCGTGAATTTTATGAAATTTATATAAATATAAGTAATAAGGAATCATTCCTTGAATATTATGAGGGATATAATACGGTCGGGGTGATCAAATCTATTATAAAGCCCTTCGGGCTTTATTGGATTTGATCACCCCCGACCGTATTTGATTACCTCATGATCCTCAAAGATTCCTTAAGTAAACGCCTTTGAAACTTTCATATATTAGCTTCCATATCAACTTTGCACGTTTTATCATCTTGTTTTATAGAAAAAATATTGTAACAAAACACAAGTCCCTTCCCCTTCCCCTTTTATACCAAACCATAATCCTGCTCTTACTAGTATTTCTAAATTGCATCTGTTCTGTATGCTCCTGAAAAATAACAAAAGCAAACATGTACGATAACAAGTTAAAAGTGCATGTTGATTGTATTTCATGTGACCACTCTTTGATTCACAAAATTATCTGATTAACATTTCTTTAGGGTGTACAAGAAAACTTTTCTTACCTTTGTCTCAACCGTGACGTCATACATCACGTCATCACAGATTGCCCGGAATTCTTGCGTTTGTTCAACAACTTTATTGATTGCATGTTGAAAAAAAATTAATATATTCTTAATTAAATATTTTCATTTAAAACAATATGAGCTGCAAAATCAATGTCGAACATTTGTGCTTGTAAAAATGTAATTGACTGCTTAAATGTGAAATATAACAATTGAAAATTATAGACTGTTAGTCACATTATTGTAGGGAAATTATTTTGAGGCTCTAGTATTCGTAGAAGCAAAGTTATATAATTATTTAGTTCTGTATATAAAGAGCTTGTCGTATCAATACAAAAGACAGAAATCTCTCCACTGACAAAACTTAGCAATTTGTTTTAGGTTAACTAATTTTGAATAAAAATTTAGTCACATTGAATTTAGATGAGCTTATAACATTTATTCCTTTGTTTCATTTTTTATTATATGTTTAAATTTTACATAATTGTGATTCATTTATCATGAATAAATACATTTTTTAATTACTTAAATTGGACCATGCCTCTTTTCATATTTTGTGTCCGTAACTTTTTGCATGCATATATCAGAGATTCATGCGGGTCCAACGAGATTGCAAATGACAATATTATTATGAATTAATCATGTACTTACGTCTCAAACAAAGCAAAAACCCTTTGTTTGCAGAATCCCAACATTTTGGACTAGTCAAAGGCCTGGTTGATTTCAATTCCACTTCTACATGTTTCAGTTCAGTGACATTCAACTCAACATATCCAGATTCCTGTACTATATTCAAGGTTCTTTTACCATGCACCAGAAAAAGACTATCGAATTTGCTATCCATTTCAGAAAATACTACTTGAAGTGCAATCTTATATTTTTCCAAATGGGTTTCTCCGGTTATGAACCTTAAAATGAACTTCCTTGTATCATCACAAAATCTATAATTCCACGGAAAATTCTCATGACTCCGTACAATGATTGTTCCACCAAAGTTTTCAAGTTTTGAGTCCCCGGAATTTGTTGCGTTCGAAATCAAATCATATACTTTTGTTCCTAAACAAAAACAAACAAGACTGAAATCACATTATTAAATAGTAAAAATGCACAACAATCTCTCTCTCTCTCTCTCTCTCTCTCTCTCTCTCTCTCTCTCTCTCATGTTCATGTAACGATGTATTGGCCATATTACCGTTTTTGAGACATCGCATGTTTTCCTTGAACCACTTTTTCGTTTTAAAAATGTCTTCTCTAGTTGTTTTATCTATTTTGCAGTTATCTTTCCACATGCAAAATATAGCAGAGTTCTCAATACTTTCTTTGATTCCTATAATACTTTCTTCCATTGATTCAACATGTTCCAAACTATCGATATCAAAATAAGGATGATAATAGTCTGATATTTGTATCATAGGATCCCCATTACCGCAGCTTGCGTGCAATCTTTGGCGTTTCATATCGGTGGCTTCCGTATCTAAAATGAATTAGAATTTTTTAGAATATCTCTTACAACGAAAAAGTTTTAAAAACGATTCTGTTATGGAAACGTAAAAATCCGTCTCAATATAATCAGATTTTTTTTGGGGGGGGGGGTAACATTAGTTTTTAATGTAACTTCATGCAAAATTAAGGTACCGAATTTGAAATCTACCAAAAATCTTTATATTCTATGAAAAGGTTAAAATATGTTTCAATGAAATCAGATCTTGTAAGGGGTAGATGTTGTTTTACCTCATATTGCAAAAAAATCTTTATTTTATTTAATATTATAATGCCTAATAGAAAAAAAAAACCCTACTAGAACCTATATAAATCCATTCACCTAAAAAGGAAATTGACTATAAGTTAACTATTGCCTTTATGTAGTGGCAACACCATTGCCACTATAAACAATATTTTTCAGACTGTTCCTTCAACTGCATTTATTCTTTACTCTATATATAAACAGTTTGAATAGGAGCACGTTTTTCGAGGATTTTTTTTTTCTAAATACATTGGTTAAATTTACCGAGAGAACCCTTTGTTTGAAAAAACTACAACTTTGTATATAGGTAAATGTACGGAGGAACTCACCAATCACCAGTTTTAAGATACACACTATCATCAGAGCAGGTACTGTGGCTGTAATCATTGTTTTGTATGGAAGATAGGCGAGTATTGCCTTCTCAACGATTGGAACTACAAATATATGTATTAGATACCAGGTACACGTATATTTTTCTGAATATATGGTCATAGCAGATATATATACGCCTTCGAATAGTTTTATTTATATCTGATATGAAATTATCAGAACATTGATTGAAATCTATGAGGTGTGGTGTCCTGTTGTTGCTAGGACAACGCGCTTGCACGCACGACCAGGAAAACAATGTTCTACATGAAGAGTATATTTTTTTTATCTTCTGATTTAGTGGAATTTCGGGAAGTTTTCTCTTTTTTGATTGCTCTGTGTCGTTTTATTACGTCAACAATTTAACTTTGCATCATTGAGCATACTGATGATTATCGCTTTGGTTAGAATTACACAGAATACTTGTACGCATTTCCTGTTTATTGTTGTATAATATACATGTTTAAAGAACATGACAACAGAGAATGAACGCTCTATGTTATTACAAATACTAATGAAGGGATGGCGTTTTCGTTATTTCTTCTCACATTAGATAATATTAATCAAAAACGAAAACTGCATGCTAATAATACACGAGATTATCGTGTTCCACAAGTCTCCATACACATGCGCGTGCGCGGGTAAAAACCAGATCGTTTATTTATCTTAATTTTTTTTTACATTATACGATGAAGATTTGTAAGATTTGTAAGAACTACGGTTCAATATTATTTGTATTTACACTCACTGAGTGTTTTCTTCGCCATATATTTTTTTTCTCGTATTATATATTTTATTGGGAAATATAGATTCATCGTAACTGATATTAAGTAGGAAAAGTATTCTGTATTTTCTAAACCGACAAGTACAAATACACACAGAGATTTTTTAAAATTTCATCATTAAAACTTGTATTTATAAGTAAACTTATTAATATATATACTTACAAAATGGTTATAAACTTATATTTATAATACCTTTGTATTTATTAATTGTCTACTATTGTCTTTAGTTCTATGAATAATCAACTATTCCTTATCAAGAAAACGTGATTAAAAACATGAAGAAAACAATATATTCATATTCTTAGAAAATATTCAAGACAAAGATATTATAAATTTTTATTACTGATAAATAAATAAAAATGAATGAGAATGTGAACAACAGTAAGAGTATAAAAATGAAAATATCAATTGGGTTTCTTTATGTGTTTCCTTCGAAGACACTTTTTCTGTCCTTTATTCCCTACAAAAAAAAATAAATGTGTTACTCTGTATTCATAGATATTAACCATACATGTATCGTACCACACTTCAGAAACTAGTTTCGCAATTTACAAACAATTTATCTACGGCATGAACACTTTATTGATGACAATCTGCAGAACGTTACCTTTTCTTGTGCACTTGTGAATGGTCTTAAGTAGTTGGAACTTGAGTTTGTCTTTACTGATGATATCATTGCATACCGAGTCTACACGTTGAACATCCCTGTTCACCACTGTATCAAAATAATCGAAGCATATATACATATATCTACGAATATGCAAAAACAAACCGAATGGCTATAAATATCAGATATATTTGAAAGTTATAAACCACAGTGATCGATTTTTTAACCTTATGCCGTGCATGTAAATATAAGCTTAATATAGAAATTATATGCACATAAGATTTACTAAATTTTCCAGTTTACCAGTTACCAATCCAGTTTACAATATATTAATTCATTTTTGTACGTTTCAAAATACAAAATTTAAAATTACACACAAAATACAACGTCAACAAATCTTCTGTAGTAACCAACCATATGAAAGTAAAAATCTTTATGACAGCAAAAACTGTCTGAATAATAGTAGAACGATACAAGTATGCATCTGGAACGAACAGTCGTGTCTGCCATATGCTACAGTAAAAAGGCCATGTAGCCATCTATTGATAGTTATGACGAAACAGACATATACATTAGCATGGGGGCGAACTTAAGTAAACACAGTGGGTAGCATACGTTTTCTATGTTAGTTTATCAGATGGAGAACCCAGGGATTTAAGCGCTTATTCTGGCATATCAGGCCCACACCGTCACCAACTTTCCTCAAGTCAATAATTAGTCTCAATCTGAGTATTGACCTTAAATTTATGCAATTTTCTTAAAGAAATTGTGAGTTGACAACCGTTTGATTGATTTAAAAAATTTGGTGACGATGGGACCAGGTAGTATATTGACACTGATATTCATTGTGAATAAAATTTATTTGCCACAATAACACATTGTCGGAAATGTCATTGCATGCTTAATAATGAAAATCCCTTGGAAAATAAGTATTCCGTGAGAAATACCTTCCCTGTGGGTATTTATATTACTATAATCCAAAATGATATTTACAACCTTAGCTGGATTTCTAAAAACCATCAATAATAGAAATTTTTCATTTGCTCTTTTAGTGAGAGACTGGCATTTCAATAAAAAGCCACTTGTTAGGTGAATTTCACTTATTACAAAAGTAGAAATACTGTAAACTCTCAAGACAATCTTTTTTCTACGTTAGATACTTATATTGATTTAAGACAAACTGCAAGCTAATGTAAGCCACCACGACAATAAATTAGTTATCATGCCATTTGGAAACAGGTTTCAATTTTAACTTATCATCTTTTCCGAGGAACACGTTTAAGTTAAAGTTTGGACCAATAGGAAAACGTAACACATTTTATAAGAAAAACTGGGTCATTATTTTGTTCTCTTTTTCCTAGTTTTGATATATAACGGAAATAAAATATGTGGATTCAGATTGCAGAGGATTTTAGTTTAGGACAAGTTTCGTTGTTATTGGAATGTTTGGCAAACCTTTGTGCATCCACATATGTAAACAACAGAGCCAAACTGTGTACTTTGTTAAGATTTGGTTATAGAATAAACAGGTATTAGAATGTACGTGTTATAAGATAATTTATATCTCAGGAATGATATCTTATAAATTCTCCCCTTTTTATGCAGGTCAAAAGTAGACATTGTTCATCATGGTATCAAAACCCAAAGTAGACATTGTCCATCATGGTATCAAACCCCCATTTTGAAAGATTTATTATTTGATTAAAATTATAATTCAATTTGAAGGGCTTAATCGTAAGCACAACATGTTTTGAAAAAAATTACAGGAACTCAGTCAATTTAAAAGTGAAATAGAATCTACTAAGCTTACATTTTAAACACAACACAAATCCGTTTGTTTTGGCAGCGCCGTAGACATGGTTAAGGCTCACGTCAAATCCAACACCAAAATAAGAAAGGTCTTCAAGGGGAAATTCAAAGCTGTTTACACTTGTGTTAGTGATGTTGATCCTTGTCCTGTGCATTATGTACAAGTTGTCTTTCGCCGGATCTATGTCAAAGTGGATGACAGAAATCAGCATTTTCTGACCAATGTTTTTCATTTGGAGACTAAAGTTCAAATGATGTTCCAACTTTTCGTATGAGGACAGATACTCGTAATTCCACGGAAACTTTCGATGGCTCCGAACAATAAATGTAGTATTTGGAAGTTGAACAATACGGGAATCTTTCATCGTCTTTTTCGTGATTAAATCGTAAATTTCTGTTCCTACAAAACAGGATTTTTGCTTAGAGAATAACCTTTAACTAAGCCATTATTATCTTCTGCACAACTGTGGTTTTGTAAATATTCGTGGGCTTCAACTTTCGTGGATTCAATAAAAATAACTGTTGCAAGGAGACGTAATTTCGTAGACAATGATTTTATCAATATAAGGTGTTATTGGAAATTGCACTTTAATGAACATTTAATTTCTTGGATCAACTTAACGAAGACGAAAATTGGTTTTCAACGAATATTGATGAAACATACAATACATTATTATTCTAAAAATACATGTATAGATGGTATAAAAGGTACATATAATATATACCAAAACGTATCAACCACAAATGAAGACGCTTAGATAATATTTGTGGGAAAGTGGTTGCCATTATCATGCCTGAGCTGAAAGACAATGCCATAAGTTTATGTAAATGTGTACCTGTATATGATTTCCGTAGAGTCAGAATTTGATAATAGATTTTAGTGTGTCTAATTGCGTTTAATATCACTTAACCATTTTTTTTTTCAACGTAGAACCTAATGTATTATATATATTTTCTTGATTATTTCTTTTCTTCAACATTATTTTATTCACCTACTTCAAGACAGGGGTACGTGTTCTAGATTTTTCAGTGACATTTCTAAACTTTTATTGATATCACCTTACCACTTATTTATGAACTTGTCATATTTCAGCCTAGTAAAAGCCCACCAACGCTACCATAGCTTTGTTCATTTCAAAAATTACACATGTCAGCTTTATTCTATATCATATTTATTAAAGATCCATATGTTATTTTTATTTAGAGTGCAAAGGGTAAAATATATTTTCATGTCCCCGATTTTTCACACATTTGATTATTAGGTTTGAGAAAGAGATGTGGAATGCGATTTGATAACTGTGGTCTGCTTTCTATCTGAATTTTATCTGGAATTTACCCCATTTTCACCTTTACATGTACTTTATCAATGCATTGTAAAGAAAAAGTGTATATCAATGTCTTAACCTGTTGGTTTTTTGAAGAAAAAAGAGAACGACTCACTCAGAAATGTTAAATTATTTTTTTATAATGACAACTCATATTAACAATTTAGGTTTGTTGTAGTCTCAGAGCTAACAACAATAACGGAAAGATATATTTATTTATTCTAATACGGCAGATTCATTCAATTTTAATTTCTATGGTTTTTTGGTAATTATGGCAAAATTAATTAAGGAATAAGGAATCATTCTTTGAGTATTATGAGATGATCAAATACGGTCGGGTTTGATCAAATCCAATAAAGCCCGAAGGGCTTTATGATAGATTTGATCACGCCCGACCGTATTTGATAAGCACATAATATTCAAAGAATGATTCCCTATTCGTTATATTTATATTATTTTCAGCTATTGTTCACTTAAATATTAAATTATGGACATTTTAACGTTACTATCATCTTGTATAATTATGCAAATCCCGTCTTGCACCCTAACCGCGTGATAGATGAACTGTTTTGGACCATACGTTATAAAATTGATTCGTAATGGTATCACAGAAAAGACACTGGAAAATGTAAATATTTTAAAATTCAAGTTACTTTTATGTGTATTGCATAAATTATGTTAAAAAACAAAACAAGTGGTTATTTTTAAACTTAAACATGTAGTTGAAATGATATTCAAAGCTGAAACAAATAAATGTATATAATGTAATGAAAAGCTGTGTCAAGCATTAAAATAATCTGAAATATGTTCAATTTACGTTTACATGTTAACATTACTAAAATCTTTCATTTTTAATCTTACAATTCTCTTTTTGGTAAATATCTTATTTTTACCTTATTGCATGCAACAAAACATGCTTGAGATTTTAAATTAACATTAAAATATATGCACAATCTTTGATACAGCCTATAGCAATTACTAAATAACAGTATTCTATCTAATAATTCCCAGTTTCGCTCACCGTTTTTCTTTACCCGATTTTCCAATGTATGCAAAATAAGTTATTTTTCTTTCCTATTCAGTAACAATTCCCCATCAAAAATTTTGTTCTTTGTAGACTACGGTTGTATAAACAAAATGAATAATTTAATAAGAAAGATTAACAAGACATTAAGCTAAGATAGCTGCTCCTGTGTATGTTTTGTGTAGTATACTTGCAATGCCTTCACACCTCTTTGAATGCAGCGCCTTTCACCAATGAGCACAGAGTTGATTTTAGCGTAACATCCAGTAATCATGAGCATTCTGTTCAACTTCACCTTACACTTTGTTTTCCAGGAACAGTCGTGCTCCTGGGCCAACAGGTCACTGGACTGACCCTGGCATCCCCCACAGTTCTTGTCGCTGAACCCCATCAACCGTGGTAGGAAAATTTTCCCGCCATCAGAACAGGCCATCTTTAAAATGTGGCGGCGCCGGAAGTTTCGACACGATTGGCTCTTTTCACCTGAATTTGATTTATTACACATTTATCAGTAGGTAAAAGAATTTGCTAGATACGCAGTATTGTAAATCAAAACGACTTGAGGATAAGCCAAAATCAATATAGGTGCGTTTAGAACGTTAATGAACTTACAGTTGGAGGAAAAGATCCAAACAAATGCAATGTACACAGTAAGAAACGTTTGGATGGAAGACTTCATGATGATGCTGTAGCTGATCTGAATGCAGTTATCGCCTGAAGTAAGCGGATTCCCTGAATCTGATTACTGTCCATCATTTTGGAATTACTGGATTAGAAAAAACAAACAACTTGGTCAAGGTCTTTGGTTATTCTTAGATATATAGCAGTATTTCAGCACAAATTATATAATTACGTGTTCCATTTTACCTCGTTAAAAAGCGCTTATCGTGCATCAACAACTGCTAACTTCTGGTACCAGATTTTTCTTCTGAAGTCTAGATCTGTATTTACTTTTTATCTCTAAAAGCAGGGCACCTTTTCTAAGGTATGAATGAGAGCTACGCAATAGTTCCTAGCTGTCTACGTCCCTCATAATTTTGTTGTTGTGTAGGAACATGTATGTTTAATTCACAAATGTATCGATATTGATTCGTCAGGTGGTTTTTTGTATGTGATTAAGTTCGTTTAACTAACGAGTTTACCAAGCATAAGTTCTCTAGGTTTTAACAAGATCATTAAAATTTCATATTATTTATAGAATTTAATTTAAACTTAAAAAACTAAATTCACTCGTTTCTTCACCCATGTTAATAAGATACTAGTAAATTATAATTATCTTTAAATATCAGCATAACTTTGATGTTGCAATAAAAATAATTTGCCCAAATATGATTTTAAAATATGATACCTATAAAAAGTAATGTAAAATTGTCTGTCTACCGTAATGCATCCAGAGTTGCATGTCAGCCGAAATATTTTCATCCACAACTCATGATATTGTTTCAATCGGCTAGATATTACTCTATAGAATATTATGAGAGAGAGAGAGAGAGAGAGAGAGAGAGAGAGAGAGAGAGAGAGAGTTTAAAAACTAGATGAGCATTATTATGAATAAAACAAAGTCAAAGCGATGGAAATTTTTATGCTATTGATCTAGATCGAAAATTAATTTAGGAAATGGTTATTCATTTGGCTAAGATGTCGATTTTGTTTAATCAATTGTTTTTTAATTTTAATTTTGTTAACTTTTTTTGTAGTTAATATTGTGATAGCCCATTACAAATATCTAGAGTTAGAAAAGATTAATTGATTAATAATTATTGACTAAAATTTCAATAAGCGGTGGACCAGTTATAGTTTATCTTCATTTTCTTAGTTAAAAGCTCAGGTCATCGTGTGAATTTGGAAAAATAAAACTCAGAGAGAGAACCACCAGACCAATTCCTTAAGTATCGCCTATTCTATTCATGTCTCTGCTTCAAGATATCCATACAAGATTATAGCCAATCAGCAATAGTTCTTCCTGTCTTGTCAACATCACAAGAAAGTGAGGCACAGAAAGGTCTGTATGCAAACAAGGAAGCGAAACTCGTTGGGACCAAACCCAAAATATGTTGACTTTAAAATTCTCCACATATCTTCAGGAAAAATTTAATAAATTTATTGTTTTAGTCAATTGCTACACCTTTTACACCTACTGATCTTATTAAGATGTCAAGGAGTTGAAAAAAAATGTTTCCTATCCTTTTTTTTGAAAATGGTCTCATAAATTTATCAGTTTAATGTAGTGTCAGACTGTCAGTATTTAACAATAAATTACAAAATTTTATTGCACTTGGTTATTTTACAACAAGATTTCTACGCTTCCTCGGTCAATAAGCTCAAATGCTGGTATCTTGATTTAAAAATTACATATCCAATACCTTTCTTTGAATTATTGATTTCACTTTACAGTCTATTCATACACCGTTCCTTGTTAGGTCAAAACACTGTGTATCTAACGTTATGATGGCTTTGATCACATCAAAAAATAGCACATTCTCTATGTACGTATTTACAAATCCTTTGAAAACTGATCTCATATGAGTGTGTTAAGTGTAAACACAGATCAATGATTGGCTTGTTCACGTATTGCACACATTTGATAATTAGGTACAATGCAAGATTTGTACCTGGGTTTTTCTGCATTTCATTTGTATATGTATTCCATTAGTGACTTCAAAAAAATTTCATGAGAGTAGCATGAGAAGGACTACTCAGTGACTCCAAAATGTTTATAATTATTGTTTGTATAATGGCGTCACACAACAGATGTGCGATGTGTAGTCAAAGGGTTTAACTACCATAAATAAATATTTTCTCATTATGTGCATTTTTATTTTTTACTTTTTGTAATAACAAAAATATTTGTGTAAGCAATTTCTTCAGAATATTGTAAGTATTATAATGAAAATTTAACTGTTTAAATTATAGTTTTGATTTTCAATTTAGATATATTTATATGCATGTGAATTATTGAGTAACAAATAATCGCAAGCAATTTTTATTGAAATCAAGGCATTACCCTTTTGCTGCAATAATTCCTAATACCTAAAAAAGAATTTGAATTACAAAAACACTCATGATAAACTTTCCTTTAGATTAATTACGATTATTCTCGGTAAAACCCACTAAATAGCAAACATAACAATTTAATGTACCCGAAACAAGGGGACCAAATTTGATCCATATCATGTATAGTTCTTTGTCCTGGTGTCCGTTTAATGCATATTGCCCATCTTTTTAAAACAGTCCTGTGATTGACAACTTGTTTTTTGTGGGGTTTTTTTTTGTATTCAGATAGAAAAATGTCAATTCAAAACATAAAGAGGGGCATGACAGACAAAATCTTTTTATCATTATTATCAATAAACGTAGTTATATGATTGTTATTTTTTTTTATTATTTATCAATTAAGATGAAATATTCATAATGCATAAAGAGATTTAAATCTTATTTACCACCTAGTCGGTTTGTTAATGTTGTCGTTATTTCTTATTCGAGCTCTGGAAGTTAAAATTATTCTTATAAGTAATATTACGCAATAATATGATGGATCTGAGGATTATAAAATCAAAGTCTCCGCATATATAGTGAATAATTCTTGATTGAAAATATCAAAATTGTTGGGACAGTTCTATATTTTCTCCATTTCCAAAAGTTAAAAGTTGGTTTACTGATGGTACATAAAATAATTTATAAGAAAACCCAAAAGAATAACTCCTGGGGTTCACCTATTCCAGTAGGTACTAGTAATATGTTTAAGATGATTGCCAATGCACAGTTAATGACATTTAAAATGAACCTTTCTTTAGTACCAAAGTCACAAGTTAGTGAGAAACGGAAAAACCTGGTTAACAAACAAGGAAATGAAAAACCCATAATGTGGAGATAAACGTAAAATTATCTACCCATCTCCAAGAAAAATAAAATAATTTGTTATCTTGTGAATTCCACATAAACTTATTTTATCAAAAGGTAACATGTTTCTTATACATTATCGCATATTATATTATTAACGATAACTATTTCATATTTACTCTTCAAAACTAAAAATGCATCTAATACTATCTTTTACGACCTGTTCTTTCATCACTTTTATATTATTATATTATTTATATTATTTAAAGTCACTTTTATATCCGTGATTTTTATAAAAAAAATTGTGATATATTTCAAGACTTTAGGAACTTAATCGCCACATTAAATTTTATTGAAAACATTCAGACCCTTTCCTATATACATTATACTTTTTGAAATAATTTTCATTTTGTCGAAACAGTGCAACAATTGTAAGAAAATCCATTTAAAAAATAACTGATAGAAATTGAAATAAATTATATTCTTATACTTTATGCAAATTCATTAAAGTTTTTATAATTTAAATGGTAACGGGAAGCAAAAATTACTGGCGTCGTAATAATTCAGGGAAAAACGGAAATTTATTTAGTTATCTGGAGAAGCCATCTGGGTAAGCCTTGTATAATATAAAACATTTCATAAGAATTAACATGATATATTTTATACCTATACGTGTGTAGATCTTGCTATTAAATAGATATCCTTGGTGTTTGTACACCGGGAAATACACATCAATCGTCGGCCAATACAGTAAATCAATATTAGTCACCAAAATGCGGACTTTTTACAGCTGCCAAGAGGAAATTAGTGGGAAACTATTGCGCATCAGAAAATTGGGATTACCAAATATACTGTGGAAGTTTCACTTACGTGACTCTTGACTAGAATATAGACTTCTCTGAATTCCAGGACTTTCCAAGGTAACCACATAACAACAACAAAGACAAAAAGTGTGTGCGTTGGGGGGGGGGGGGGGGGGGGTGGTAATGCAACAAAATAAATGGAGTATTGGACCAACCAAAGCAGATCTCCTTGGAAAGCAAAAGCAAATCGCGATGACGGTGAAAACCAAACCAAAGTGTTGTCTTTGTATTTTATCCCAACTGATTTAATCCACATTTTAACAAAAATTTCCCAAAACATTTATTAAATTCGTAATCTAAGATCTAAAATTTGATATTGTTCTGTTTTTAGTTAATTTTCAGACCTAGAGATATTACGGCAAACAACAATTTGTTTTCTTTTTTATCATATATCATTCTTTTGCATGTTGTAAGCGCATTCTCATTATTATATCACACAGTTGTCTGAAACTAATATTTGGAACATTATCTAAACAAAAAACAAAATGAGTATGAATAGAACAAGAAAAACATTATAAACATCCGTTTTAGGGATACATACTAACATTTTTCTTCCTGATCAATATAGGCGACAATAGCGATTGTGGAGAAAAACATGGAAGACACACATTTTAATCGTACAAATAAAGTCACAAAGTTGTACAATCTATACGAGAAAAACATTAATAGTATAAGATTTATTTTAAATTCATACAAAATTAATTTATTTTACACATATTTTACAAGTATTTTGACGATATGCCCTGTTTAATACAATGAAAAGCATATTTTGAGGGGGAAAAGGTTGTTAATAAAAAATTTCAAAAACAGAATCGTTTGCATATTCCTTTGAACACATGCAATGAACACTGAAAACATCAACTTGATCATACTGGCTATTGTAAACCAAGTCAATCTCTGCGAAAAGGCTAAACACTACAACTCGCGACCACATATTTTCTCTAAAAACTTGCATCTCAATGTTAAATCGATCTTGATTTAAGATAAAAATATCTTTTTCGTCATACAGATAAAACGTTTTGTAGAATTTTGTTCAAATTATTGGCATATCTAATGAAAAAAAAGGAACATGAGACTTTGGAGTTGTTCATCCTACTTGAGCTGATATTGAAACAACAAAACTACAGTCAACTATATGTTGCTAAACATATTATTGCATGTTATAGATGCTGTCACTATATCACTGAGAGAACGGTAAATCCTCAAGAAATTAATCAGAAAGATGTCATTTTACTTGACTTTGCTAGCTACAATCCATTAGCTATACTATTATAAATATTATTGCACAGAATTTTAAGGCGATTGGTCAAAGTTGTACGCCTTATGAGGGGATTTTAGGACAACACTGTATTACTTGCATATAGGTATAGTTGTAGGAATTGAGTCTAGTATTCTCAGCAATTAACACAATCCAACTCTAAAGCTTAGTAACCTGGGAACATATGTCTGACTTCTCCACATGGTTCCTCGGTATTTTTTCTTTTACATCTAAAACATAAAAATAAATTGTTGACGATCGTTACTTTATGATCGGACACAACACTCCTGTCTATATTGTTCATATATATTATTCAACGTTAAATAGATTGAACAAAAATCAATTTCATCCACTGTAGATCAAGGTGTTTTAAATTTGCTTTAACATTTTCTGTCGGTTGTTTATGATAACCCAAATCATTCGGGGTTTCCAATTCAGTATTGAACTCCTCTGCAGGCTGCATTTCTGATTAGCAATTATAATTGTTTCCAAAATCATTGGAAGAATAAATATAATTTACTTTTTATGGTGATCTTGGTTCAATCACCTCGATAGCTAAGTCAATAAAGACGTTTCAAAACATTTGCAACAAACAGGTGAACCAATATTCTGAGAGTTGAAATATTTGTATACACCAAAATATTCACGGTTTCTGTAGTTTGTGAAATGTGTACCCAATTCATCCCACCCACCCAAACAAAAGATATATAACAAATGGAGTTACTTTTATAGGACATGATGAATCCCCGTCCCGATCGGGTCCTGGGATGTACAGTGAACTGAATCTTGATGTATCCACCATACAACCATACACCTTCCTGTAAGCTTGAGTGTTTCAATGAGCATGAGGATCGCCCCGCGACGTGTAAAACGCTTAGCTCATCCCGCTGAGTGTCTAAGTCAACGTCATGGAGACGCAGGTATAAGGTTCCTTCAGGTTTTATCTAGAGAAATAAAAACATCTCATAAAACAGTTTTTAAAAGTATTTTTCTAATAAAATTGGACGTTAAATATTAACGAGAAACAGTTAAAGACACGTCAATCCAAATTATCCATCAATATTTTTATGAAATGGATTCCAACCGTCAAAAGTTTTTGACGTACCCAGTATGTATAGTATGTATTTCCAACAACAAACCTTAATGAGGGTTGTGCATTTCTGCGGCTGGGCTCGGTAATTCCACGGATAATCACCATGACTTCTGAGAAGTCCCCTTTTGCCTTTTGCTTCCCTTTTCTTGCAGATGTCTATGATGTTCTCTGCATAAACAAAAATATCACAATCATGATTGACACATAATCTGCTGTCGAAGATTATTTCTATATTTTATACAAAAATGTTGATATTGTATGTTCTATTCAAAAAGCTCTATAAGAAAACTGATGCATTATCAGTAGAAAAAATGCTTTCGCTATTCAACACTCACTTTTTGGCATACATTGGTGTTCTTTGGTTGTAAACAGGGACCCCTGCTTCCCAATGCAATTCGTGTCGTTTGACATGGCCATTACCTGAGGTGAATCCCAGCTGACTTTACACGATTCTTTCCAGAAACAGTTGTTCTTTTGCACAAGAAGTTGTGGAGACAGACCCTGACAGAGGGGCTTGGATCTTTTTGCATAGTGGACATATGACATATGGAGGTCTATAGAATGAATGACTGAATTTGTAGGGCAAAAAAACTGATAGGTCTTTTTCTGCCATCCAACGTGGTCTTGTATGATTCCTAAAAAAAACGGTGAAGAAGTTATGATGTTTTATATCGTGTATTTTAGAAAATTATATTAGTTATGCGGTTTCTTAAGAGGAGTGATACGGAAGTATTATAAGGTCCTTGAAAAAGAAAATGCAAATTTGGTGAGGCGTTAGGCAAGCCCATGAATTTTCTCAATAACCCCATAAATTTCCGTATTACCCCTCTAAGTACATGTATCTACATGGATTTATCCTGCCTGTGGTTTTACATTAGAAACTCTACGCCCCTTTATTCACCGAGTTTGAATTATTGCAAGAAAAGTATAACTAAGTGGGTTTCTATGATTTTTTTCTGAATTGCAATAATCGCAACTGTTATTACATGTGTGAAACAG
This sequence comes from Magallana hongkongensis, assembly GCA_016163765.1. NCBI lineage: Eukaryota > Metazoa > Mollusca > Bivalvia > Ostreida > Ostreidae > Magallana > Magallana hongkongensis. The sequence continues at coordinate 9,809,938 of WFKH01011581.1, read as the reverse complement.
CAAAGATAGCATTTATTTGTTTAAAAGTTATTGCTCTGCAATACTTCTGTGTTTAAATGCTATCACTGTAATTTATTATTAAGCGCTTAAACATATCACAACTAGAAAAAAGATGTTTCAGTTATAACGCAAAATTACAGAAATAAAGATAGTCTGTAGAAACTTCGTTAAGGTGGGGTATTGTCAGGTTTCTAATTCGCATAAATGCCCATTATATTAAATTCTATTAATTTTTTAATGCAGCAAGAAAACCTTTTTGCATCACTTTAAATATCATGTATTTTATATATATATATATATA
>WFKH01011581.1:9773147-9809537 GCA_016163765.1 Magallana hongkongensis | reverse complement strand
CAAAGATGTTATGGCTTTCATAGGACTCCGAAGAATATTCCGTTAATAATTGTAAATTGTGAATATTACTACGAGCTTGGTTTAGAATAAACACAAAGTGCCGAAATTCCATAAATTAACCGACACATGTTCTATAACTCAAAAACTACAAAAACAAGGCATATAATACACGAGTCATGCTTCCTATGTTCAATTTTCTAGAATGTTCAGCTTATTATGTATTAATGTTAGATAACATGACCTGTATAATTAGATACATGTATATAGAATTCTAAAATCAATAGTACTGAAAAAAGTGTGTACGTTTATTCTGAAATTCAAGAGGCTTTTATTCCTAATATTTTATTTCTATTAAATTTTTTAATATATTGTGCCTCTGGCTAGTTTGTTCAATAATGTAATTATATGATTTTGTTATTGTTGTATAATTATTTAAGGGATTTAAACAGAAAATAGATACGTACTTCCTTTGAGTATAATAGCATTAAGACTTCTAAAGCAACGCCCAGGGAAACTATGCCTTTGGTGTTTGTCTTTCATGCGTCCTGTTTTTATTCTATACATAATATTTAGAACTTCTCGTTATTATTTTGGTTTGTTCGATGATATCAGAGATTGTTTAATATATTCATGGATACGTTTCATATCTTGCCCCCCCCCCCCCAAGAAGTTTCCCCGTTCTGCAAATCTGTAATCCTGTAACAGTGGCTACTAATCGTGATCAATTCCTTATCACTAACCCAGTTTCTAATTTTTCATCAATACAACTGTCTCTTCTGAAACAGGGTACATGGATTACGAGGGCTACAGACCTAATGTATCAACATTCAAAGCTTCTGGGATGCGTTTTACAGAACTTACGAGCTGCACCAAAATTAATCTATGCTTATTAACCAAAGACTAATCAATGTTTGATGCAAGTAAATAATAATTATCGAAATATATATGAATGAATGGTTTTATATAAATTCTGTCCGTTAGAGTTTATTCCGTGCGACTGAACATATTTACGACTTTGTCGTAAGTTCTTTTGTAAAACGCACCCTAGGGCTATTCAGTTTTTTTGTATTAATACCAATGTCTTTATACTAGTAATACATTTAGATTTATTTTCATCAATGACCCAAAAAGGGTAACAGACCACTGCATCAATACTACATGTAGTACCAATGTCTCTCTTGAAGCTTCAATGCTTACGAGAGTTATAGACCCTTGAATTAATACATGAATCGAAGGAGGGAAACGAAGGTTGTATGCTGATATGTAGGTATGAACCCGTTTAAACCTTTGTAACCCTGGTTTAAAAAAACATTGATATTGATGCAAGGGTTTGTATTTCATTTTTCTTGATTGAAAACAAAAATTACTTCCCCGATAATAACACCAATAATGGGTATACATGTTCAAAAGACTTTAATGCAACATCTACATTGTCAAGTATGATAAAACATTTTTTGCCTAATATCACTCAAGGTATTATTTAAAAAATGGCATGTAAACTAAAGACATTTTGAGAACTTTTAACAAATAAAGAATTTTGTAGGGTTGTTTAAGGTCGTGAAAACAATGAACAACAGTTTAGGGTTTTGTTTTTTTTTTTTTATCTTAAATATTTTCTGAACTAGAGAATATCGTTAAATTGCCATGAATATTGCTAGTAAGAGCCTTAAATGATGTGTTATGGTGCATGATTTAATAAAATATGAGATTATGCTCCTTTGTCTTGTACTGTTAAGATTTGGGGGCATATGATCTGAAATACATTTTACGAAAAAAGCAAGCAAATGTTTGTTTATTATGGTTGGGTATTCATAAATTATTTTTAAAAAAAATTTGACTAACTCAAATTTTTGAAAGATTTGCTAGATCGTAAGAAAAAGTTATCACATGTTACCATTTTATCTCACCTACCATTTTCCTGAGTGACCACGCCTTTTACGGGTGGCCGCTGTTGCCCAACACCTACAACCAACAATGCAAAGTGCCAGTCCAAATTCCAAAACAAAGCCCAAATTCTATATGTTTGAGGGATTAAGGCGTATATTGCAGTTTTTATACCTCCTTACCTCGACGTGTTCTGAATCTGATTGCATGTTTTCTGATCCGTTTACACTGGCCCTTGACTTGAGTTGTTTTTAATCGACCATAGTTCGTGATCCACACGGCACCAGTTTCTGCTGACTTGCAGATATTTACAAATGAGTCTGTAAAAAAAGAAGCATATCAATGATTCCTAACATCTGGGATAGTCGAGTTGTTATCTAATCTTAAAAAAAGACTTGGTTTTGTCTATCGACTAAAGCTTTTTCTATCGAGCATCAGATGTGCATAAACATCTTGAAAGGTTACTCGGTAACTAGGTTACAACCATCATGGTTTTAGAAAGATATAAAATAAAATACTTTCGAAAAAGTAAAAAATTAAATTTTCAGAATACACACTATTAGTGCATTTTAAACGTTAAAAAATCAAATAGCAATTTTATTTCAAGATCAAGTAAGACATGGTTTTAAAAATGATTTTTTACGGGAAAACCTGTCTAACAAGTAGAAATTAATAAAATAAGTGAATTGTCGACATGAATAAAAATTTTGCTGGAAGTAATTTAGTTTGTACATCATCTCAAAAAAAAAAAACCCCAATAAAATTAATTACATGTATATATTCAGGTCATGCATCAAAATTTATTTTTTAAGAGAGAGCTATTCAAGTGCGTTTCTGGATAAAATATACAAAGTATAACTATGAATTAAAGTATATTTTTGTGTTACAGAAATAAATGTATATAGAGAAGTCCTTAAAACGAATGAGAAAAAACCAAATCGTTTATTGATAACGCCCTCTTTTGATTTTATTCTGGTGAAAATGGAATTTACTCAAGTTTCTAAATCAAATCCGTATGGCATCCTGCTTTTTTCTCTGATTTATGTGTTAAACCCTTGGCTAGCGAAGATGCCGGAAACTTGATCAGTCGAAAGAGAAACTGAAATTGGGTTGTTCCAAATTTTAGAGATGCAATTTCGCAGAAAACAAGCATATTTCAAAGGGATTAAACTCGTTTAAATTCAGTCCACCCAGTTTTTTTTGTTATTGTAAGTTATATTTTTTCCCTGATACGATAAAAACATTATAAAGTCTTGCGTAAATAAACGTAGATAAAAATATTATATACGTTTTGCATTGGATTTAAGGATGACCCCCCACGTTATAATTTCCTATGCGGAAATATTTGCTCCAAATTTCATGTAACCGGAAGATTTCGGACATCCAGGTGAACAACTGACCTTTGGGTACACATTTTAGGTTAGATAGCTGAATGGCTGAAGCTGAGCAGTTCAGCGTCTTGACTTTTGTGTTGATTTTACACCGACGACGCCAGCGACATTTTTTCTGGGCTACTAGACTATTCACAAGACATTTATTGTAATTAGTATTAACACTGTTGTCTGCTAATCTAAACTTCACATTGGCAAACACGTGGTCTTTGGGACACTTCAGGGTGATAAAGCTCCGTCGTCCGGTCACACTTCTAGAAATCACTGCACCTCGGCGAGACTGGTAAGAGACTGACAAATGAAAAGAGATTCGTCATCATTCAAACCTATCTAACCAATAAATATAGGATCTCTCATGGTTTGCGATGATATATGATTTTTATCCAACGAGTTGTGTGTTTTCTATCCCCGAGCCTTGGCGAGGGGATAGAAAAGACACAACGAGTTGGATAAAAATCATATACCATCGCAAACCATGAGAGATTCTTTTTATCACATGTTTTACCACAAGTTAAACCTCAATCTTTTATTAAACCTCAATCTTTCTGTAAACATTATAATTGTGAGCCGCACAACACATTCACTACAAGACGTCAACAACTCTACGCATGGAAAAAAGTTCCTTGAAGATTAACAAACAAACATTTCATTTTCTGGTATATTTTTATCAATTTATGAAAAAATTGAAACAGCATTAAATGCTGCTCATTTATAACGTTACGCTTTTCAACTGAATTATTTTGTTACTTTTTCATTCTACGTCAATAATCTGCCTAAAGCTACGTAATGTTTAATTATGACGTCACGTGGCGGAAGAACACACAGTGGAATATCAAAAATTTATCCCATGAGTGATATCCACCGTATATTGAGATAAACATGTGATAAAAATAATATATCTAAGCAATACAAAAATGATAATCGCCAACTTGAGTTGAACGTCTTAATTTTATTGTTGTACATGTATAAACTTTGTTTCAACTGATAACACTGATTTTTTAAATGTCTTGTAGAACTTTGACTTTCATTGCTTCACCAGCAATATGTTTGAAAACGTGAAAAAACATGTGTTATCTCTGTTGATCTTGAATTAAGTTACATTGATTATGCTGACAAATTGTCTTAAAATTAAGTAAAGTGTTTAAGAAATAGTGATTTAAAAATAATTTAAATGAATTTATGATGCCACTTCATCGACGTACATGTGCATGTAATTTCTCCTTCTGAATTTGAAAAAAACCCACCAGTTGTTTTGATAAAAGTTTGTTCCATGCATTATTGCTTTTATGCTCGTCACAACTCTGCATCTATAGTGACAGTAACCTTAATTTACCTGAAATAAATATCAAAGCAACACCCACGCAATGAGAGTTAGTAATCTACTTACCATGCACTCCTCCCACAAGCACGAAAGTGGACAGAAAAAACAAACGAAGGTCCCACATTTCACACAACCCACAATACCATCAGATAAATAATGGGGGAAGAGCTTCCATAGACTTGCGTTATATCCTCAAAATTTAACCTTCCTTAAGGAAGCATTAATTCTATGTCTACATTAAACATCCTATTTTATTTACCTGTATATTCTTTTTATGTATTTGTTTCACCGGTCGTACTAGTATACACGTGCATCTGCTTTTAATGTACTAAACATTAATCAAAAGACTGTTTAATTTGCATTGGGATCGTCAAAACCTCCGAACATTTGTACGCGCATTCTCACAGTATCACGGGTTCTGAGTCTTCGTGGCTTTGTGGTTCCCACTAGACGCCATCAATCAGACGTAGATCAATACGCCAGTTAACACTGACCCAGTTCAGCTATGGATTTTGATTAATCTAGGAGCGAGTCTGAAAAATACTACTCTTATCTTTGTGTTTGTTTTACGAGATATTTCTATTCTGCAGCAGGATATTTTCAAAAGTTTTCATACAACCCATATTCACATCTTTTATGAATATAAACAAAACTAATGAGAACACTGGCGATTGAGAATAAAAGTGCATGCAACATGAAGGGATCTTATCCTTAAATGCTGTGGTAAAAAGAATCTGGAAGTAAATGATTTTTCGATATTTTGGGAATCCATTTAGACATCGTCTACCAAATCAAACGAGTCCCGATCGATATATTTTCTTCTGCCAATACCAATTCGGCTACTACATATACCAGTAATACAGTTGATAAAGTTTGTCCTTTATGCTAACTTCAAAAGTCTCATTCCTTTTTATACAATTTAGAGCTTCATCTTATATTTGAAATTATACATCTTGTTCTTCAAAAGTCTCATTTCTTTCTATACGATTTAGTGCGTCAACTTATACTTGAAATTATGTTGCCTTATTGATATCAAAATATAATACAAATGTTAATTATGCTTGTACTCCACCCTTTCCACAAAACCCCGAGGAATGGACCTCTTGGAACCACAACCTTAATAACCCACTAGAATATTGGTAAATAAAGTATCCACGGGACAGCATCGATCAACAATTACTAATTAAAATGTCACTGGCTGTCTATTGAAATTTGTTGGGTTGTAAGGTTTATAGAAGGCTCCGCTTCTAATCTCCCCTTAATATATACTTTAACAAACTGAACATTTTCCGTTGACAGTCATGCATCAAAAAAGACACTCCTTATGTCATGTTGCCGTCTTAATTTTGCCGCTCGCCGTCTACAGATGTTTAGACGGCAAACATGTGATGTGTTTAAACCAATGACAGAGAGCCTGGTATGAGGCAAAACATAAAACACAAAATACAAGTGTATGGTTTTTTTCGTTCGTTCAAGTGCTTCGTCAAGATCTTGATAAAAAAAAATCCACCGTCAGATATCTGGTATGCAACGTGTTCGTCATGTTTAGTGTATTTCAGTCTACTAAAATCTACATTTAGAATTTGAAACTTACTTCACAGTAAGAATTAGTATATAAATACACGCCCTATTCTGAAACAGAGAGATCCTGCTTGGTGAGTTTCTATGTACCTGATGTGCACCCGTGTGTTGTCTTGACAGTGTGCACGTTTTTCTACAAAGACCAACATATACACGTTATGGCAGTACTGTTTGCTATTTTGATATTCGGCTCAGTTCTCTTTCCCCATACAAACGTTTGCCTTTATATAAGTTAACAGGTCATGATAAAGATAATAATGACTCAAAAAAATGCACAGTCACAATCATTCAATTATCATTCATCGGGAAATATCTTTGTTTTATGGCTACATGGGTTACTATTAGAATCTGGAAACTACTTGAACAAACAACCACCTGTATTGATTATTGATTTTATCAGGTTTATATTCTGTATAGCTACCTGTGGTATGATTATGACCAATATAAATGGGCAGGAGGGTGTAGCATATTAAAGAATCAGTGTATTTGTTTTATTTAAAACATCTAATACACGTGTAAACTAAACAAACACCATAGTAATCTAAATTAACCATAACTCCCTTAATTGATAAAGATGAAAACATGGAGCATATATGAAAAATATTAAGGTATGTGTCTAAACAATGATACGATATATTAAAGGCCTAGGACTACTCTGAACCTGAAAATGAAAAATTGGATTGGTTTATTTTGATATTACTGCATTTCATGTCATTTGATTTGTTAAAAGGTATTCATTATAGACAATATTGCACATTCCTCGACATTAACTTTATGCTTCCTACATACAAACTTTACTATTTTTATGTTAATCAAATAAGGAAACTTTCCCCAAAAAGTATCAATGTACCAGGGTTGGTTTTCACAAAACAATCGTAAGATATATCATAAGACATATCTTATGATTGTCATAAGATCTGACTTATGACAATGATAAGGTACCGAGGTCATAAAAGTTAGACGAGCTCACTTTTGATCTCAGTCTCACTTTTCTACTATATATTCCATTTGTAAAAGTGAGACTGAGATCAAAAGTCAGCTCGTCTAACTTTTACGGCCCTGGGGCCTGTTTCACCAAACTTTCTTAAGTATTAGAAATCTTAAGGCAATTCTTTAGTCACACTTCATGCTTGCGTATACTAAATTTTTCATTGCGAATTGTTAAAAACAAAAAGAACTATAGTTTTCTTTTTGCTTTATTTTTAATTAGATAGTGTATTTACAAATTTTAAAGAGATTTATGCTGAAATGATATTGGATTTTGCACCAACTGAATATCTTTTACAGGTGGGGTTGGGGGTGGTGTTATTGCTTTAAACTGTCTATAATATGGTTAAAATTGGTCATAAAAATATAAATATAAATAAAATATATATTAGATAATAAATATCTAACTTAAGAACTAAAAGTATATTGTAGTCCTAGTATTACTTGACTTATTACTGCATTTGCGTCTGTAAAACAATAGATTTGTTTGAATGAAATCGGTTGTGACCACTTAGCGGGTACGAACTTAAGAGCCCGTGCGGTTAGAAAAGAAACTGTTTAAAGATGTCTACGAAGCGCGGTGTCCAATTTAACAGACAATGTTGAAAAAAAAAGAGGAAGTTTTCAGAACAGTATTCCTCTGAAGATTGCTCTGAAGAAAGAGACACGGAAAGAGATCAGTGTTGTAATGTAGTTATGTAAGGTCGACAAATGAAATGAACAAAAAGTAGACATGCCTGAGCAGTAAGAGCAGGAAAAAATTGTCTCTGACTAGGAGAGAACAGAAGAAAACAGTAGGAATTGTTACCACTGGGGGGTCAGCATAAGACAAATTGACGGAAATAAACCATCATCCAGGAAACTTCAATTTCAAGAGTTGATTGGGGGGGGGGGGGGGGATTGATCATCTCCAAGCAACTTACTAGAACCAATAATATTTGTATCATTCATATAGTCCAAGAAGTTGTTTTATCTCTAAATACCCGTTCTCTTCTTAACGAGGTCGTTAATTATTTCTACCCTTTTAGATATTTTGATGAAATTTCTTATATGAACTTTTACTACTATGTATATTATTTTAAAATTTAAAAAAAAAAATTGCCATCCCGAGTTCCTTGGCGTCGTCTCCAGAGTTATACATTTTTACCATTAGATCCTATGGGAATAAGTTAGAAATGCGCCAAAGTTTCATTTTTTTAAATTTTTTTGTATTACTGATATAACATTATAAAGTGCTACTTGAACATGTTTCTCTTGATGCTCTGTCAATCAAATCTTAGTAAAAATAAATCAATGACCGCCTTCAATATGCGAGCGAGTCATACCTTTTTCTTCGGCTTCATGAATGCTCTGGGCAACGCACTTCCAATTTTTTTTTTCAAACAATGCATAGTTTACAATACCGGAGCACGATGCTGTCTATAGTGCCACCTCAGTGTTTTACCTGATTAATGTCTTAAAATTACAATTCTTCAACACATAAGTGTTATGAATAATGTTAATTTTGATTAAAAACACAAGGAAAAAAAAGGAAAGCTATAACTTCGCACAAACGACTGCATGAAATTAAAAGCTGCGCAAAGTCACGGTCACTCACACTATATACTGGACCTTCTCTTTTGAACCAAAATATAGGCTGCCGACATGTTTAGTTTGGACTTAAAGATTGAAACAGATCTTAATATAATCATTAGATATGATTGTGTTGTGAAACAGCTATGATAAGATCTTATGACAAATTTTGGTCTTAAGACAGATCTTAGTCATAACTTAGTTTTGTGAAACGGGCCCCAGTAATCTAAGAGTGTAAAACATGATACAAAAAAAAGTTGTATTCGTAGTTGCAAATGCCTACCCAATGCCTTATGGTTCTCTTTGGAGTTCACTGTGTCATATAAACACAAACAATGTTGATTAATAGTTATTCATTACATTTATGATAAAATATCAATGACAAAGCATTCTTTTATATAAATATACAATACACTGATAGTAGTTGACAAAATGCAGTTTAATTTTTAATTTTTTTTAATTTAAATGTTTGTTATTAAATGAGAAATAACGATAAATAAAAAGAAACGGAACTTGTTTTTTAAGGTAGATCTCATGAAATATACTAAGTAAAAAAATGATGGGCTTTGGGGAAATAGGATTACGGGCGATTGCAGATTTGTTTATTAAAATCTAAAAGATAGTACCAAATTTGGCTATAGTTCAATACAGTCTTTAAAGGAGCATGGTCACGACCTGAGCTAATTTTTATTTTTTCCGTTTTTAATGGACAATATGCTTAACAAAGCTATCTTTAATGGTCAACCAAAATTTGAATGTCAGTCGTCAAGTTTCAAGCGAGATACAGAGCTTTCAATTTTTTGTTATCTAAACAAAGCTCGCATCATATTTTTAGTTACATTTAAGTTGCTGGGTAGAATATATCATATTTAAAGCAAAAAGAGATGTAACAAAGTGTTTTTTATTATGTGCATAGCTAACAAGCAAATAGAAAACAAATCTGTTTTTACAACTATGCAAATGATGTTAACAAAACATGGCAGGAGCTTTGCATAACAAAGAATTGCAAGGCCTGTATCTCGCCTGTATCTCGTCAGCCGACATCCACATTTCGGTTACTCATTAGAAATACCTTAATAAAGCACCATTACAACAAAAATGGACAAATAAAGTTTAACTCCAATTCTGACTATGTCCCTTTGATAAGCATATCAATGTAAACAAGAAATTGGAAAGGTGGCTAACCTAAACGAAACGTGAATAATCATCTATCCATTTCCAGAACATATGCATTTAGATTAATTTTGTGTGTTTGTACTTTTTATTAAAACAGCAATTATCTGTGCATTCGTTGTTTGTCCAGATACGCGCATTTAAATTTTTCAAAAGCTACATTTTCCTCAAACTATCAAGCGATGAATTCAAATGTATTCACAGTTTACGACAACTCTCTTTTTTGATTTTTTGAAAAAACGAAATTAGGAGATCGTTGCAAAAAATGTATTTCTTTCTTTAGCAACTACCTGTTCAGCGCTCCGATGCATTCAGTTTCAGAATGCGGAAGACCGACTGCAACAAAAGAAGCTGGTTTCAAGACGGATTTTCAAGAACATCCAATGGCCGTAAGAAAGCACTTCCTGTTGTTTGAGACACTGAAACTTCCGTGTAGGGCATCCTTCTCCGGGGAGGTTTGAGTTTGGGGGGAGGGGGGGTACACCCAGTCGTTTTCCGGAAATCTGGTTTACTCTGATTTAAAGAAAAAAAAAATGTAAAGTCGGACGTCTACATATGGGCAAACCTTTCAAGAAGGATATCTCTCAGCTACGATGTCTTATTGGTACTGATGCAGAACAGTGCTACAGTAAATCATACACACGCAACAACACACTCAATAAAAGACCGACAAGATAACAGAAAAGAAGAAAGGGGAAATATATTAAAGAGGAAGGAATGATCTTCTACCTGGGAAGTGTTATTAATTAAAATGAAATCAAAGAAGCGATTGACATGTATTAGAAGCATTCCAAAAACTTAACATTTAGAAATCTAGAAAGGTATATAAAAAAAAAAGACTTGTACAAAAACAAAAACACTATGCAAGAATGATATTTGAACAATCCCTCTTTATGCTGGTGCAACATGGAGAACGAATAGGGAGATATGGCGCAGACTTCACGATTTCTTGAAAAGGTATCACAGGAGGATAATGCTAATCGGGTCAGACAGAAAGAAGTGATAGAAAAAAACCGAAACAGCAAATATAGACATTGAAATAAAGACAGTGTGCCAGGAGCAATGGGGGAAGATAACATAGCGAGGTAATGAAATGGGCCTTGAAAGCGAAACCTGGAAGACCAAAATTCAAGTGTAGGAGAAACAAAAGAGGCATTATTGGGGATGGTGGGGGGGGGGGGGGTTCAACTAGATCAATTTTTACGGGATAACAAGTATAACAGGAGCCATTAGAAAGACACCATTGCTGTCGCCAGTTCTAATCCCCTCAACCGTTTTACGTTTGCCGCCCATGCTATACCGGTACTTTTCATTTTTTTGATGTAAAGCATTGTAGTTCTACAAGAAAATATCAAATTGACATCGGAACTGTCAGAACCAAATTTTCCTCTTGAGATACTGTAACGTGGCAACTTTTTCGCTCACATCTATTAGTTTTCAAACATAATGTTAAAGTTTGCATAATTGTCAACAAAAATGTCCGCAAAATATCAGTTTAGATACATTTTGGGTGGTAACAAGTTGTTCATGCAACTACATTTGTTTATATTATAAACTGGATAGATGCTAAATCTATTTAAAATGAAAATTATGCGTCTAATTTCTTAAATTGTTTTATTAATACATGTAGAAGGGTACAGTGTTTTTGTTACATATGGTATCATTATTGCATTTGACTACTTTACATTTACATAGTAGGCGCAAAATAGAAGTACATATTTTGCTAGTAGATATTATATTTTAATGTTTAGATTTTCTCAATATAATCCTGTACACCGTCAAGATGTACCTTCGTCACACAAAGATAGCTCATTTCCTTATGATGTGTTATGACCTTAATTAACCCATCTTCATCGAGGCCGGATGGTCGAAATCATATCATATTATAGTATATTTAACCTCCGAGTAGATAAAAAAAATGTTATCAAAAGATTTTAAGATTTTTAAAGGCAATTATTGTTCTACACTGCGCTATACTCCTTTTATATTGTGGTAAGCAGAATCTGGAAGTAAATATTTTTTTGATATTTATGAAATCCATTTAGATATCGTCTACCAAATCAAACGAGCTCGGATGTCTATTCTTCTGCCAATACTAATTCGGCTACTGTAATACAGTTGATAACGTTTGTTCTTCATGCTAATTTCAAAAGTCTCATTCCTTTCTATACGATTTAGAGCTTCAACTTATATTAGAAATCATACGTCTTTTTGATATCGAAATACAGTACATGTGCATTCAGTTATGTTTGTATTTCACCCTTTCCACAACACCCCGAGGAGTCGACCTCTCGGAATCACGACCTTTAAGATGCACGGTCACGATTTTGGTCAAATTTTGTTTTTCTATTTTTATTGTTTACAATGCTTTGGTAATGCATTTCTAATGATCAACCAAAATTTGAGTGTCAGTCGTAGAGTTATGTGAACAAGGCTCGTGTCATGTTTTTGTTATATTGGTTCAATATACCGGTAAAAGTTCTTTTTAAAGCTGATTTTTCTCTCTGCTATTTCGTTTTGAACATAAATAAACAGTTCCTATCGTTTGTCACATTCATTTTAGGTCTAAACCTGAAATTTTCTTGTAAACAATCAAAATGTAAACAAAAACATGACCTGAGCTTTGTTTACATAACAAAGAATTGTGAGCTCTGTATCTGTCATAACCTCAACCGAACGTATTATTGGCAACTATAAAATGGCTGAATCGACCAAAACGATAAATAGAATATTACAATATTTTACTTTTGCCTTTACCACCCATAAAAGGGTCTCCTTTTGAGCTATATTATAGTATAGTAGACTTTTCCCTTTGACTTTCCCTTACTTTCTCTTCAAGTCGAATCCTATCACCTAGGGCATCAATCTGATTAAAATCAGATCCTCGATCCGCTCCTTTATTTTTTATTTTTGATGTTTTATTTTGAAACCACTCAGAATGTGACCTCTTCCTCCAACTCGCCACTTAAGGGAGAGAGGAACGGTCATCAATGACGAGGGCCGGCTGGGCGGTGACAATAACAAAATTAGGAGCGGATCAAAGATCTGATTTTAATCAGATTGCTAGGGCATTTACGCCTCATCAAATAACCTGTTCTTCGCTTGAACTCAAGTAATTGGTAATTTCAATTTTTTGCACTTTAAAGTTCAGGATAACGTTACTAAGATTTAATTCTTGTAATATTCCGTCATTTTATAGTTGTCAATTAATACTTGTACGTTCGGTTGAGGTAAGGTCGTACACAATTTATCTCGTTGGCTTATTTACTTATTGTGTTAGAAAAACAGAGGAACTAGCAATGGTGTATTAAATGGATTTTAATTACATCAGTTTTTTGCTTTACTTTCAAAATTTCGATATAATAAATGTTAAACTCAGTCTTCAAAAATAGGAGGAGTTCCGAGTGACCACCTTCACATAACAAGCACCATCACATAAAAAAGCACCATCATATAAAAACAAAGTACTGAAGTACTGACGGGAGTTGATTTTATCGATTATTATTTGTTTTAATATCAACGATATGTTATTTTGCATGGCAAGTAGTTTCCTATATGTATTTGAATTACGCACATTTTTTATAGTATGAATTATCCGACAAGAATTTCGTAAAAACCTAAAATGAACCATGTTGTGTAATATTTAAAAAATTAATTCCATCAAACTACGTATCAGAAATCGAAATATTTCTGAGAAATTGTATGGATCCAAGCAATATTGAATTCTACTCTCGTTTAACCAGACGCTCGGCTGTCTCCGTTCATCTCCGACACGCAAGAGAGACTATCTGCTTGTCGGAGATTAACGGAGACAGCCGAGCGTCTGGTTGAACGAGACTATATTGAACTCTGGCGTAGGAATACATACGACTACAAAAATCTCTACATTGTTCGTACAATTAAAATCTGACTATTTACGAGGTATTTATAAATCAGTTTCCTTGAAAAACAATGCTTTAGAATACATTACATCGAATTTATCGATTATTTTTTAGGACTAAGTGTTGTCAGCGGTGTTGATTTGTGCTTAGGTCCAAACACTGTTTCACTTTCGGTTTGCCAGAGTAACTGCATAGGAGAGTTGATTAAAATCAACTCCCAAAAATCACCATCACATAAAAAGCACCATCATATAAAAAGCACCATCATCATATAACAAAGCACCATTTTCACATAAAAAACCCCCACCATCTTCATATAAAAAAGCACCATCTTCATATAATAAAGCACTATCTTTACATAAAAAAGCACCATCAGCATATAACAAAGCACCATTTTCACATAAAAAACCCCCACCATCTTCATATAATAAAGGACCATCTTCATATAATAAAGCACCATCTTCACATAAAAAACACCATCTTCAGATAATAAAGGACCACCTTCATATAATAAAGCACCATCTTCACATGAAATAACAACAGCATAATATAATAAAGCACCATCTTCTCGTGAAATAACCACATAAGGCAACTATGGCGTTCCATACACGCTCCTATTGTATTTGATGTGCATTCCTCTGTTCCTTGATAATGTGCAGGTTTTTCTACAAATGCTAAAATATAGACATTTCGTTAGTACAAGTTCCAGCATCGCTTTTCTTTCCACATTCAGACTCTCGCCTTTATTTAACTTAAATTCTTTTATCAGACACTCAATAAAAAAAATTGTAGTCATAATCATGCTATTATCATTCATCGGGAAATATCTTTGTTTTAGGGTTACATGTGTTTAATATTAGAATCTGGAAACTACTTAAAACAAACAACCACCTGTATTGATTATTGATTATATCAGGGTTACTAATGTATTTCTATAACTATTTGTGGTATAAATATGACCAATATAAATCATCAGGAGTAAGCAGCATAGTCAAGAATCAGTGTATTTGTTCTACATATTCACTCACATTTAAAACAATTTAAACCTATATAATAGTTCATATACGTGTTAACTAAAAAAAAACCCACCGTAGTAATTTAAATTGTCAGCAGTTCACTCAATTGATGAAGATGGATACATGGAGCATATAAGGTATGTGTCTTAACAATAATATAAAGTTGTAAAGAATTACTTTTAACCAGAAAATGAACATTCAAAATGGTTTATTTTGATATTAGTGCATTTCAAATTATTTGATTTATTTTCTTCAAAGGTACCCTTTATAGACATCCCTCGACATTTACTTTATGCTTACATACAAACTTCAGGAATTTTATGTTAATCAAATAAGGAAACTTTCCCCCATAAAGTATCAATATTGCATCATAAATGTACCACCAAACTAAGATTGTAGAACATGATACTATAATAAGTTGTATTTATAGGCGCAAAAGCCAAACCTCGTTATCTCGAACTAGATGGGACTGGTTAAAAACTTCGACATATCCATTGTATTCGAGATATCGGTGTTCGAGATACCGAAGTTCAACTGTATATTCATCAACGATGTTGGTTGTTCAGCATTAATTAAATTATTCATTACAGTTATATATAAATTATCTATGTTAAAAGTGTTCTTTGATATAAACATACAATACATCGATACTAGTATACAATATGCAATTTAATTTTCTCAATTTTTTAAACAAATTAAATGTTCGAAATTAAATGAGAAACGACAATATATGAAAAGAATCGGAACGTTGTATATCTTTTAAAATTGTAAATATAATGAAATAAACATGAAATGTCGAATGTGTTAGGTGTTGTGCAGTAGTAGGGATGGACATTGAGGAAAGTTGGTTGTTAATGCACTGACAATTGTAGACTGTAAAAGATACCGGTAGTAACAAATTCGGTTGTTATTCCATAAGTCTTTAATAAGTATAATAGCCAACAGAATGAAAGCAAGAAATTGGACAGGTAGATAAATTAGCTTGATTGAATAATCATTTATCCATTTTCAATTCATATGAATTTAGAATTATTTTGTGCGATTGTTATACTTTATACAATATCTTGTGGATCTCATAACCAGAAAGCAATTCAAATTTCTTGATGTAAAAAAAAGTTATAAAATCCTTATAAGTTCTTTTTATTAAAACAGTAATTATCTATACATTTGTGGTCTGTCCAGTTTTTCAAAAGCTACTTTTGTCTAAAATTATTAAGCGGTGGATTGAAATAAAAAAATGCATTCGCAGTTTACAACAATTCTCTAATTTTTTGAAATTTCTTTAGCAACTACCTGTTCAGCGCTCTGATGCATTCAGTTTCAGAATGCGGAAGATCGACCTCAACAAAAGAAACTGTTTTCACGACGGATTTTCAAATGACCGTTAGAAAGTACTTCCTGTTGTTTGAGATACCGAAACTTCCGTATAGGGCATCCTTTTCCGGGGAGGTCTGAGACACTGAAACTTCCGTCTAGGGCATCCTTCTTCAGGAAGGACTTCCGTGTAGGGCATCATTCTTTAGGGAGGACTTCCGTGTAGGGCATCCTTCTCCAGGGAGGTCTGACTCTGAAGGAGTACACCCAATCGTTTCCGGGAATCTGGTTCACTTCAATGTTTAGAAAATATACAATGTCGAGTCGGATTTCTACACATGGGCAAACCTTTGCAAAAGGATCTCTCTTCACCTATAATGTCGCTTTTTCATAATGGTACAACTCGGGCATACGCAACAGGTCTCTGGGGAAGATATTATAGAGGTAGGTACGATCTAAATGTACTTCCTGGAAAGTGTTGTTAAACAAAAATGACGAAACCAAAGAAGCGATCGACATGCATTAAAAGCATTCCAAAAGCTTATCAACATTTAGAAATCTAGAAAGTTTCAAGAAAGACTGAAACGAAACAAAAAAAACATGCAAGAGTGATATTCAAACAATTCCTCTTTATGTTAATAGGAAGAAGAGTGCAGATTTCACGTGTATTTTTAGAAAAGGTAAATACAGAAGGATAATGATATGCGCATCGGGTCAGCAAGAAGAAAACAGCAGAAAGAAACGGAACAGCAAATACAGACATTGAAATAAAGACACAGGGGACAAAGTGCCAAAAGCAATGGAGGAAGATAATATAGCAAGAACAAATGGGCTTTGAAAACGAAACCCGGAAGACCAAAATTCAAGTGTAGGAAAAATAAAAAAACGCATGCGTGGAATTGAACTGGATCAATGTCAATGGGATAACAAGTGGTAGGAGCCATTAGAGGGGCATTGCTGACGCCACTTCTAACCTCCCTCGACTGGTCGTTCCAAAACCATGTAACGTTTACCGTCCTTGCCATACTTGCTATTTTCATACTGTAAAAAATTGTAGTTCTACAAGAAAATTTCGGGTTGACATTAGAACTGACAACACCGAATTCTCTTGTTGCAATACTGTAATCTGGCTACTTTTTCACTTACATCTATTAGATTTCAAACATAATGTTTAAGTTTTGCTTAATCGTCCACAATAACGACAAACAAAAAATGTCTTAAAGACATTTTGGATGGCAACAACTTGTTCATGCAACTACATTTGTTGATTTTATGAACTGGATCTTGGCTAAGTATATTTTAAAACTATATACCTTTTCAAGCAAAAATGAAAATTAGGCGTTTAATTTCTTAAATTGTTTCACTAATACATGTAGAATGATATATTGCTTTTTGTTACATATATTATTATTATTGCATGAAAAAACGACAATAACAAACCGTCAACCATCTCAAAAATTCATAAAACGAAATACAAATTCAAATCAGAGCAACACGGACCTTCAAGATAGAGGTAGGATCAGGTGCCTAGGAGGAGTGAGCATCCTCTGCTGACCGGTCACACCCGCCATGTGCTCTTTGTCGTAATCGGGAAAATATAAACCGCAAAAGTCCGTAGACAATTAGGTAATTAATTATGGTCTAACAATTAGTATGAAAAACGTCAGTCAACATGCGACTCAGTGGAAGATTGTATTTGCTGACAAGGTCGTCGTATCGACCATAGAACTTACGAAAAATTACTTTAAACGAGACTGTTGATAGTCCTGTTTTATCAACTTGTTTGTCAGTAGCTTGCCTCGTCTTAGAAACTGTTCATACGAAGAGCATGCCCTTGCGTATCGAATTAACTGAGAGACAAAAACACCATATGCAGGTGATGAAGGTATATTGCTACATAAGTAAGGAAAGTTGACTATAGTAAAATTGAAGTCATCGCGTTTATCATAAAGTTTTGTTGTTAGGCTACCATCAATGTCCATTTCCAGTAAAATATCCAAATATGAAACAGATGACGCTGACTCTGTGGTATCTTTTATTTCAAGTTCACTGGGATGTAAAGAACTATATATGATTGGGGCCTAAAATGGCCCGATAAAATGAACATCATATTTTTATTATACTTTTTTCTTTGTACATATGAACACGTGAATTTTCTATACTTTTCATTTTGATCCAAATGCCCTAATTCCGAAATATGGCATCATAAAGTCAACCTTTTCTCACCATTTTTGTAATTTTTGCATAAAACGGCTTATGTTAAGGTAGTTTTTCTTTCGAAAAACGTTGAGCGCAGGCTTGAACAAACAAAATGTTTTCATCGAATATTTGTCCATCGAAGACTTATAACTGACAGAAGAAAAATTTTGCTTGTTCAAAGCTGCGCTCTATATTTCCCATTTAAAAAATGATAAAAAAAAAATGCACATGATTGAATTCTAAATATGACGTTACTTAAATTCTGACGTACGTCATATATACATGGCAGGTCAAATTCACAAAAATTAGCTTAACATATAGTTTCACAGTCGATAAACTAGGTTTATAGGTTGTAAACAGTAGTTTACGGCCAGAAAACTATAGTTAACGACGTTTATCTATATTTCACACCAGGTCCTGTAAATTATAGTTAATGCGATCATCTATGTTTCAGAAGTAAACTATAATTAACACTAAAAACAATCATTTGCGATTGCAAAACATAGTTTATCTGATAAATATAGTTTCGATTAACAATTCTTAATTATAGTTAACGAATGTAAATTATAGTGTCCTTTACAAAAATTTAGATTATCGGGAATCAAAATTTGTACATGACAATACAAATTTTGATTCCCGATAATCTAAATTTTTGTAAAGGACAATAGTTTACATATGTGAATCTATATTTATCAGCAAAAACCTATTGTTCAAGTTCTTTATTTCCTTAAGACAATCGTCTCATAGGTTTATATATTTATTTAATATAACATAACATAGGAACATGATAAGTACATACATCATAGAATGACAAAAGATAGTATATTAATTATAGTAAGTACATATTCGTTTCATATTGACATAACTACACACTTTATGTAGTTTTTAAATATTGAGATCTAAGTTTATTTGCAAAATACAGATATTTCCCTAAATTGCTTATTTCTTTCGTGTTTGTAATACAAAACAATTGAATTAATTTGAATACCCTTGGTCTACGGGAGTGTACAATTTAATAAACTTATGTCTTAAATTAGAAAAAAATGGACATATTAGTACAAAATGATACTCATCTTCCATCTCGTTACTATTGCATAAATTACATATCCTATTATTTCTTGGTAAATTGTCATATCTTCGTGTTTCAATCTTTAAATCATGTGAAGACAGTCTAAAATGTGTAATCATTGTTAACGTTTATTTACAGACAAACTTAGATTAGCATTCGTAAACTATAGTTTACAACCGTTAGATATGGTTTTATATATGAAAGCTATAGTTAACGAATCTGGTTGTTTTTAGTGTTAACTATAGTTTTCTGTCCGTAAACTACAGTTTACAACCGATAAACCTAGTTTATCAACTGTGAAATTATGTTTAGCTCATTTTTTGTGAATTTGGCGTGCCATACATATACTGCTTGTGAGTGAAATTATATGAGATGAATATATGAAAAATATATCTTATATCAACTCTACTCCGAAATTACAAAAAAATTGAATAACCTGAAACACTGTTCTGTTAAATATGTTGAATCATGGGGGCCAAATTTGACTCTTATCATATAATTATAGTCCTTTACATTAACATGGCGGGTATATAATAAAAGTAGATGTCTTACTAATAACTTTACTATATTATTTCTTTAATAGTTAGATATCTTGAGGTATACCTTCTAGATGTACCATAGTCACACAAAAATTGCGTTTTCTTGTTGATGTGTTATGACCTTAACTCATCTTCATCGATAATAAAAATTGACATTTTTATTTTAAGATTTTAATCAGAAAGCAATTAATGCGCTATAATGCGCTATTATTTCAGTTGTGATAAGTAAATTAGGCAAATTTTCATTTGTTCGGAGTTTCAAATATAATCAAGCGAACATGCGCGGAGTTCGACAGCAATTGAATAACAAAATGTATTGTTAATTTGTACATGTTTTAGAATTGTTAAAGAAAAATAATCGAGGCATTTTTCGGTTTATTTTTGAAACTTCCGGTGCGAACGGAAATGAAACTAAAAATCTTAAATTCTTATTTTCTTTTCTTCAGAGTTCTGCAGTGTTGCTGTTATATTAATGGTAGTTTTTAATTTTGTTGCTTGCAAAAATTTGTTTATCGTTATTTTTTTTAATTATTAGTAAAAATATATGGTTACCGTATTGAATAAGATTTTTCTCTTATTTATTTTTTTGTGTTCTAAGTTTGATCTCAGTTTTTTTTCAAGATGTTTTCAGGATTAGAAAGCTTTTTAACAGGTAAAAGAACGCTAATCCTCGACACCCGTAAATAAAAACTTAAATAAATAAAGTTTTAATCGTTCAGATTAAAATATAAAATTTGTCGGACTTTGCTGAGACATACCCATCCTTAAACCTGCGTTTTAGCCTTCAGGACTTACTGCTATTAATGTAACTTAAATATGTACATGCATTGGATGTCCAGTACAACGTTTTGAAACAGATATCAATTTTTGTGATATACATTAATAAATGTAAAGTTCTCAACTGAATGATATAATCAAATCATATTACATATTCTAGATTCCATTCAATTATTCTTCCTGTGAGTTTGTCTCAGTAACTATTTGTTTTTAACATTTAACAATTAAGTACTGTTGTATGTCAAAATTTGACTACTAATACAAACATGGAAATGAAATTAGGTAGAGTAAGGGTATGGTATAGATGACTCGCCTCATACATATGTAGTTGTAAAAGGTTATACCGTACTCCAATAAAATTCTCTTTACAAAGAATAAAGACTACGAAAGTATTCTAAAATAAAGTTTAAATGCACTTTCCGCTATATAATCAATAGTATCCCCCCCCCTTATATTTTAGAGTCCTGTGTCTTAGTTTTTACAATATATTACATGTACTAGTATCCTATCCATGTATCTAGTAGCCTGTTAGATATATATAGTAGAGAGGAAGATTTCGAAGATCATCAATTTTTACCACAAAAGCATGGTCTTGTGTGTGTGTGTGTGTGTGTTGGGGGGGGGGGGGCGGGGGCGGGGCCATAACGACATTCTCTGTTCCCTCCCTCCTCAGGTGACACACACCAAATTTGGTCCAGATTGGTTTAGTTGTGTCGGAGAGGATCTAAACATATCATTTGTTATGTTATAATATTGCCACGAATGCTCAAACATAAGCATGACTGGAATGGGAAAAAAAGGAGAAAATCTACTGTATATAACCCAAGGCTTCCCTGGGAGGTAATCTGGCTATAAAAGGGAAACTCCACGGTGACTATTTATCTAGTTTATTACAGCATTTTTTTCCGGGGAGGGGGTCTATTTAGCGATTTTTCCGGGGGGAAATGTTACTATACACACCGATATAGTGCTACAGTTAATATCAATAAATTGAGTAGCAAATGACATATGTTTTGTCACTCCCTCCAAAAAATAATAAAAACTACCCCCCACCCCCCCCCCCCCCCCCCCCCACCCCCAAAAAAAGAGATATGTGCATTACTTTAAAACTGGATAACAAATTGTCGACACATTAGTGTAACTAAGAATACTCAAATGAACTTGATTTTTTTTTTTTGACAAATATAATGCAATGTCGTGTTTTCAGAAGTGTTTCCTCATCATAATCTATTCTATAACCAAAAATTATATTCAGTTCCTCAAATACTATTTGTATTTTGTAAGGATTATCTTCCTTACCTTGTACAAGCTCTTTGATGGAAAGAAAGAGACAGACAGACAGAGATGGGTAGAGAGAAAGAAATGGAGAGAGAGAGAGAGAAATGGAGAGAAAGAAGAAGAGAGATTGATTGAAAATATTAGAATAGATCTCTTACATTCTTTTAGGAGAGATTTTGTTTTTAATTGTTTGATACTAATTAGTAAGTAATTATGCTATTTATGCTATGCTTGTAAAATTATTAGTCGAAAATAAAAAACATTTTGTACTTTACTGTCCTGTGTATGACAATCTTCGATTTCAATATTGTAATATTTTTAATGATAAATTATACTGTGGTAGTGATCCCATTAAAGAAAATGGTAATCCATGTGATTATAATACTATATATACAAAACGTCTAGATGTGTCTACTTAGATAAATGCTTTATGCAGAGAAAACAGTTCCAGGGACTATAAAGAATTGTATAAAATTGTCTTGCATTCTATAGCCTTTATGTTATAATATTCTTTTGTCTGTCATTTGATTTCATTTTGACTGTATGCCAACATGGTGATGTCAATAAATTAAATTGAAATTGAAGGAAATTAATAGTAGCGTATATATACTTTTCATTATGACGATAATTAGATTTTAAAAACCGCGAATGTATATATATGTCCATATCTGTACATATATAGGTCTTTCGTGTGTGCAAAAAAACTCCTTGTATTCCATCATATCTAACTTTTTACATGACATGGAAAAATATTGCATCGGCCGGGAATCGAACCCGGGCCGCCCGCGTGGCAGGCGAGCATTCTACCACTGAACCACCGATGCTTGATAAATGGAAAGTTAACACACTTTAAAAATAAAGTCTTTACGCTTAGAAGCAGATTAATAATCTACAATTAACAATTTTTGATATTGTTAGTCACAATTTATGCATCATTTAAATATCATAATGCAAGGAACATGGCATTTGCCACAATTAAAGGGAAATATTATTAGACTAACGTTACCTTCATGTTTATTTTCACCTGAAAATGGGCGGAGCTAAATATTCATTCGCAAAGTATTTTTTAAATGAAGATTTCATATTGTTTGTAATATAATGTTTTTAAAGAAAGAAATTACTTTATATTGTTTTAACTTATTACAAAAATCTAATTTATTGTCGGCTTTTTTGTTAATGACATTTTATTACCGTCAGTGAACTATATTTGGTACTCAATTACTCCGCCCATTCAATCAACTTGGAGTAGCATGGCAGACCTCAAACATTGCATGATAGTGTATGGAAGAAAGTCGGAAGGAAATGCAAAGTGTTGATTTATTCGTGAGATTAAAGAAGAATTATGGAAACCACTAACAAAGGTTTGTGTAGCTATTATATTCGCATAATTTGATCTAAGTGAAGACTAATGACAAAGCTAGAAATGAGGCAAGATTTGTGCCGATGCAGCAAGGCATTAGGTCTGTGACACGCTTGACACAGTGACAGTGGGATCAGAAAGTGAATGTTGGTCAATCAGCTGGGTATTCAGATTGCAGATAAAATAGGATTTATGTGGTCAGTTAAACTGCTATTGTAACAATTTTTAGATGTCATGATTTTAATTAATGTTATATAATAATTATTAATGATATGATATTTTTTATAACTTGCAATTATTTTGATGACTTCATTTTTTTTTAAAATTATTTTGACACTGCTTGAGTACCAACATATATCGATGGTTGATTTTAATATATATTTTAGACTTAAGTTCTTGCAGTATTTATTTAACTTAATTACATAAAATTCAGAACTAACTTGTAACATGTTTATTGAATGCATGTGCCTATAAAATTATATTTTTAATTTAAATAAGTTATTTTTTAACTTACAAAAGATTCTTTCATTGTATTATACTGGTGTAATGCTCTTTTGCAGGTTTAATTGATATAGTGATGAAAAATGGTGTAACAATATTTGGAGTCTGTTATATATTGTTTACTAACTTAAACTTTGTCATATATACTATAATATTAATTTTCCCTGCAAAAGAACAATACTGCAGATCTCGTTAAAGTGTTAATGACTCAAAGTTAAGGAAAGTTTGTCAATGAATCATTTGTTTAAATGGTATTTTATATTGGATTTACTTGCTTGCTTTATATCTATTTCTGTGTTTGATTTTAAGGTAAAGAATAAAGCAACACTTACGACCCACTCACGAAAACAGACACCTTTTATTGTTGAGAAATATTTATTCAGCAAAATTGGGATAGGGATGACTTGAAAAATAAATTTTGTTGATCCATTCAAATAAGGTTATTGGCCCAGACTGAAAAACCTAGTAAACACCAGGCATGGGTTTAATCATTTTTTTTAAATCTTGGGGGGGATTTAACCGATTTTTTTTTTCTTCAAAACTTGTACTTTCTTTGTGCTTTCTACCATCCAGTGGGGGTCTTAGTATTGAGTAGAGCTGGTGATTTAGGTTTAGCATGACCCAGGTGGTTTGTATGGGTTTCCTAATCACATAAATCACACACGGAAGTCCAGGGCTGATGACTCGATCTCTTCATGTTTTTATCACCTGGTCAGGGTCCCTTTTGTCTGGTTTGCCTTGTCTCACTGAGGTACCATGCTGCCAAGGAAAATAAACTCTTTAACAGAAAGAAAAGTATATGTTCATGCTTGAGTTGTGTTAATGTCCGAGTGTTTTAGGGGACGTCAGGATAATATAAGTCATTTTAACCAGTAAATCTCCTCACCTCCCTTACCTGAGACTATTAGTAACAATGTGATTACTATCTTGTTAATGTTCTGGGCAGACACTGGACTTAATGCTGCGGTACTTTTAACTTTATCAGTCACTCTATCTTGCTTAAGGTGTTTATTATCCAGGGCCTAGTGTCGAGCATTTAATTATTGGTCCTGAACAATATGATTGTGACCATTTTACCTTTAGCTGTGTGGGGACAGAAGTCAGAACCAGAGGTAGACAAGGCTTGGCAAAAATTCAGGCTCCGTATAACTTGAAAGACTTCGGTGTGATTGATCCTAGTATTTAATAAAACTATTCTTTTATTTTTAAGCAGAGAATTTATAACTTTCACAAGGAGCTTTTCTTTGTTGTTTGCCAAAGAGAATGATCTGGGTACTCGGCAAATATCAGTATTGAGCAGTTGTTTTAGGTTTTTAGGTTCAGTTTGATTCAGTAGAAGAAAATCAATTCAATTTGTTCTAAACTATTAATCCTAATGTTTTTGGTTCAACCTGTTTGAAAATTGTTTCAAGTATGATCCTTAGTTCTTGTTCTTTGTGTGCAACAGTCGACTGATCTGTCTATATGCTGTGTATTGGAAGACAAATTGTCTTATTAATGATGCATGTTAAATATTGGTATTTGCTTTTGCTCTCTTTCACTGTGCATTTGAGCCCTAGATGCAGTAATGTGCAGTGATTCATCCTAGCTAAAAAGTTGTCCCTGTCTCAGAACTATTGATTTTGTGGATCATATGAATTTCTTTTCTTTTGTCTGCAAATCTTTTACCCAAAGGATTTTTAACAAACTCTGAAGTCTTCTGCAAGAGTGAAGATCAAGAAAAGACTTGAGCGGACGTAGCTGATCATCTTAAATGTTCAGTCGTGATTTGTCACGCAGTATAAATTTGTATGTAGATTTCGTGTAACTATCAGTATTACAAGAATATTTGTACCGTCGGCTTTTGAATGTTTGTAGTTTTCTAGTTCCTCTCTAATTTGTTTTGTTTTTGTGTATCTTTTAATATTTGAGTTGATGGATTGCTGTGACAATCTCGGGCAGTCATATTGTCTCCTCTTGCTGACATCAACATCAGTGACCAGTGAACCACATTAATAAACCACACTTCCTCACACATAAACCACCACACAGGACATAAATACTATCAGAGTTTGCCATCTTTTTTGCCAAGGCTTGGCTTTGTAATTCATATTTCCAGTACCCACATAGCCCGCTCTGTGCCCATATCAAGTTCTACCGATTTGATGAGGGCTGTCTGTTAGTTGCTTTAGTTCAGTAGTCAGTACTGTGTTGTCATTTCACCTAATTCAAAAGCCCCCGTCGTTTTGGTAAGGTTTTTATTAGAGAGGTGTTATTATTTTGTGGTTTGACTGATTTGTTGAGGACTGTCTGTTAGTTGCCTTAGTTTAGGGATAATAGTTAAGAACAGTACAGTGTTGTCATTTCACCTGTCACAAGCCCCATCGTTTTGGTATGGTTTTTATTAGGGAGGTGTTATTATTTTGTGGTTCGACTGATTTGTTGAGGACTGTTAGTTGCCTTAGTTTAGGGATAATAGTTAAGAACAGTACAGTGTTGTCATTTCACCTGTCCCAAGCTCCCATCGTTTTGGTAATGTTTTTATTGTTTTGTGATTAGTCCAGTCACTGAGTTTTATTTGGGTAAGTCTAACAAATGTCACCTTTTGTAGGGGCCTCAGACCCAATTCATGCTGTGCTCTCCCTGATTGTGGGGTCAAAAGTTCTTATCAGAGGAAGGTGATTTGTTTAGAGGGGGTTTTACCTGTGTTTGACAACACTGCTTGTTGTGATAATGCTTTTACAGGTTGCTGATGTTACAAAGGCCTCCAGAATGCTGTTGTGTTCTCAAAGAAATCTTGTCTAAATGTTATTTCACTAACTTTCTTATCAGCCTTACTCTTTGCTAGAATTATTTTACATGTTCTGAAGTGTTGATAAAAGGAGTTCAGAGAATATTTTGAGCTTGTGATAATTTTACTATAATTAGTTGATTCTTAAACATACCAAAATCCCACCAAAAGAAAAGGAAGAAACCCATGCAGTATTTATATTAATGCATTCATAGCAACCTTTCAGGGCTCAAAGTACAAGTAAATGGGTACACATCTCCAAATGGGAACATGC
The DNA here is from genome assembly GCA_016163765.1 of Magallana hongkongensis. Classification (NCBI taxonomy): domain Eukaryota; kingdom Metazoa; phylum Mollusca; class Bivalvia; order Ostreida; family Ostreidae; genus Magallana; species Magallana hongkongensis. Next base: position 9,782,650 of record WFKH01011581.1, on the reverse strand, counting down.
AGAGGTGTGTGGTAATCGGCTAATTGCCATCTTTTCATGTCTGACATTACACGCCATATTACATTTGTGTCGGTAACACTGGAGACGTTTATCTGCTTTCCTATACACCTGTGTACATACACATTACAGACAGAATATATCACCAATATTTGGACAAGCAAAATTAAAGCTTGTTGACTCTAGAATAGGACAGATAGGCAATTGGATGGACCTAATTCATTCTCTCATTCATCTTTTCATTCAGTCTTCTATAAGGTGAAAATCTAGCTAACAACAATGTTCATTTTGGTATTTTATTCCAATCTATTCCATTCCGCCTATGTATTTTATTTTTCTTACACAAATCTATGCCCATCATTGTACTCTTACTGTTAAAGGTGCTTATGAGATAATTGAAATAAATCTGCACTTACTCCAGAGCAGGATTGTGCAAACCGACTTGTTTACCCAGGCCCCCTCTGTCCATTTATTACATAAACTAGCTTTGTAAACTTATTGAATTTGAAAAGCATCCAACCCTTTAAGTAACCGTCTGCTTTAATTTAACATTGATTACTTCTGAGTCTATTATTGTTGACTTTTCACTTCAGTTTGGATGTATTTTTGAAGTGTTTTAAAGATGAGTTCCTATATTAGCGAGGCCCGTAGATATAGTCAGACAGAATGTGACAGGTTACAATGGCTACGAGGTGACATGGGTGAGCCGCAGCCATTACAGACAGGATTTGTCAATGGGATTAAGGTTTGGCCAGCTGTGCTGAGCTCATAGCTTTGTGACAGCGCTTTATGTACAGTTTATTTCTGAGACACCCATTGCAATTAGTATGTGCAAATTCTGGTTAACTTCGAGTTTACAAGCCCTGATCATGGGTGTGTTATGTTTGATAAGAAAATACAAAAAGATTATTGGCTGTCCATAAAATACCTACATTTAGACTGGTATGTGGATTTGCTATTTTAAACTGGATTGCATACTTTGCTATACTAATAGATAATATATGACATTTTGGAACATAATCTATTTTGTTTTGAGTTTGGGTATTGTTCAATATGTCCAAAATTTGTCACGCTCTGTAAATCATTGCTTGAATTTATACTCAAAACTATTTACCATAATATGTTTCACTGACTTACAAAATGGAGCTGCCATGTTTTCAATCATTTCCTTAATTCAACAATCGAACAATCATCAGTTTATTAGTTCAAGTTTTCTGTGTTTATATCAGATCCTTAGATTTTCATCTGGTTTGGTAAATAAAATTCATTGATGAGAGGCAAAAAAAAGGTCAAAGGTAAAGCCCTAAAGCAAATGACCGATATTTTGAATGACTTTGTGGGTGGCCATTTTGGATTGCATTGAATTTATACCTCACCTTGTGTACGGTTTCTAAAAAAAAGTTTATTTTTTGTTAATTGTGTGTATTGCCAAAGGTAATGTAAAATTCACCTGATTTAAAATTGAGACTAGATGCAAATTATAGAGTACAAATTCTGAAAGGAAGTGAAGCAGAAACATTTAATTAGACTCTAACTTGGTGTTTCAAATTTCACACTGTAGATATTAGTCAGTTTAATGAACTTGTCTCATTTAAATTTCTTTGTACTTTCATTTCTTCCTTTAACACATAGCTTGTATTTACAGCTTAGATACTTCATTTTCTTTAAGAAAATCGATTTTTTAAGTTGTTCAAATTTAAAAAAAAATAAACCGTAGATTAAAAAATAAAAATCAGCATAACATTCAAAATAGGATTGGCCGAGGAGGGGTGGGGGGTTGGTGTTTGAGAGCCTTATTTAAATACTCTGTACTGCCACTTTTTTGTTCATTCAAACTTTGACCAAGCACACACAAACAGGATATGCTGTCTGTGCTGTTGATAAAGGTAAAATACAGGTGTGTTGGGGGTTAGATCAGTGCATTACGTCTTGTTGTTTTGGGTCTTCACAGAATTCAATGAAACCAATGGTCTGTTATGTAAATTAATTTGTCTTTTTTATCACGGCTCAGAGCATTTTTCAAATGAACAAGTCTTTCATTCTTCACTTCTTGGGATGCGGCTATTTCACCTGGGAAAAAAAAAGTCGAAAACACATCTGATAAGAGATTGGTCTTGTGTTGAAGAGTGTGTTCTGTCAGGGCTGGAAACAGTAGATCTGTAAATCGCAGAGATTGATCAGACCAGGCAGGTTTTGATGAGGTGTTAAAGTGGGGATTAATGACATTTCACTTTTCCTGAATGGATTTACAGGTGAATTGGACTTAAAAAGGTATGCCATATTAGTGCTTAGACAATCTTTAGCTGATTTCTGAACTAACGTGAATGGCTCATGTTTGAAATTTGATTACACATAGCTCATGTTCTGCTGAAATCAGGTGTTCTAAATATGATTGGGGACTGCAGGTGTGTTTAATATAAATAATTACAAGGTATATTTAATTTACCGTTTCATGAATGAGTATCAAATCAAGACCATCAGATGTAACGATAGCGGATTCATGAATGGGTTACAGGGGAGCTGGGTACATATTAGTTTTAGTTGACTACCTGTAGTTTGAGAGATAAAACAAGGCCCGGGATTCAACTGAATAGCTGTAACCTACTGTTAATCTAAATACCCTATCATGAATATGTTGTTTTCATCAGATAATGGACATGAGGCAAATCAGTCTGACCTTTCTCCATGATCTTCCTTCTTTTGTTTGTTGTGATCTGGTTTTAAAAGAAATATAGATGCCTATAATCAGGTTTCAGAGATTGAAACACTTAGCAGCTAATACGAGAGAGATTGGAGTTGATCAGGAGTTCTGATTATTTTAAGGCTCGGCTGATATTCAGGTTTTGCTTTCTTACTCAAGTGCAAAATTATTGATTGCATGTATTTAAAAAAGTAATACACCTGTTGTATTGAATACATGCAGTGTGTTTTTAACATGTAGGCAAACACAGCTGGTGTTGATTTTGCAATATTTGTGATATTTCAGGGGGTGCATTTGTCAAGTCAACCACTTTTCATGAAAAAGGAAAATTGTTTGATCTCCAAGAAAAAATTGAACATGCTTGTTTGATGAACATATCCTGCATGTTGATTGACAAGTCATCTGGTCCTGATTTTAATTACAATTTAGCCTGGGGGGAAGATGACAAAAACTAATCATTTACAGCATTGTTGTGTAAGGTTCCTTAGGTCTCATGTAATGACATGGATTTGTACTTCAACACTAGACGCTCGGTGGGGTAGCAGTGTTTGTTGATAATTTGTTTTTTTAAAACTGCTAATGGATTTGTTCAGTCATAAAAACTGTCGATCTTCCTGATCTAAGTTTGAATGAAAGACATTTAATCTTTTTTTACTTAAGTAAGCAGTTTGACTGTAATTCATTTATTCTGTTTTGACAGAGATGTGAAGACTGAGCAGTATGGGTAGTATTGCCCTAGACTGGTGGAACAGGAGAAAATGGCTACGGATGTGGGTGCTGCTATTGGTCCTCCAGATACCCTTCGCAAAAGGGCAAGTGATGTCACAGGACCAGTTCCACTTTACATCGCAGCTCTACAATGCCACCATTCCAGAAAGGGCACCAAGCCGAAGTTACATTACGGCTTCACAGAAGATGGGCTTGTATATTACAGACCCAAAAGTAGAAGTGAGCTACAGAATCATTGAGGGAGACAGTTCAGATATTTTTAAAGTGGAGCATAAGAGAGTGGGAGATTTTGTATTCTTAAGGATTCGAACTCAAACCAGCAGCTACGGAAGCTTAAATCGTGAATATATTAGTAAATATTATTTAAAAGTGAAAGCCGTCGGGCAAGTAACTCAGAAGGATGTGTTAATCGCGTACACAAATGTGATAATTCAGGTGCAGGATAAAAATGATCTCAGTCCGTTGTTTGATAGGGAGAATTATAATGTGACAGTGTCAGAGGAAACAGGGTTACATTCCACCATTTTGACTGTGTCTGCGTCTGATGGTGATGAGGGGATTAATGCAGAAGTCTATTATAGTCTTGTGACAAAAACAAACTTCTTCGCTATTCATCCATCATCAGGAGCAGTGACTGTTACAAGACCATTAAACTTCTATGAAAAACCAGTTCACCATCTGGTAGTGACTGCCCAAGACAGGGGACCCAAATCAATATATAGTGCTGTCATGCAAAGAAATGCGAACATTACAATACATGTAATTCAAGCAAATTTTAATGCACCAGAAATAATTGTTGAAAGCTTTCCTAACATTAAGAATACAGGAAGTTCGGGAGTTGTTTATGCAGTGTTATCTGTAAGTGATGCAGACTATGGTAAAAATGGTGAAATCAATGAAGTTTCTATCTTCAGTGATCCAAGTGGTCTTTTTAAAGTGCTTCCATCAAAAGACACTCAAGGTGAATACCATCTTTTATACACAAACTCTGAGCGACAGAGCTCCATTTTTAATAATTTCTATATAACCATACAAGCCTCAGATTCCGGAAATCCCCCCAAAGTGACGCGTAAAAAAGTCCATGTCCACGTAGAGGACATTGATGACTTCGGTGCTCTATTTGTCGCTGACCATTACCAGACCTCCGTGCCAGAGGATCTCCCCGTGGGGGCCTCTGTGTACTACTTACATACCGGTGTGACCAATCAGAGAGGAGAGACACCACTGCTCACGTACAGCATCATTTCTGGAAATGACAAGAACTTGTTTACCATCAGAGAAGAAACGGGCTTAATTCGAACTGCCTCGGTATTAGATGCTGAGATTGATTCATCCGTTGAACTAGTCATCGGTGCCTATAATCCAAAATCCATTGGATCTCCTCACCTTGGATCTGCAACTGTCACCATTTCTATCTTAGACACAAATGATAATGCACCAGTTTTTAAGATCAATGAGACTAATGTAATCTTTGATGAAAATACCCCTGCAGGAACTGTAATCTACAAAGTGGTCGCTACAGACGCTGATCAAGGCATGAACGCCAGGATCAGTTATTCCATAACCAACCAAGAAACCTTGCCTTTTGAAATTGATCACTTCACTGGTGACATCAAACTAAAACAAAGCCTTGACTATGAGACCATGAGGAGGGACTTTAAGACTGTTGTCAGGGCAACAGACTGGGGCAGTCCCTTCAGCAGGGAGTCAGAAATCCACCTTTATTTTCACCTGCAGAACATAAATGACAACAGTCCATTATTTGAGAAGGTGAACTGTTCTGGGTACCTGTCCAGAGAAGCCCCTGTGGGTACCGATATTGTCACCACCCCAGCTGTTGATTTTGATTACAGTGATCTCACGTATTATATCAAGTCTGGGAATGAAGATGGCTGCTTTGAAGTTGATGCAAGCTCAGGAAGGTTAATGCTGAACTGTAGCTTGGAGGCCCACACCCTGGACCAACGTCAGATAACCATTGTCGTCAGCGACGGAAAATTTGACTCCGATCCAGTTTTTGTTAGCCTGACGTTGGTAAACAATAAGAAAAATATGCAGTTATCAAATAAAGATGCCAATGTTCAATGCGAGACAACAGACGCTCAAGAAAGACTGCTAAAGATATTACAGATGTCCAGTCACAGTAATAATGATGGTCCAACCACTGGCCCTATTTTAGCAGCTTCAGTAACTTCCAATGAACACACACCCCAATTCAATTCCACCCTATCTAAAATGCTTGAAATCTCTGAAAATGCACCTGTAGGTACTAGCATATTAAAAGTAGGAGCTACAGATGCTGACACTGGCTACAATGGCTTGGTTCAGTTTTCAATCCTTGGTGGTGACCCACATGACCAGTTTGAGATGAATCCAGTGTCAGGTGACCTCATAGTTATTTCTAAACTTGACAGAGAGCGCATCCCAAAATATGACCTTGAAATTCAAATCTCGGACATGGCAGAGCCATCTTTGAGAAAGTCAGCTGTTACCAACATCACAGTCAGTTTAAAAGATGAAAATGACAATGCACCAAAGTTTGAGAAAGACCACTATGAGGCATCAGTGTTTGAGAGTATTCTTGCAAATGCAACAGTTGTCCAAGTCATTGCCACAGATCTGGATATAGGAAAAAACGGAAAAATAGTCTATTCTTTGGCAAAGGATGAAGATAGATTTTGTGTTGATTCAAAGAGTGGAATTATTTCTGTGAAGAAATCTTTAGATAGAGAAGTGCAAAGTGTGTACTATTTACCAGTAAGAGCTAGTGATCTTGGAGACAAACCGCTGTCCTCTACCGCTACAGTCAAAGTAATTCTAATTGATGTTAATGATAATGTGCCCAAGTTTGTTCCTGAGAACTATGACATCAAAATTCAAGAGGACATACCAGTTGGCACTGTGATAACCACCATCAGGGCAGAGGACAGGGATGAAGGAGAAAATGGACGACTGACGTACAAGCTCATCTATGGCGTGGAGGACATGTTTGAGATAGACAGGGACACGGGCGTCATTCGCCTCGTCAAGCCTCTCGACTTTGAAACCAAGCAAGTGTACAACATCAGTGCCCATGCTGAGGATGGAGGAAACCCTTCGATGGTGTCGGCTTGTTTCATCAACATCGAGGTTGTGGATGTCAATGAAAATTATGAACCTCCGGTGTTTGATGACATTGTCGGGTATGGAAGAGTGAAGGAAAATATTCCTGTTGGTTCTCAAGTGATGATCATCACAGCTCGTGATCCGGATGCAGATCCTGCTGAAGTCTCCATGGCAACTCCTGTGACCTACTCCATTAGGGAAGGGAGTGGGTTAGGATATTTCAGCATTGATAATGAAGGTAAGACCTTTTTTGTCATATTTATGTGTGACAGACAAGGCTTGTGTGAGCATGCAGAACTACTTGAAAAACATTCATTCATTTACTGGTACTTGTTCCTGGCAAATCAAAGCTTTTGCATTAGACATGTATACAGCCCCATTCAATTATTAGGACTGTGAAGTTTGGTATTGTGAGGGAATAATTGCACCTTCATCTCCAAGATGAATAGATTGTGTCATAGCAAGAGATTTAATCAAAAGAAGGATGTAATTAAATTAGCACAAAATAGGTTCTTCAAAGAGACAAACGTGAATCCATATACCAGGGTGCACCTGTTTCAAAATCCATATACATGTATTAGTGAGACATGATGCATGGCTTAAAGTGAGCCAATTTGTGTTAGACAGTGCTTCTATTGTTGTATTAACATGTATCATCATAACTCCTTCAATTTTTCAACAAATTCTTTATACATCAGTTGGCAGAGTACAGAAAAAACAAGATGATCTGGCCAAACTCGAGCATAATATTATAGTCATTATCATAACGCGTACAATCTGATAGGGGTTTACAGCATTCAGAAATTTGTTCCAATAACACATCTGGTTGATTGCATGAGATGATATATATAAACCACCCCTAAGGTAGAAAGATTTGCAGGTGCCTTAAACAGGTAAATCATTTTAAAATCATGTCAAAGCCCTGGCCATTTGAGTGCTGTAATTGCTATGTAATGTACGCTTCAAACTTCACTATGATTTTATTTTAAATACACATCTGGGTACAAATTTATGTTGGTGTCATATAAAACATTGTAATAGCCTCTTGAACTTGTAAATAAATCAAAACATTATTTTAATGTTTGAAAACAGATCAGTGTATAATGGGCTATAGTTCAATTTGAAAATTTCAAGTACATCAGTATTTCAAAAAACTTTTGGTACCAAGTTCAAGTTCCTTTATTTTCTCAAACCTTAACAAAAGGTAAAACTGAAATTCTACTTGTATTCAACAGTGGTTAATTCAGACGAAAAGGTTAAGTCATGACATATACATTTGATTTCATGGAGAGCAAATGGTCAAGGGTTTTTGTGGAATTTGAAATGTTAAAAACAGTTTTTAATGTGATTTAATATCAGAATTTGATATTCATGAAATATAATGTCTTGTGTGGTACATATCAATTTTTATTTTGACTTTGTGACTGCTGAAAAAATGAGTTAAAGCGATTAGTTTCATATACTTTGTCCTTGCGGTATGTGCGGTGGGGGTATGTTTTATATTTAGATTTTAGTGAATTATTCTGGGTCAGTAACATTTTCCAAAAATGGTTGTGATTATTTAAAAATGATGTGTCTCTGACTAGCATATGGTATAAAGCTGAGTATGTTACACCTCGAAGTTTTAACTTAAGTCTCATACTTCATTGAACAATTCTATAATACCATTTATAAATAAAAACACATATAGGGGATTGCCACTGGACAGATACTCAAAAAATCTGAATTTCTTTAAGTTTGAAATAGTCTTGACACTTTGTTTACCCAGATTTAACACATTATAGCCAGGATGTGAAAACACTGTTATGGAGAAACACTGGTAGTCTTACATGGAATCTATTTAATACTTATAGCTGTAGGCACTGGTTAACTCAGGTAGAAGGAATTTGTTTTTGAGTGTGAATAATCTGAATTGTTATTTGGTTCTTTCTTCTTCTTTTTTACCATGTCAAAATTAGTAATAGACATTTATACACCAAAATTACTGGTAGCTTGAATAATTGAAGCATTTGATTCTAATATGAATTCAGCAAGTGAATCTTAGGAAGAGAGTATCTCTCTAATCAGCATATATTTAAATTGAACTTTGTCAATTTCTACCTGCGTATTATGTAATTGTAAGCCAGTTTATGGTACATGAAGATTACATCTGTTAGATATATGCTAAATTAATAGAGTGGAGAAACATTAGGAGGCACAATCACACTTTTTTTTTTAGTCATTCAGAAAATCGCTATAATTATGTTCTTATCGAAATGTCTAGATCACCTTGCTCTGTGGAAGAGATATTGACAATTTGTCATGTGTCACGGCCACTTATCGGCACCATTGTAGGTGTTGTGTCGCGGGTACAGTCAGCACTGTACACTTACCTGCTATCACATAATAAAACAAACAACACCTGTTGTTATGGAACCTCACAGTTTGTCAGTAGAACAATTGGCAAAAGATCATTTTGGCTTGTTTTAGAAGCTTTTCAGTGTTGGCTGTGTAGGCTGCATTCAGCGACTCTTGTATCTACCTCTCCCATCACTGCTGACAAGGTGGCCCATGGGGCCCCCCTTTTTTACCTGTAATATGAACTCTGTTTACACCTTTGTGGTTTGATGAAGCCTGGCTAAAGGTTGTGTCTTGGGGAGGTTAACTTGTCAGAGCAAAGAACTGTCTTGATATATATATATGGTAATGCTTATTGGCTCAACTGTTTTGGAAGTGTCTCTGGGTGTTAATTAGGTCAAGGTCTATAAATAATGGATGTCAAGGGTGAAGTAACCCATAAGGAGGGCATCTTGTTTTTCTTCAGCTCAGATGAAGAGATTGACAGCACAGTCATACATTTTATTTTTTGACAATTACAAGAATTGAAGTTGGATGATAAGACCTTGTTGCACAAACTGTTTAGTTTACAAATTGATTGGTGTGCTGACAATATTATATCTATCAATATCAACATCATTACAGACAATATTAT
>WFKH01011581.1:9710576-9773137 GCA_016163765.1 Magallana hongkongensis | reverse complement strand
CATCATTACAGACAATATTATATCTATCAATATCAACATCATTACAGCCTTCAGTGTCACATTGATCAAGGCAAGTGATTGTAATTAATTAATAGATCAAACATGTAGATATTGCACTTCTTTGATTAAGTGATGATGTATATTAATGAGTGGTCATTTACTCTGATGGAGAGAGAGAGAAATTGGATTAAGCTTGAGGCCTCTAATCTTGTTACCTGTCCAGGTACACATTAATCTTTCTGTATGATTACAAAGGTGTAGCAATTATAATAATAGACGGATCAGGTGGCTATGGGGCTGGTACTTTGCTTAGTTGAGGTTACTTACCCAGGGAAAGGAACTGGTTTACTCTGACCAAACAATCTGACACTGAGAGAGTGGAAAATAATCAGTTTGTGGTTCGGGCAATGAAAATATTTGATCTACCAGTCAACAAGTCCCGCATCAAAATATTCAATTTCTTGAAATGGAAATTTGTTGTTAAAACAAATATGTTAAGTGCCACTTAATTTCCTTTTGTATACATCCTTTGGTAAAAGTTTAATTAAAAGTGTAATACACAAGCAATACAGTTTTTAACTCCATGTGTGGTTTAAACATCTAAATATTTTTTTTTTAATTTCTGGCAATAAATATTTATTACGACTTAGAACTAGGTCTTTAATGTATGATATTTTTTGTATGAAAAAAATTGAATACTATCAAATGAATTCTCGATTACATCTTGAAATGGGGAGTAATTGAATATTTAAAATGTGAACCCATTTGCAAGATAGAAAGGCGACACATGAGTTGATTTAATTTATTTAACTGCATATGAACCCGAACCATGCAAAGGGTTACAAGGTACAGAAATGAAATTCAATTTTGGATCTCTATGTTGAAGTGTGCCTGAAAATAAACAGGTTAGATTGTTTTATTATGGTCATTTGAAGTAGATTACATGCCAGACATTCTTGGTCTCACAAGTCCTACAGTCAATTCAGCAATAGTGCTCAGGAAAATGTTTAAACAGCAGGATCACGCCAGTAAAATGGACAGTTCATATATCAAATAGACTTAGCAGAATGCAGTAAATAAGAACCAAACTAATTCTCCCTTCTAAAAAAATTTGTTTTTCATTCCAATTGGTGTATGATATAACATGCTTGTGTACTTTAGTGCCTTCCTAATAGTTCTTATTGTTATTTTTCTAAAACTTAAAAGTATGAAGAAAGTCGATCTCCTCCCTGCATCATCTTGTGTTCTGTAAAACACAATCAGAAAAATGCAGCAGAAATATTTGTAGAATACATAGATCTTTGTTATTTAGACATTTGTTGCTACTGTGCCCTTTCAAGAGGTATGTCCTTACATTTCCATTGAATGAGGTGTACTTTATGAGGGCTTGTATTTCTCCAGAAATGCACCTCCCATTTATCACCCTGAACAGACTGCACCATCATGTCACCAAATAAGTTTGTTTGATGTTATTTTTCCTTAATTAATAGTGCATGTACTCTTTTGGAGATAGGCATCATTAAGTTGTTTGTCCTTTGAAGATAATCCTTTGCCGTGCTGACTGTTTTATAGTAGGACAACAATACACATGCAATGGAAGATATTCGAAGTGTTGCACCGGTATTTGGCACCATGCATTAGTCCTGATGTCACATAAAACAATGCCTGTTAAGGTCATTAGTGCAGCTATGGCATCCGCAAGTCAATTAGGTCTCTTTTTACTGGCTTAAGTATTTTCCCAGGCTTGTTGCTTGGTTAATGATAGCAATATATTAGCAATTTATCTTGTCTATAAGTTCTGCTGTCTAAAATACCACAGTTTATTTAATATCTATAGGATTGCGGTGTTGCATGCGAAAGCTTTTGCATGTTGCCTTTTGTGTGAAATCAGTCATTTTCTCTGCATACCTTCTTTCAAGAAGACAAATGACCAAGGAATATGTGTGATTTGTCATAATCTTCTTCACAATATAATCCTCTTGACACCTTTATACGAAATGTGAGATATGACCGTTGTGCGACTTCTGGACTATACATTATACATCTAATCCAGGCTGTAATATGATGTGTTTGATCAACTTCAGATTGTCAATGCATCTTTTTACATGTTTGAGACATGATAAGGGATAAAAATACATGTATATGTTAGAAAGATGACTCCTTTATGTAAAAACTCTCCAGATTTACCTGACCTGTGTGAAAGTCAATAGTCTGTTTGCTTGTTCTGACGGCGTGGGCTTTGGAGACAAACTATAAGTACCATCAAGCTCTGAAATTATAACTAGATGTGTATGAATACTGTTTGACATTATAGAATGGCTATGCAATTTATCCATTAAAAACTCAACAATTGGTGTAAATGTAGCAATTTCCATAAGTTGTTGCTGCCTTTTCACTTATCAGGCTACTAGGATACATAACCTGAGCCCCTTCCTATTCTGCGTTTAGTTGGCTTCTTTGGGGTTAGGCTGAGGCCTCTAGTTCTGCCTTTGATTGATGTGGGTCTAAGGGTCTGGGCCATCTGTTACAGATTCCATTAGTCTCTAATCAATATGACACTGGTCTTGTAATTTATATGAGAATCCAGCAGAGATTGCTCTCTCTTGTCAAGAGAAATGGATTTTGTCCAAAAAAGAAAAGGATCTGTGAGTTGTTTATTGATATACTTATTGACAATGTTTGGAAATCGATGAATTGTCAATTATCGGGGAAAGTCTTTATAGCCAAGAGGACCACCTCTCTAACCTAAGTCACCTAACATACACACCTTGCTTATCTCTTTGAACACCTTCATTAATATATATAATAGCCTAGGATAGATGGAATGTCACAGATACTATAATAAATGCATTAAACATTGTATTTAATGCTCTACAATAACTCAGTTCAGTATTATTGTATATATGTGTATATATTTTGTGGCTATATTGTAGGCATCATACGGACAACTCGTGTGTTGGACTGCGAGAGTGCCTCCCATTACTGGCTCACAATCTACGCCACGGATCGTGGACTGGTCCCCCTACACGCTCGCCATGAAGTCTACATCAAAGTCACAGACGTCAACGACAATATTCCTCAGATGCGGCAGCCAGTATACATTATGAACGTCACGGAGAACTCAGGGGAGGGAACTGTGGTGGGACAGGTCCAAGCCTATGACGATGATGTCACCACGCAGCAGGAACTGAGTTACAGTATAGCAGAGATGGATTCCTCGTCATTCTTCACGATAAACAAATTCACAGGTACAAAAAGCATGTCCTAGTTGTTTAATCCATTCATCAGATCAAAGAGACATGACCATGCATTGACTACAAAGTAATCTGGGGACAGTGTGTTTGAATGAAGCAGGGACCTAATCCTCGTCTGTCCTTTTTACTTTCATTAATGAATTTAACAACATCGGCATTTCTCTAGAATGTGTTTATATATATATACCTCCCATAGAGGTATACTCATTTTTTATCCATTCAAAGATATCTAGCTGCATGTCTATAAAGATAGCAACAAATTTTTTAAAAGATTTACGATGGTAAGTTGTGTAGTAGCAAAAATTGCATACCAGCAAAAAAGCTTCCATTTTTCACTAAAGGTCAGTTAAGAAGAGAAACAGAATATCTTGAAGTGCCCTCAGCTGGATTGTGTAGAAAGGGGGCCTGAGTATATCAAATGAAAATGGAACAATTTGTCACATATGCTAGGATACTCAAGGGGGTGGGATGCTGGCATGGTTGTTGTTCAGGAATATAAACAAGTAGATGCATTTTAAATGGACACCCATATCTTACGGCAGGCTTTTTGTATACAATAATGCTACTTTTTTATCGGGGCCACATGGTGTTTTGTATCGGCTTTACTGCACATTAAAACCTTCGTAGATCAAACGCCGTAAGCCCCATAACAAAACATAATGACGAGGGTGTTAAAACACGAATCTGGAAGAAGGATTACCTTAATTTCCTTATTATTTCCTGAAAAATTTGAAGAGGATTTCTTCTTTGAAGTTTCTAATTAAACCTATGAAATATGGCAAATGTTTTTATGTGGTTGAATGTTGTGTTAATGGATGAAAATATGTAGAAAATGAAATTGATGAGTTTGGAACTAATTATTAATAAATATTTGGCAGTAACATGAAAGAAAATAAGTAATTTTTGTTTATAATTTTTAAAAAATCATATTTGCACAAAGTACCCATCATTCATTAAAGCACAATAGAAATTCTTAATGATTGCATGCAGATTTTGCATGAAGCTAAATAGCTGTTTTCTGTGTTACAATGTATTGTAAAAATCACAATAGGTTGTTACTGCATCTGTTTGAAATAGGTGAACCTGTATTGCTCAGTACAAATAGCAGGGCTCAGATGTAAAATTTTTATGTATGTTTGCCCTAGAGGCATTATTTTAAGTACTATGGCCAATGTTCACCATGGGAGTCAGATTTCCCAGTAGAACAAAACAAATTTTAATCCGAGCTGAATACCAAAGTAGGAATGAGACAGCTACCAGTTCTGACTGACATTACATCAACTGATAGACTTATTCAATTCATCAGACCTTTATCAATTTTTGTGACCATTATCAATTTTCACAATTCATCAGAAGTCATTATCCACTGAGGCCCCCCAATCCAGGATTACACGCCATTAAGGCTGGTGCCGTTCAGCCTGTCAACCTCTTGACTGACACCAAGATCTTTTTTGTCGCTAGAGCCGTGACATGTGTGAACAGTGTGCACTAAAATAATGAAGTAATTGTACAGTTCTGCCCACCCAGAAAAATGGTCATGAATAGGGACTGAGCCAGTTGCTTTGTCAGTTTGTGTCCAGCAGTTTTGTTCTCTATTGATGTAATGATTAACTGTAGGAGTTCTGATGCACCAGTACAATGAAAACTCAGTCAGGGCTGCACTGATACTGGGGGGCTTAGGGTGTCTTGTTCTTACACCACACTCAGAAGATTGAGCTACATTGAGAAGTTTTATTTGTGACCACTCATCCATCTGTCAGTTTATTTTCCTGACAAAGTTCCTTTCAACAACAAAAGTCTGTCCCTTTCTTATCGCCTGGTCTGTTTACTTTCATTTTCTGCTATTTGTACATTTTTTTGTCTGTTTACTCTCCATAATGTGGAGGACAGGTCTCTTTTGATGCATTGTCAAGGCGTATTGACTCTGAACAGAACTCCGAAGAATTAGGGTTTTTAACATTATAATGGGTTAAATGATTAGAGTGTCTTCAAAGAAGAGAACTAGCATAAATTTATGAAAAAAATGTTTTCAAAATAAATTAAAAAAAAAAAATGCAAAATGAATCAGCAGATTTGTTTGAATTCTTTAATTTTTTTTTCATCAAACGTTGAAATGTTTTTTTCTTGCTTTTACAGTTTTATCGTTCGCTTATTATGTGAATTATTTGGAAATTAAAATGTAGACAAGAAATCCTGGTATGTGAAAGAAAAATCAACATGCCTTCTGTAATTAACATTTTGGAAGGCAGACAAAAAATTATCTAAGGGTTTGTGTAAGTCAAAGGAATTCCCCCCATGCGACAGCCTTGATAATCTGCAGCCAGCTTTTTGTTTGCCACCCCCCTGTCATCAAGCATGGCATCAAAATCCCATATTACTTCATAAGCCACGAAGCTCCCAATCACACACAGTATTTTTACCATCTCATCTTAATCCTCAAGTTCAGGGTTAAATTGAATGAAGTTAAATGTAGAAAAATATGTCTTATTATATAATGCGAACCAACTCAAAGCTTCGATCATTTATCAAGTTTTTGTTGTCAGCTTAATCTATGGGGTGTGCACGATAGCTATAGACCGATTTTCTTGATTTCCACAGCCTAAAGAGGTTAGAGGTCTAGACCCATCACAGGGATAAGTAAATCTTGAACAGTACTTAAAACTTATCCCTTCAGTAGGGGAGAGACAGCGTGACACATGCACGTGTGCCATAAAAATCTTCCCCTTTTTATGATAATGGAAGTCGGATCTAGGAACCTGTCACCAGCTGATTTGCTCTCTAACAACACCAGGTGCTTTTGTCCTGTCTCATTGTACCCTTAGGATAAGAAAGTAAATTACCATCAGAATCTATCAGAAAAATTGTCTTCTACTGTTTAAGAGCCCTCAGCAACGTTCAGTATCACTGTTAATGCATATGGACAATACTGCCACCGACCAGATAAATTTTCATAAGGCACACCTGCGGATTCAGAAATTGATAGGTTGTATTGTTTGATGGATAACAATTGTTGCATGTACAGAGTTCGATGGAAATCTTAAGAAACCTTATGATGGCCATAGTCAGATCCGTTAAGTGATTCGTTAGTGGGATGGCAGCCGTAGTGATATGGCAGGTTTTATTTGATAGTACCGCGTATGATTAATTATCCTTGCTAGATTGTTATCAACAATATTAGATTTACCTGTGAATGCTATTTATCGAAGCTAAAATGATTTATTTTGGAGGTAGTTTTCAGCACAGTATACCCCTAATATACACGGATGTGCTGAGCTCGAATTCAATGGCCTAACGTTCAGAGTAGTAATATCCACTTACTAAGTGCAAGGGTGAAGGGGCCAGGTTCTTTGTTTGGCCCACATTGTAGTTTTGACGGGGGAGGGGTTAGATGGCTAGGGCATATCTAGGGTCAATCATTCCCAGTGTAAGAACCTGCTCAGATAGACTTTGTCCATGTTATAAAACTGAAATTCAGATCTTTTTTCTTTTAATATGTCTACACACCTTTGCATGATCTGGGTTCATGACTTGTATGAAAGTTGTGAAAAGTGTAACTAGATATTCTTAAAACTAGAAATGTAAGACGACTGAAGCGAAGTCTTTTTTCCCTGTATATTTTGTGAGATTTTCTTTCCATTTCTGATGTAAATTTCTGTATGGCTGACAAGTGAATCGGTCCCCTTGCATTCAGACTGATTTATTTCTGTAATAGATAAAATGATGATGTTGTGTGGTTAGGTTTCTTACTTTTCCTCCAAGTAAATCTTTTATCTGAAATCAGAAAACTAGCATATACCAGCAATATATCATTATAAAGACTCATGAGGGATGTCACGGACAGCAGATAATGTTGTCAATTTCGGAATGAAGATTGAGACATCTTAAATGGAAGTTAAACATGCTTTTTTTTCTTTTAATAGGAGTGATCACCACCACAAGAAAAAAGCTAGACAGAGAGAGGGAAGACAGACATACAGTCCAGGTAAAGCCAGACCTTTGCTCATTTACCTGTATCCAGCTGGTGGTACAGCTTTAAGGAGAAATGTTCCTCTCTGTGTTACAAGTTTTTGTCACTTAAATAGCATTCCTGGAAGAATATCAAAGCATTGCACTACACTGGGAGAATCATCAGCTAAATTATGAAGAAATAAAAAAAACAGATTCCTTGGGCTTAATGAATCTTTTAACATTTTTATTATCATATGAATAAAAACAAACTTCAAAGTTGTTATTATTAAGGGGAGAAACCGGGCATGAGATAAATTGTTCACATTGAAGAAACATTTCTCTAAATCATTTATGCTATTGAAATATAAAATGATTTTTTTTTTTTAAATTAAAAGAGTAAAAGATCATTCAGTTTTTGTCATAAAACTGTTTGAATGATTAAATTTAAAAAAAATAAGTAAAAGATCAATCAATTATTGTCATAAAACTGTTTGAATTTTAAAAGTCTTAGGGAAACTGCAAGTGGGGCTAAACTAGGTCTTTACTATCAAGAAAAGAAATTAAAGTTCTATTTTCTTCATTGATTGTCCAGGTGTAAGAGAACTTGCTTTCAAGTTGACTAAAGAATGAAGATAAAACATTAGAAAACCGAAAGGTCGTGTTTAGATAGAATGTTTGTAAATCCATCCAAAAGAGCAGTTTGAGTCAAGGTGCGACTTTGTGTGCATGACTGTGGACATTTCTGACCAGCCGTTCTTTTATTTTCAAACAAGTCAATCAGAACTGTGAGGTATCTCTGCATGAAGTGTTTGCTCATGATAAGTGACTTTGAAGCTATTGCTATTGATGCAAGTGTAAATCAATTTTCCAGGCCCTTTCTTAGGGGGGACACTTTTAAAAGGCATACGTTTTATCATGCTTTTGATAATTTGATTTTTAAGTAGTCTTTTCTTTCTGATGTTGATTTGAATTAACTTGAAAAAAGATTTCTTAACTCTACATGTAAAGCACCTGTTTATCAGAAGCAGAATAAAGGTTATTTGATGTTGATTTGAAACTGCCCTTGCAGGTCTAGCAGAATAATGACAAATGCCTTTTATTGCTTTTTTGGTCAGTGGAAAAAAAATGGATAACAATTCTTTGATTATCTGCAGATAGAATCACATTTGATATAAAATCAGCCTTAGTGAACATATCTGTACCTGACTTAAAATCTCTTTACCAGCATTTAAACTTTCATTAATAATATGCCCCAGAAATTACTTTGGATTATGTTAGATTGTACCCGTCTCTTATGCACAAGTCAACTATTGTTAGGGGAATACCTTAAATGGTGTTCAACTTTTGCCCTTTTTAAGACTCACACTTTTCTTGAGAAAAAGCTGATAAGGGCTTATTTGATCTGTCAGAAAGATAGATATATTTTAGACATGCAATTTAGACCTATTCTATTAAATATCTAGGTCGTTTGCATTCTATATTTAGACTGAAGGTTCCTAGATGGACTGATACCCTTCACCTTACAAAGCCCGTGTTGTTCAAATTTTAAATAACGTTAAGTCATGTTTAGGTTGAGATTAAATTTGGCAAGATTTGCGAGGATTTAAAATGGAGTAAAGACTCCCTCGAGCAACTTGACAGACTTAAAGAATAAATATTGAAGAGACTAATTGGGATGTCTTTCATTTCTTTTCTTTAGGGTGCTTGCATGCCATTTATGTCATGTGGAATGAACATACCTTAATAAAGACAAGAGCTAGAGCAGAAAATCTGATTTGAATATTTTTAAAACTTTTTCTTACACTGCATGAAATCGATTGAACTTTAAGAATAGACTTTGTAATTAATCTTCAGATGGCTAGGTTTAGGCTAGGAATAAAAGCAGTGTTTGGAATGTCATATCTGTTTGACCTCATAATTAGGTCTTGTCAAGTTCAGGGTATTTTTGTGAAGGTCGTAGAGAATGCAAGATCCGCCATATATAAGGATCACTCAGACGCATGTAGGTCCATCAGACCTTCCAATGTTAGCTTAAAAGAGAGGTGGATGTTCTCTGTAATTTCACAGAAATGCAACCTCTTTGATTTTAAGTAAATCTAATAACAACAGCTTGCAGATTTGCATTCACAATGTAAAGGAACCATGGAGAGAAATTGGGCAAGAGATGGGTTCTGCATGTACAATATGTTTGTGATCTGACGGTGTGCAGAAAATCAAATACAAGATACAAAAATTCAATCCAAAAACTATGTTCTTTAGCTTCAGTATAAAAGAGAAGTAGTTAGTGTGATCATTATTCTTAGTGGGAGCCTTTATTTGCATCTTGATCATACATCAATTTCTAAGTCAGGAAACAATTTCTTTTCAAAATTAAGAGTTGATTTAAATTTTTTCTTCCATTGCCTTTGTTAAGTGCATGATTTGATTTCTGGAAGTGTGATTTCAAAATCAATGAAAAACCTTCTCAGACATGTTTGCCGTACAGGGGGAGAGTATCTTCAATTAATTTCTTCCTGTGATCCAATGAAAGCTGCATTGAAAGAAATCTCAAAGCAAAAAACTGTGGAAATGGTGCAGAGCCGTGCCAAGTTCTGATAATGGTACAACAATGGTATTTAGAGATATACAGGATACACTGTATAAACTGGTACTCTGAATACCTTTAGTGACCAGACATCTTGCCTGTGTGCAATGGTGTCAAGAGGTCTGCTAGCTGTAAGTACTATATAGAGAAATTAGCTTCTACAAATAAGTACCCTAGAGAACTAAGTGAAGGAACATCACAGGAAAAAGAGGCTGGCTCTCCAGAGCCTGGTATCACTCCCTATCAATAGTGTATCTTGGGTGTCAGCTCTGCACTGCTGATTAGCTTGTAATTGGTCCACCGTCACACCTTCCTGGTAGACTCCCCTACTGTTCCGATAATGAGCTAAGCAAACAGGAGTGGATTCAGGGACTCTATATGGTGTCTGATTCTAGTCTCAGCAAAACAGCAGACACTGGAGAGACAGCCTACCAACTCTTGTTACTTTTCTTGATTGAAAGTGTGTAGTTGATAAAAAAAAAAAATGTTAACCGTGCAGTTGAGAGAGAAAGCCCACCAACTCTGGTGTTAATTTTCTTGAAGATGGTGTACATTTTAAGGAAGTGTGAAACATTTCCATATTGTGATGTACTTTCTTTCAAACTAAAAAAAAAAGCATAGCTTAAACTTTTTCCCAGATCATCATCCTAATTATGCTCTACAAGTTCAAAACTTCTTTTTTTTAATTTTACCTTTAAAGAATTTGAAAAATTTATTTCATAGAAAACACTAACACAATTTAAAAATTTTGAATTTCTAATATTTATTATGAATATGAAGTTCTTTAATCCACATTGATATTTTTTAAAGTGTCGTAAACCAACTCAACACAGCAGAGATCATTTTATGCCATAAATACACAAAACAAAGAACTTCAAATCAATAGTCATACTTGATATATGACCACGGAGGGGATGTTTAAATTAGTGGTACATATATTTGTTAAAGCTAAGTTGAATGTTATTTGAAATAGGAGGGTGTAATTTGTAAAGTGTTTATTTTTCCCCAATGAAAAATAGCAGGGAAAAGGTCTCCCAGCTTGTTGATCAAAAACAATATCCTATTTCATTCCGCATTAGATGTTAACTGTTTTCCTTTGAAATCAGACTTCTGGGGATCAAGATGGATTGTTCAATAAATGGGAATTCTCTGCTTATAAACCCCCACCGTGGCGTTTTGTTGGAATCTTATTTTACAGATTTTCTGTAAAAAGCTCCAGGAGTTATTTGTTTGGCAAAATTCAAACTCAATATTTAACTTTTGATCATAGCAAAAGATTAAAATCTAAAATGTTTTTGATTTTGAGATAGAACAGAGTTTTGGTTGTAATCACAGTTGCAATGTGGTTTTTAGCAGATTTTTATGAATGGAGTCAAAGAAACGTTGATTACCTTGATAATTTTTTCCTCTCATAGCTTTAGCTTTATCAGTAATGATATACTGAACCGTATATTATTTTAGCAAGCAGTTCTAATACTTCTTGCTCTCAATGATACCAATAGCAGAAAACTTTAGTTATTGGTAGGAAGATAGTTCTGGAAAAAACATTTATGACTGTGTTGGAAATTACACAATTAATCCTCAACAAGAATTATTTATAATGCCAGAATGACTAATATTGATGTTTAAACATGACCATTGCATCTTATGTAATCAATGCAGTACGTGGGTGTGAAATTTAATCATGGGATGAGTAACTCCTCAAATTTCATTCACAAAATTCAAAAAAAAATTTCAAGGTAGTTTAGTGATTTATGGTTATAGGGAAAAACAGAAGATACATAGGAAATGGCGAATTGTGAGAAAGCAATGAATATTGTTTAAAAATAGGATGATATTGAGACCAATATGAAACTTAAAGTACCAAGGCTTCACAAATACAATTTCCTCTTGCTTTAAAATTTATTCCACAGTTCAAGAGTCAGCATAGCACATAATAATGATAAAATACCAAAGCTTTTTCAGAGGCTAATCTTGCCATCAGAATATGTGTTATTAATGTAAAGGAAAGGAAATGATATTAATGATTAACTCCATTGAAGTTTAAGATGCTTCCCTTGTGGATGAAAGCAGGTTTTTTTATTTTATTATTAAACATAGACAACAGTACTTGACTTCTGCAGAGATAGCTCTCGAATCCAATTTCTATTCAAGTGTGTAGAAGAGCAATATGGGGCACATGCAGGCGTTAAATCCATGCTGGGGTGTTTTGTGGTTAATTAGTGTGACCTAAGGCTGAGTAATGACCAGACTTGTCCCACAGGTGACCTGGATGCTGGGGTCACGCCCAGCGACCTTGGTCACTCAGCGATCAGAGGTCTCCTGTTAGCTCCCAGTTTCCTGTAAACCAAAGGAGTTTGGCATGTATATTCTGCTGCAAAAAAATCAGTTGTCTGTTGATAGAATTGGCAGTTCTTCTATGTTTCATATCTGATTGTTATGGAGTAAAAAATATCAGTGGTATTCTTTGTTTTGACAGATGAAATGAACAGAAAAATACTTTGTGGAAACGTTAGGGATAATGATGTGGTGGTCACATTCTGAAAAATTCTCTAGAATTTATAAATGGAAGGTTAAGATGGTAAAACTGAGTTCTTAAAGCAGTTACACAGAGACCATTATTTAACTGCAACCTGTTATTACTAGCAGAGATTGTCAATTGATGTTCAGTAATTGATGGGTTAAAGTTCTGCATTCTGCTGAGAGATGCATTTCTTTTTATTTCCCAATTTTTCTGTACTCAAGCAATTTCTGGAAACAATTTCAGCTATTGCATGATTCTTATAGACATGTATTGCATCCTTCAAGTTAAAATCAAGGTTAATATTAATGCCCCTTTTAATGATTTTCACAACAAAGGTCTGTTAGTTTAGTTTCAGCTAAGAATTTAACATTCTATTTGAATACAAGGAGAAAGAATTCTGTAGCACTTACTGATAATATTTCAAAGCACCTGTCAATTGAATAACACTACAAATTTGGCTAAGTTAATGCAATTCTAGAACCACTTGGGTAGGAATGATCTAGGTTGAGGAAACAGCAAGTCATTAGATTTTAATCGGATAAAAAGGAGTTTGTTTATTATCCAATTCGGTGTTGTCAAAGGTCATGTTTTCTCTAACATATTGTTTAAGGGTTAGAATTACTGGTTCATGGGGTTTATTCAAATTTTATGTAACATCATTAAATGTATAGATTAAATCTTTCTCCGTTTTCAATCTCTCTCCATATGTGTGTGATGGGGAAGTTGATCATGTTGATTTTATGCGGAATATAAGATGATAATATTTGAAGCGTACATCACCATTGCTGCTGATGTGTACAAGCAGGTGTGTGTTAGTGGGTGCTGCTTCTTGTTAGATGTTCTTTAATGGTCAGTAACTGGGGATGCAGTTTTTTTATGGAATGAATCAAAGTCAGCAGGTTGCATGTTTCATCAAAAGCATCACCGACAAACAGAAATCTCCTAAACAAATCTAAATGGGCAAAATTCTTTTCATGACCCCTCACACCTTCCTCTGGAAGGACATAAGGTGTTGGGTAAAGAAGAAAACCGACCATCTGCGCCGAGAATGGTACGCTACCTGTAAACTCTTTTGTCCCTGCTAGGTGACTAATGTCAGGTGAATTATTCAGATCTCTATCAACACTGGAATGGTTGACCAGTTCATTGAGTTTTACAGTTGCTGACAATATCATCGTTTCTTATTAACATACAGGGTTGACGGTAGCCGGGTTAAGCCCAATCCTGACTATGATGGACATTAGTGCTCATTTGAAGAAAGGGGGGATTCAATTAAGTTTTGAAATTAAATTATTTTAATCCGTAGTTAAATTCAAAGTCTTGTGTTCAAAAGTCAGCGGATTGGCATGTCGGGTGCCCATGATTGTAAAGAGAATATTTATGATGCCTTAAAAAATATCCCTCACAGTAGGAACTGTTTGTTTTGCAATATTTATTGAATCGGCATTCCAAATTCATTGCAGCTCCGATGGGGGGCCCCTGCATGGACTGTTTATATATATATTAAATCTGGTGTTGCCCTGAGTGTACTTGTAAGTGTCAGACCCCGTCTCCAGTTCGATCCCTGTTTGGCGACAGAGCACTGTCTACACTGGCTGACCTGGAAAAGTGGGGCTCAATTAGGACACTGCATTCAATATTAATAACCTTACTGCTGAAGTTCACAGGCCCAATAGTCATTATGTAAAATTATTATACTACTCCTGTCAAATTTATGAAGCCAGTATTATTCTTCTTCAAGCTTGATCATTTTGATGGAAGTAGGTTGAGAATTCCTTTATCTCTTTGTCAAGCTTTCCTTTATGTTCAATTTCACCTGTATTGCGTCTTGAAAAGAAAGAATACGCTGACTGATCAGAACTTTTTCAATGAAAATAGCTTGACATTTTAAAGAGATGAGAAAGAGTTCATCCTAATGAATTGAAGTTTGAACAAGAACAAAGGAAAGAAATTATAAGTCAGCTCTGTGCTATTTATCGGAAGTTCGTGCAGTTTCTCCTAAGTCAATTATTGCATATTTTGAGGGTAATTACGTTTCAGAAAAGAGGAAGTTGACAAGAAATTATATAACTTTGTCAGAACTCTTTTATTTTGTAATGATTTATGGTTAAGTTTTTGAGTTCAAGATCTCGAGGCCTGTCAAACTCACTTTCATTAGGACATGCTGAACTGACGTTTTCCTCCGAATCAGATTCTCCTCTTTACAAAGGGTTCCTTTGAGAGTTATCTGCTGGTTTTATATCTGATGTATGTGTGTATTAACGAGAGTGATGTTGAACTATAATGCAATATTGTTAGAATTGATGTAATCTTATGTCTAGATTTATTGATTATGAACAAATTTGTTGCTTACTCTTAATTGGGTCATTTAACTTTCCCTATTAGTATTGGAGTGCTGTGTATATTCAATTTATCAAATAGATACTGATGTAGACAATTTGGGGCATATTGTATTTTATCTGTCTTAAATTGTCTTTGACCTTGAACCTTAAGATTTTTTCCAATTCTTTCTCAATTCTGTCTAAATGTTTTAATATGCATGTACTATATGACAATAAGAAATTTTATAACATAAGGTAGAGAAAGTTGTTTTAGCTGCATGGGCTTATTAATAATGTTGAATTTAAACTTGTTTTATTTGACAGGTTGTGGTGACTGATTCAGGGTATCCCCCATTATCTTCCACTGCGCATGTTGTCATTGAAGTCTTGGATGTAAATGACAAGAAGCCCGAGTTTTTGGAAAAGTTTTACAGAACCAGAGTAATGGCCGTCACAGAGGACAAAGGGAAGACACCATTACTGAGGGTCACAGCAAGGGATGAAGACATTGGTCAAAACGCTCAGATCACCTACAAACTGAAGGGCAAGAAACAGATATTTGGTATAGATGCAGATACTGGGATGATTTATGCCAAGGGACTGTTGAATGTTGGAGCATATGACTTAAAGGTAAAGAAATATATTTTTATACTTAGAAACATCACATTCACATTGCTGTATACCAATGCATCAGCTCAACATATTTTAGTATTTATGAAATTTAAATTACAGGTTCAGGCTTCTGACAATGGTAAGGAGAGGAAGAAATCTACAGCCAGAGTGAGGCTGGAGGTACTTCCTGTCCCGACTACATTGGAGAACCCCCCACAGTTCCCCGTTGCCTTCTACCAAGTCCAGCTAATGGAGAACTGTAAGATTGGTGAGGTGCTGGATGTGTACCAAGCAGAGGATGTTGACGGGGACAAGCTCTGGTACTCACTGGCAGGTACGGACAGTTTCATGGTGCTCAGCCACAGGCTGAATCCGACAGCTGAGAGCGACGGTCAGCTCGACTGTATAATAACCAAGGACCAGGCACTAGTTGTCACATCAAAAAAGTCATAGTTCAGGGCTATACATGTTTAATGCTTTTTCCATGTATGCACAGCTGAAATCTTTGAATGTAAAATGATGTACAGGGTTAGAGTCCTTTTGCAAAACGGTTGTTGTCGGGCTTTATGTGTATGACAGTGATGATGTAATATAAATGTCAGATTTATCTGTAACAGTCTGCAGTCAGTCATCAACTCATCATATTACAATAACAGGGCCATGGCCAATGACATGCCACCTGTGTGCATGCAGCAAAATTTATTTTTAAAAAAATGCTGATGGAACCTCTTTTGTATTCTTTAAGAAATACATGGATAGTTTTCTTTGTAGATGGAGACCCAGAAAACCAGTTTAATATTAATCCAGAGTATGGCAGCATACTGACATCAAAGAGACTAGACCGTGAAAAAAGGGACCATTACAATTTAACTGTCATGGCAACGGATGGCATTCATCAAACTTCTGTCAAGGTTATTGTTGTTTATAGTTCATATATATATCAACATTTCAGTAACGGAGAATCCATAACGCACACACATACACAACGTGACACAACCTTTGTGGACTTTTAAATCACCTTTCCCCTAACTCCCACCAGGCCATAGTCTGAGGATTATATACAGATTCTTAGTCCCTAATTAGTGGCGTGTGCTTACAATAGTATTTGTTCTTTTGTTAAATCAGAGATTATCCAAGACTATTTAACTGCTTGTTTTGGAGGTGTGAAATAAAAACATTGGGAGAGATCCCTACAGATACCAACACTATGTAGGTGTTCCATACAACTTCAGTTGTGATAATTGTTCAAGTATTACTGCTTATTAATATCTCGCTCTCTTTGATAAATTAATTTGATTTTAAGGGGTCTTTATCATGCAGGAAGTTTACCGATTACATCCTTAGAAACGTGTATATGTTATAGGCATGGAGTCTTTAATCAAGTAGACTTCAAATACTTAATGGGGAGAATTTCACTGCAGTCACAAGTCAGAATTCATCACACGCTGAGGCAATGGAGCTTCCAAAGTTGCACAGTTTTGGTTAAGATGAGAGCCTCTTTAATTTGATCTGTCTTGATGTTTAAAATCTGCACAAGTTCTCTAATTTACTTCCTACACCTTGAAGTGAGAAAGATGTGCTCTTTCATGCATTTAAAGATAGAATCAGTGGAAATGAAGCTGCCAAATTTATTCTGTTAGTGAGAGACAACAGAAAAACAAGATGACTGCATTATCTAGGTGTTTACAGTTCTTGCTAACAAGTGCCCCCAGAACAACTTTGAAATGCCAATTAGTTCCTCATTTTTAATGGATTGCTCAAATAAATCTGGTTGCTTTGTAGAACAGATTAACCTTAAATGATGTAAATATTTTAGCTTCTGTATTTTACAGAGCAAATATTCTGTAAGACTCCTTTTTGCCTGATTTTTTCTGATGTTGGCATCCAACCAGACTCAATAAATTCTAATTTTAAGGTATTGCTCCGATTTTGTGAACCTGATCAGGACATTTAGTTTTTCACCTATCAAAGAATGTCTTCTTGCTGATCCTCTTATTACTGGCGATTAATATTCTATATTTGTTGCTGAAAAACAACTCCCACTCTAAATCTTTTTTTAAAAGACCATCAAAGAAATGTAGAAGAATGTTTTCATGGTTGGAAACTGGGATTTATCAAGTGATTAGATGTTTATCTAGGATAATCTCAATGTATTGGTTGTTACCTAAAATTGATAACATTTTTTGAAACGAGGTATCTACCAGTTTGAAATCTGAGATCTCGTCTAAGGCTGTTTGCTTTGTACTTTAGAGAATATGAACAAAGATAGCTGAAGTGCTTTTTCACTATAAATTTGAGAGCACCCATATACTATGAGTGTTTTCACAACTCATTAATGAGCCAAGTGATAGAAATTGTGTTTTTCAACCCCCTTGGTGTAAATTACTGCTGAATGCTGGGAGCCATGATTTGTCATTAAGTATGGGTACTTCAAGAGAGAAAGCTTAGAACTGTCTGATTTATTGTATGCCCATTAATTCTATGTTATTAGGAGAGGACTGATGACCAGTGCCATAAAACTGTGTGCTCCCCTCATTAGAGACCTTGTCTACCTCACTGATAAAGTGCTTAGGACCTACTCAGCTAGTGGAGTTTATTGTCAAGTCCATGTTAATTATTAAATAAAGCAAATGGAACACAAATTTGAAACGCAGTATTTTTAGTACTGTATGTTTGATGAATGCAGAACACACAGAATATGACTTGATATAATTATAAAACATTTCTTGTTTAATGAAATACATGTCATGTCTGACTAAGCATGGACTAAAGGTTTTAGAGAAGGGGGCGGAATTCATTTACCAGTAGAACATGTTTTTTGTGGTCTGTGCTCATATTTTGTTAATTAAGCTATTAAGACATAAGGTTTGAGGAAAAAAACACAATGCAGATAGGTCCATTATTCTCAGCAGTGCTCAAAGTTTCCCAGATTAATGCTTAATAACACAGAATGGATTAAGTTTAGATAAACAAATTTTGTGTGCATCTGGTAGATGTTAGTTAGAAGAAAAAAATATAGAATGCTCACAAATTGATCTAACTAACTGTAAATTGCCATAGAGCAGTTTTTTTAGGGATAGAAAATAGAACATTGTTAGCTTTCTCTGCACATAAAACATCTGAGTTAACAAGAATTGCTTTCATTATAGAATAATAAACACATTCCTTTATAGATAATATGTTTGCTGAAGGTTCATAATATTTGTGGTCTTGTGTTTTTGATAGGTTTATGTGACTGTCTTGGACATCAATGATAACACACCAGAGTTTACACAATCTGAGTACAAGGCGGACATTTCTGAGTCAGCTGCCATTGGAAGTAGCGTCATCACAATCTCTGCCGTAGATATAGATCTCAACAGCCGAGTCTTCTACAAAATCTCAGGGGCTGCTAACGCCATCACCTTGGACCTCTTCGAAATTGAGAGTGAAACTGGTACCAAAAATTATGAATCTGTTTGAAATTATAAAGAAAGTTTTTTTTTTAGTTCTTTGTAAAACATCTGGAAAATGCCAGTGTGCATCGATGTACATTGAAACTGAAGATGGGGTCATTGTTTTTTATGAATGAATGAAACAGTATAGTGTGCTGCTAGATTTTCCAGATTTATGAATGGGTGTAAGCATTTCGTTTGTGACTTTGTGCAGAAGCGTGAGAGGTAATTGGTGTAGCTTTGGTGCTGACCCCATCTAGCTTCCATATGACTCTGCACTGCATGAATGGCAAAATTTAATAGCCTGTTAAAAACAAAATTACACCAAAAAAACATGGCAACAAAAAAGATGATAGAGTGGAATAATGAAGGGCGCTTATCCTAGCTGAATAAAACTGAGGGGGTCGATTTTTGTAGGTGTGATCAGTGTGAAGGGGGCGCTGGACAGAGAAGTGATGACTCAGCACAAAATGACCATAATGGTCAGGGACCAGGGCTTCCCCTCCAACAGGAACTTCACCCGGGTGACGGTTAACGTCCAGGATGAGAACGACCACCCTCCACAGTTTGTGTCCGATGTGATGGAGGCCAGCGTGTTTGAAACGTCTGCCATCGGGACATCTGTAGTGCAGCTGACGGCCATAGACCAAGACAAAGGCAGCAATGCAGAGATCTCCTACTCTGTTGTCTCTGGTAAAAAAACCTACATAATACAGCATACTGAATCATTTAATCAATTACGTCAACATTCACTTGTTTTTGTCAGTCATGATGTTTTGTGTAGTACATTAAAGGAGGCTAACCTGTGCCAGTCAGGACAATTAACTCACTCCCAATTATATAAATGATGGTTTAACATATCCACATTCTTAACTTTATTAACACTTGGACTGTATTTCATGGATGCCACCTTGAAATGTGTCCCTGATTTCCTTGTAAATGTTAATGTCATAGTGGTGTGTTCCATCTCGTTAGAATTAATGCACATGTAAGTAACCTTGGACTCTCATTAACATGGTATGAATAAACCCAACATTCTTTGTCTATTTTTAGTACCTCATAATTCATCATAACTTTTTTTTTCATTTGTAATGTCAAAGATTTCTTTATTTTCTTTAAGCAAATGTAAAGAATTTACAATAGATTAATTTTATTTGGACTTGGACTTTTTACAATAAGAACACAATCATTGAATGTTTTACTGCACATTGTCTTCAGAAAGTATAAGTTGGACGTAAAGATTGGTGCTGCCTGTTAGGAACTAGAACTGTACTGTAGTTTATATTGTATTTCTTTTTACTGTCCCATCTCTCCACAGATGTTGGTAACGTATCACTGCACATGACATATATGTATTTTATTTTCGTCAACATGGAATGTCTTATCTTTTTCTTTATGATCCCCTGTCCAAGTTTTTTTCTCACAAATTAGTTCAAATTTTGTTTTCTTTCATTTGTTATTACAAAATTTACCAAGAAAAACTTGCACTTAAGGAGAAAAACTTAACACCTGTTGCAATTTAGATAAGTAAAAAGTCTAGTGGTTACGCAATTTCAAGGTAGACATTTTATATATGCTAAGAATAAAATATGCTAGAAAACAAGGTTTTAATCAGAATGTGGGATTCCTAATAAAATGGCATCTTTTTTCTCTCCCCCCATGTGTGTATGACAAAGAGAAATTATTATTAATGATTAAATTATTTGAAGAGGGAATGGCATTTTTTGGAATGTAAATGATGCCTGGCATATGTGATTTATACATTACATGTTTAACATGATGGTTTCCCAGACACTGTTTCTCGTTTGAGTTAATTCCGTATTCAAATTTCCTGGTTGATTTATTAATAAGGGTAATACATGATATGCATGCGTTGCATGAGTGAAAATTTGAAACCAACCAAAAAATCCTAGTAATTTTACAAAAAATAAAATAAAAGGGGCCTGAGAATGTTTACTTGTAACACAAACAATCAAACTGACAAGTATTGGTGTCTGACTTTAATGTCTCTTTTATTTTCTATATGATGAAATATGTAAACGGTTTAGATATGATTGGTGATTTATTCCACTGTAGGAAGTTTATATTGTGATAAATGGTTATTTAAAGACATTACTCAGAAAATGCCCATAACTTTTAGTGGTCTATCCCACCATATAATAGTAGACATAAATTTCAGGAGGCTTTTGAGGGACCGTGGAGCATACTGACCCATGTATATTCACCTAGATAACATGATTTCTGCTTGTTGGTGTCTTCTTTTGATATGCTTTGATTGGATCCATCTTTTTATGCATGCCTTTTTATCATTCTACTTGTCAATCCATTCATTAAATATTGAAAAATTGCTCCCCTGCTCTAGTCATTTCATTGATAAAGAGATAGGATATCTGCTCTGCTGTCAGAGAAAGCGAAAAAGTATGAAACTCTGCTTAAGATGAACATCTAACATTCTTTCCCAATGTTTATATACATACATAAAGATAGAAGATGTAAGATATCAAATTATTGGAAATGGTGTAGAAAAAAATCACTCTTTCTTATCATCACTCTGCTAATAAGATATTGTAGCTTACTGATATATATGATGTATATAAATTAAAGCTGACATATATTTTTCATAAACTTAACAGGTAACATAGACATGGCTTTCGCTTTGGACAGTACCCTGGGTATAATATCAGTGGCAAAGAATCTGAACAAAAGAGAGAGAAGTGACTACAGCATTGTAGTTAAGGCTGCTGACAAAGGCACCCCAGCTCTCAGTAGCACTGCCACCATCAATATCCACATCACCATGTCTAATGATGCCCCACCCAAGTTCAGCCAGGAGAAGTATGTGACAGACGTAATGGAGAACCTTCCCATCGGAAGCCCTGTTGTAACGGTCAAGGCAGACAGCCAGTCCTCCGTTAACTATGAAATCATCAGGGGAAATGACAACGCCACATTCTCTGTGAATCCTAACTCTGGAGTAGTGTACCTTAAGAGTAGGATGGACTACGAGACACTGGATCTGTACAATCTGACTATCCTAGCCACTAACAATGTTGGTAAATTTGACATGACTTCTGTCTGGATTCATGTGCTGGATGCCAATGACAATGAACCTTACTTCACAAAGACATTTTACACAGGGAGCTTGAGTGAGAATTATCTTCCAGAGAGTCTCGTTCTGGGAATAGATGGAAAACCCCTAGTTATAACAGCCAAGGATGATGACACCAATGAAAATGCTCAGTTAGTGTATGAAATTGTTGATGAGGATGCCAAAGAATTCTTCATGATCACTAAAGGGACTGGTGCACTCAAATCCAAAGTTTCCATAGATAGAGAGAAATTCAGTAGATTTGAGTTTTTGGTCCATGTAACAGATTCTGGAAATCCCCAACTGCATGCTCTGGAACCAGCTGGAGTGGTGATAAACATAACTGATGTTAATGACAATACCCCTACATTTGCACTCCCAGAATTCCAAGCTGAAATCCTTCTGCCAACAGCATTTGATGTGGAGGTCATTACCATGACAGCCACAGATACAGATCTTGGTGGCAATGCTAAGATTGTCTACACCATTAAAGATGGCAATAAAGATGGAAAGTTCAAGATTGACAGGAATACTGGAACCATATATGTTGTTGATGACTCTAACATGCTCAGTAAATACCATTTAACCATTGAAGCCTCTGATGGAAAGTTTGAATCCACCACATCTTTAGTTCTGACAGTTACCCAAGCATCTGATGATTTCAATTTCTTACTGCATCATGATGAATACAATTTGTTCATACATGAAAATATGGCTGTTCCCCAGTCTCTTACTGTATTACAAGTAAATAGTGCTTTAAATCAGCCCATTGTTTTTTCCTTGCTGAATGGCAAGGGTATGTTTGATGTAGTGAAAACATCAGGCGTCTTGCAGACGACAGGTAAACCATTTGATAGAGAGGAGAGGGACCACTACAAGGTCATTGCTTTGGTGGAGGACCTGAGTGGAAAACAGAAGCCTCTCCACATTCTGATCCACATCAGTATTCTGGACGAAAATGACAATGCTCCTCTCTTTGTTAATCAGCCTTATGACACTGTAGTATCTACTGACACCAAACAGGGGTCTATTGTAACTCAGGTGAGAGATCAAGAGAGAAAAGTACATGTTCTTGTGTTCTTGCTATCTGTAAACCTACATATATATTAATGTAAAACCTTATATGTCCGTATATTATATAGGGGTTCTGATTTTTCCAGGTTACTGCCATAGACAGAGATGCTGATTTGAATGGAAATGTAACATATACCCTGGAGAAACAAAATGGAGACAAGTTTGAAGTGGATGCAGGGACCGGTCATGTTCGGCTTATAACTGCCCTCTCTGATCAGGATGTGGACCAGATGTATTCACTGCAAATCCAAGCTATTGATAAAGGTATGGAGGAGCAAAAAAAGGGATGAATTAATTCTACATTTATTGAACAGCTGTCTGGTTTCTTGGATGAAAAAAGGGGATAAAATGTTATAAAAGCTCCAATTTATATCGTCGGAGAGCACGCATCCATTAGAGATTCCCTCAGAGGCGGTGTTAGGATTTCCGAAATGGAGAGTCATTTGTCTTACTGGGGGAATTGATTTTTACCACCTTAGCATATTATTGTCTATCATTTTGTGGCTTTGAGTGGCTAGGGATATTGATCTGTCTAATCGTTGTCTGTTTTTCATGTCTAGGTCACCCATCGCAGTCATCCGAGGTAACGCTCCAGATCCGCGTTGTCAGCAACAGTCATCCAATATTCGACAAATACTACTACTTTGTGGACGTTAAGGAGAGTTCCCAAGCAGGGACGGCCATTATGAGCCTCAAGGCTATCAGTCCTAACAACCAGAAACTCATCTACTCCATCACAGATGGAGATCCTTATAAAGAATTCACCGTCGACTTCAATATTGGTAAACAAACCACCTTTTTTTTTCATCTGAAACGCAAGAAAGCAATAATCATTTGATGAGAGCATTGTGAGAGTTGGGGGATACGGTTTTTACTTGTGGTGGTGGTGGTTACTGAACATTAACACATCCTTGTCATGGCTTCAGCAGCTAATTTCAGTAGTTTGTCTTGTTCATGCATCATTATTCCCAAAAAATTCATTGCTTCATCCAAATGTTAAAGACTTATCTAAAACCTGGATAAATATCTCTAATTATCTGCATAGTTAATTCTACCCAAGCTTTTTGAAATGAGAAATTCATTGCCATTAAATCTATTTGTCTAATTACTGATATTTACATGTACATGTAATGTGATTTGGGTTGTGGAACATCAAGTGACATGTGTTTGTGTGACAATGTTTGTAATGTCTGTTTTCTTACCCACAATTCAATTGAAGGCATTGAGCATCAGGGTCCATGTAAGTATAGGTTTTGAACAGCCATTTTCTCTCTGTGCTTGACAGTTACCAACAAATTACCCTCCCAGTAACCTTTTGCATCTTGGCCTCTGAAGCCTTGCATGTGCTACTTGTACCCACATGAGATTATTACTGCCAGCCATTTTTGAAAATCAATAGTCGGAGGAAATTCCGGCTTGCACTGATAAATTGAGCACTACAGATATTTCAGCAGATGATGAATTTTTCATTTGGTTTTACTTTCTGATTTGATTGTGGTTCTGTTCACAGCTTGATATGATTACCAGGTTTTATTTTTGTTTTTTTGCTCGAATGAGTTTAACTGGTGCTTTATTTTATTTTATTTTTTCTTTAGTTCCTATTATTTAACTGTTTGCCAGTTGTCATCGTCTGTGACAACAAGTCGCACAGAGGTCAGAACTTGATATGAGTCATTTTTAGTTACATAATGGTATTGTTTTCTAAACAATACAGTAAAATATGACTCATGATCAAGATTATCATACACACTGCATGCAAAGCTCGGGGTTTGCATTTAAAATTTAGAATAATTAGCGGGATTAGGTTCCGTTTCATCCCATGGTGTTCTTGGTAAAAAGTAGAGTTTATTTTCATTCCAGATGAATTTGAAGGCAGAAATTAATGAAGTAGAAAAAAATTTAATGCCTTTAATACCGAGTGCATGAAAATTAAATGCATGGCCCATTTATTGTTAGCTGATAACATTTCGACACAAATGTTTGAAATGCCACTAGAGAACTGTAATATCCATGCGTAGGGGCAATCTTTCTACATTCAGTGTTTAATGGGTGTGTTTTTTTAGTCTTCATTAACATGGAAGATAAAAATTGGAAACTTTTAAGTTCCTACAATCAAGTTGAATTATAGCACATTATGAAACAAATGTTTGAATTCTTTCCATGAATGACATAGTACATCTGCAGTTTTATCTGGTATATGAGCCAAGTAATTAGTTGAGGCTTTTTACATCAAGAAAGTTCGGCAGCCCATGCTAAAGATGTAGAATTCCTCACCAGTATTGCTAGCAAGCCGCCATATCATTTTTCATGCTGTGTACAAACTGCCAGTCAAAATGATCTATGAAGAGAAAATAAAAATTTATATTCCAGGTTTATCATTTTGCAATATGGTATATATATATGTTTTGATTCATGGAGGCTTGAAATATAAGATATTGCCCCCATTAATTTCTGCTGATAAAACATAAGGAAAGGGAAGTAACTTGTAAACATTTGTATTCACCAGGTATTATTTCTTTGACCACTCCTCTGGACTATGAGTCAACCAAAGTCTACAATCTGACTGTTAGGGCTACAGACGTCTTGTCAGGGTCGTACGGAGAAACCAAACTCCAAGTCAATGTGCTGGTAAGACTTGCAAACACCAGTTACATGATAGAAATTGATAAGAGAGTGAAGTTGAACTTTTGTATCTTTTTAAATATATTTATATTTCAAATACTAAAGATATGTCAAAGTGATTTGGAAGTCCAAACCACTTTAACTTAAGTACTTTTACTGGGTATCTTAAAATCTTATAGTTTTTTCTCTGTATCATGGAATTCTAGATAAAAAGGCTTATAACTACTCATAATCTGATATCTCAAATCTCATTTTTTCACAGGATGTGAACGACAAACGTCCATCCTTTACACACTACAAGTACACCAAGATTATCTCGGAGGCAGCGCCTGTTGGGACTTCGGTGCTTCAGGTCACAGCGACTGACGCGGACTCTGGAATTAATGCGGAGATTCAGTACAACCTGTCTCCACTAGACAACTCCAGATCCATTAACATCTTTCAGATCAACCCCATCACTGGAGTTCTCCGGACGGCAAGGTTACTTGACTTTGAGGACACTCAGGAGTACCTGTTCCATGTGGTGGCCACTGATGGGGGTTTGCCAGCCCTCAACATGAGCGTGCCTGTCCACATAATTGTCAGTGATCTCAACGACAACCCCCCTTACTTTGACCAACCCACCTACTCAGGAGTCGTAACAAACCCAACGCCTGGCTTGATGGTGATTAAAGTGACGGCTTCAGACTTGGACAAATGCAGCCAAGAAAACCTGGAGTACTCCATTGTGGGTGGGAACGGCGACCAAGTATTTCGGATCGATGCCAAATCTGGACTGATCTCCATCTCCCCCAGGAGACATTCAGTCCTGTACCCAGCATACATGCTTAATGTGTCGGTGTCTGATGGAGTGTTCACAAGCTTCACAACCGTGTCAATTTCTTTGGAGGAGAGCAACCTCCACAGCCCAGTCTTCAACAGGGTTCTCTATCAGGCCAGTTTGATGGAGAACGTGGGGCGAGGGATACCCATCACCACAGTCAAGGCACAAGACGGGGACCGGGGACACTATGGAATGATTTCCTACTCTGTGCTATCACAGGAGATGAGACAGTTCTTCAATATTGATGCAGACACTGGTAAGGGTTTTGCTTCTGAAAATAAATTTTTCATTGTATAGGGTATTTTCTCTTTGTCATATGTAAAGAAATTTTTTTCTATAAAAACATTTAAGTTTTTGCCCCTTAAAAAAAAGAAATTAAGCTGATTCAAAATTTCAAAATGATTGTTTCATAGGATTTTAAACTAAGTATTGTCCCTTGTTTTGTTATTAGGTGAGATATTTGCTGAGCGGTTGTTTGATAGAGAGGAGCAGTCCTCATACTCTGTCACAGTAGCCGCCACTGATAATGGGGGACGCATGGGATTCACCACCGTGGTTGTCAACATCACAGATGTCAACGATGTGGCTCCAGAGTTCCTCCACACAGAATACAAAGTCTCTGTCCCAATGAATGCAGGGAAGGGTCGGCCCCTGATCCAGGTCCAGGCCAGAGACTCTGACCTTGGGGAGGCTGGTAGAGTATCCTACAATATATATGATGCCTCCCTGATAATATCAGCAACTCTATTCACTATAGACCCAACCTCTGGAATCGTCAGCGTGAAAGCTGATCTTAGTGATAAAGGTAAGGAAGATTAAACTGTTTTTTTATAAAATGTCTTTCTCAGTTCTTCAAGGAAATGCTCCTTCTGTTGATAGAATTTTGAACTATGTCTCTTATTATTTTTATTTTTCAGTTGGTAAGGTGTACCAGTTCTTTGTGGAGGCTGTGGATCATGGAAGTCCCCAGCTGAAGAGCAATGCCCCGATAGAGATCTACATCTCCAGTGACAACCAGCAGGCTCCTCTGACCAAACCAGAACACACCTTTATGATAACTGAGGACAAGAGAGTGGGAGACATTGTTGGCAAAGTGGCTGTAGTGACTGAGGACCTGGTAGATTTCAGCATTGTGTCTGGGTTTACCAAGGATAGGAATAGTCCAGAAACAGTTTCCATCAACCAGGTGGGAGAAATCTTTCTGTTAGATTTATGGAGGATTCAGAAGTTGCCCCAGTACAAGTTTACTGTTGCTATTTCTCTGAGAGAAAATCCACAAGTAGTGGCTCACTCCCAGATAACTATTCTGGTACAAAACATCAAATCTGCTTTGCCACATTTCGAGACCAGTTTATATGCTATATCTGTGGCTGAGAACCAAGAAAAGGGAACCAGTGTAGTTCAGTGCAGACTGCTGAGTGAGGGAAAGTTCATCACCAATGCCCAGTACAAATTTGACCATCAGACAATTGTGAAGTACGAGCATCTATTTGAAATCAACAAGTACACTGGTTGGATTACCCTGGTGTCTGAACTAGACCGGGAAAAACAGGAAGTGTATAACCTGACAGTGCAGGCTGAGCAGAAGTTTGATATGTCTACTAGGGTAGTCAGTAACAGTACAGTGACAGTGACAGTGACTGACTGTAATGACAACCGCCCAGTCTTCAGTCAGTCCCAGTATCAGACAGCGGTCAATGAGGACGCTTTGTCAGGAACCGTGTTCCTGGCTCTCAAGACGACTGACGCCGATGCCAAAAGTACTGTGGATTACTTCATCGCTGACGGGGACCCCATGGGGAGGTTTAAGATCCACAAGAATGGGGACATCTATGTGACCAAGCCGTTAGACAGGGAGATGGTCCCTAACTATGTCCTGACCGTGGCTGCTTCAGACGGATCCCTTGTCTCCACTGCCAAGGTCAATGTGGAGATCCTGGATGCCAACGACAACGCTCCAGTCTGTGACGAGGTAAACACTGGGAAAGGAATGAAACCTGTTTTAGAATATAATGTAAAAACTAACGCATATTCCTCAATGTTTTGAGACATTCATTATTTTTTCCTTTCCTTTTTAGCCGATCCACCAGCACGTCATGTCTGAGGACATTGGGACAACCACCATTATTACGCGAGTCAAGGCCACTGATGTGGACAGCATGTACACGCCTAATGAGAAAATCCACTACATCATCAAAGGGGAGGAGAACAATAAACTCTTCACCATCAACAGAGAGAAAGGTCGGTAGTCAATATGACAGATGGTTAAAGATTACCTCTCTAGAGGCATGTTGTTTCCCACATGATATGCAAGTTAAGCTACTACGAAATCATTAACATTTATGGGTGCTCAATTTTTTTGGTTTTTTTGGATACCCTTTGCCAATGAATTTCAATCCCTAACAGTTAATGAGACTTGATCATTTATTATTCATGAAAGTGAATCCATGGTATTATATGCCCATAATTCTGTTAAAAAAAACTGTTAACCCATGAAAACTAGTTTATTTTATTTCACAGTGATGGTTTGATGTTTTGCCAAGTCTGAATTGTCTTGGTTATTTAATGGTTGTTGACCCCTAAGGTA
This sequence comes from Magallana hongkongensis, assembly GCA_016163765.1. Lineage (NCBI taxonomy): Eukaryota > Metazoa > Mollusca > Bivalvia > Ostreida > Ostreidae > Magallana > Magallana hongkongensis. The sequence continues at coordinate 9,744,266 of WFKH01011581.1, read as the reverse complement.
GAGCTAAGGTATAGTTACATGTTTTGCCAAGACTAAAGTCTGAATTGTTTTGACCATTTGTTTCTTTAGGAATCCTGACCCCTAAGGTAGAGCTGGACAGGGAGACCCAGTCCCACCACCATGTGGTGGTCAGTGCTGTGGACGGGGGTGGCCTGTCCTGTGATGTAGACATCTACATCGAGCTGTCAGATGTCAATGACAATGCCCCGGAGTTTGTGGACCTCCCGGAGAAGTTTGGTCTGCTGGAGTCGGCCACCGTCAACACCCTGCTGCTCAGAATCACCGCAGAGGACCACGACCTAGGTAAGGGGACAAAACATAGAATAAAGGGGATGAAGGGCTAACTTCATGTAGCTTAGAGGGAAAGATTGTGTGACAAAAAGTACTAACTTTATGCAGAAGAAGAGTTTTACATCATTGTGATTTGATGCATGCTGATGATTGTTTTGCCATTGTTGTACAGGTATCAACAGACAGGTGAGATACGGAATGACAGGTGACGAGACCTTCTCCATTGATCCAGACTCGGGCATTATAAAACTGATGAAACCTGTTGACAGAGAAGAAATTCCCCAGTACATACTCAATGTCTATGCATATGATCAGGTTTGTATTCACTTAACAGTATAAGAAAATCAGAATCTAGAAAGGTATCATGCTTTAACAATAAGCTAAGATTTTTGTTCAGCTACTTTTTGTCTCTTTACATAATAATATTATTATAATACTTGTGTGTCCGTGATCAGAATCACTTGATTTACAGACAGTGATAAGTCTGCTTGTATTCCAGGGGATCCCGAGTTTAACCTCCACTGCCACCTTAACAATTGAGATTCTGGACGAGAATGACAACCCACCAGAATTTGTGCTGTCCCAGTATGCAGCATCTGTGCTGGAGAATGCCACAGTAGGTACAGAGGTTGTCAAGGTGCTGGCCACCAGCCGAGACATCGGGCTCAACGCTAAAATGGCGTACAGCATCACAGCCGGAAACAAAGACATGAAGTTTGTCATTGATAAAAGTGAAGGTGAGGTGACCAAAATTTTAGAAAAAAATTTATATTTAATACAAAAATTACTCTTATGGATAAGTCTTGTCATAGGTTACAGATGTTTTCATTTCTTTGTAGGCGTGATTCGAGTCGCAAATGACCTTGACAGAGAAGTAACCTCTGTGTACTTTCTTACTGTCATGGCGACAGATTTGAGCGACTCACCCCTCAGTAGTTCTACTTATGTCAGAATCAACATCACTGATGTCAATGACAATAAGCCATTCTTCTCCCAGGCCTCCTACAGAACTAGTCTCTTAGAGGATACACCAGTGGGAAAAGTCGTATATCAGGTAGTGAACTGATTGTGTTCATTTTCCATAATCATATGCTGGTTATTATGATTACTGTGAATAAGTTGACATGTTTTCTTGTTATTTTAGGTGAATGCCAATGATATTGATGAGGGACAGAATGCCTTGCTGACCTTCTCTATCTCAGAGGGGGACAGTCTTCACAGCTTTGAAATACACCCTGTCACAGGCGAGATATCCATCCGAACTCCCCTGGACAGAGAAATGGTAAGCTCTCAAACCATTCAATAACAGAATTGTCTTATTTTAATCTATTACTTTAAAAATGTGTGAACTGTCATGTGATCCCTGTTATTTAGATTGACAAATATAAGATGGTGGTGGAGATCAGAGATTCTGGATTGCCTCCCTTGAGTAGCACAGTTGTTGTCACTGTGGACGTAGAGGATGTCAACGATTGTCCTCCCCTCTTCTCCGAGTCCAGCTACAATGCCACAGTCCAGGTACGTAAACAACAACTTCACATCAATATGCAAACTTGGTACAAACCCAATTTTTTTTTAAACTCTTGATTCATTTGGGTTCATGGTTCTCAATTTTGAAGAGATTCTTTGAGGGCTTTTGGAATTATGGGAATGCTTTTGTGATATTTCAGTGTTGTTGGTGTTTAAGTAAAACATTTTTTTTTTCTAATTTGGAATTTGTTTGAACAGAGACCACCAACAGGAATTGTAAGTTTCTCAGCCAACTTAGAAATTATATTTTTTTGAGAGATTTCAGTTGGCATGTACATTTGCAGAATTTATTTTTTTTGCTAATATACCGTGTTTAACTCAGTTTTTATTATTAACCAAAGTATTTTTTTTCTTTAGTGCATTGTCTCTATATATATTTAGTTTTTCATTGTTCTAACTGAGGTTATACAGAGTTAGTGAAGTACTACATGTACTAGTATATTAATGGGTATTAATAAAAAAAAAACCCAACAAAAAGCAGCCATAGCAGTGAGTCGGCACACAGAATTCTTCTTCAGCACATACAAACACAATTTTATTATATCAGGTGCACAATACAAGCTTTTGACACGGCCCCTAACAAGGACACCACATGTTTGCCAAAGTTTAATGACAAAGTCTAACAGGAGATCAAATTTGCCTCATTAACAATGTGTTTAAGTGAGAGTACTGTAGTAGAGGTCCACATGAATGGTACACTGTGACTGTGTAGTGATGTCCTGTCTGGCCTGTTTAGATGGTAGATTGGGGACTCATACTGGTGTATATATATAGTAACCACTGAATCATGTCACAGCTCAGAACTGTGGTAGAATTGCCTGCTTACCATTAATGATGATTTGATGGTTTTGGGAACACTAACATTCAACCAAGCTGTCAAATTGTTTTGAAAGAAACCCATTGTAATTTTATATTGTATTTAATTTTGTCTGATTTCTTGCACATTTATGTTGTAATATTTTGCTTGTTTTTCTCTGACAGTCATTCTTGTGCATGTGTGTCCATTGAAAACATATGATCAATCTCACTTTTGCACAATCAGTACCAATAAAAGGAAAATGTAATAGCAGTCATGTATGGTTTAAAAACCTGTCACAAAAACACTGCACCAGTAAATGGTCTTTTGGAGGTAATAAATGACTTCAAAACAAGTAACGCGCATATTTTTCATTATTACAGGAGGACCAGTATGTTGGATACAAAATCTTACACTACATAGTAACTGACAATGACCTTGACCCTAATGGTCCACCTTTCACCTTTGACATTGTCAGTGGAAACGAAGGTCAAGAGTTCCGTATTGAGCCCACAGGAATCCTGAGTACAGCTGGCAAATTCAATAGGGACATCCTGGATTTGTATACCCTAACAGTGCGAGTGTTTGACAATGGCACCCCGAATCTCTACTCCGATATAGTTACTACTATACATGTCATAGAGGAAGGAATGAACCCACCAGAGGTGAAGGATCTAGATATTAGCATCAGCTCATATGATGACAACTTTCCTGGTGGAGTTATTGGTCAAGTAGATGCCACAGATAAAGATCTGTTTGATTCACTCAGTTATCAAGTGGTGTCACCTAATCGCCACTTGTTTGATGTGGGTATAAACGACGGAAGGATCATCGCCTATCCCGGCCTGGACTCCGGGAGCTACGTTGTCAATGTCAGTGTCTCGGACAAAAAGAACACAGCCTATGGGATTGTCAAGGTGGATGTCCTGCTAATCTCCACAGCAATGCTGGACTCCTCAGTGACAATGCAGATACAGAATCTGTCTCCCAAGGAATTCCTGGTCAACCATCAGAGAGAGTTCCAGAAAGCCATCAAGAAAGCTCTCAACGTGCGAGCCAATGATGTTCAGATCATCAACGTGCAAGCATCAGGTAACCTCGGCGGCCAGTCCCGACTGAAGCGGAGTGCGGATGTGAATGACCTGGATGTGTTGTTTGCTGTCAAGCGGTCAGCCAGTGGAGCATATTTCAGAAGGAGAAAGCTGGAGCGCAAACTGAGACAGAACCTGAATGACATAGAGTCGGAGCTTAATGTCCGCATCATCAAGGTGTTTGGAGATGTCTGCCCACAGGAGTCTTGTAGGGACGGCCAGTGCATAGGGGTCATCAACTTCAACAAAAGCCTGGCTACTTTAACGGTGGATGGAAAAAGCTTTGTAACTGCTAAGCATTCCTACTCCTTCAAATGCCTCTGTTCAAATGGAATTGAAGGTACATAATTTCTTGGAAGATTTTTATTGATACATGCATTTAAAAAGTCATTGGAATTTTTTTGTATTCTTTAAGTTCATGAAGAAGAATAGAACCATTTTAACAGGAGCTTGGACTTTGGGTAGTTGTGTCAAACAGCATTATGACGTAGGCCTGTCTATTTCATTGCTGGCCACTCAGCCATGGCTCTTTGAAATCAACAAGATTTGTCTGGCTTTCGAGCTAAGACTACGCAATATGTGTATATTTCACTTGAAACCAGCGTCATTTTTAACTTGTTTTGATGCAAGAAAAAGATAGTTACATCCTACCGAAAGTCCAAGGTCTTGTTAAAATGGTTCTATCTGTCACTTTTGAAGCACAAATCATTGGATTTCTTGTAGATGTGAATTGTCCAGAAGTCCATGACAGCTGCCTGACCAAGATTTGTCCTCCCCACCAGGTGTGTCGACACGAGCCTTACCAGACCCCCCGTTGTGTCTGCCCTGAGGGCCGGGCTGGTCAGTTCTGTGAGAGTGAAGACAGGTGTACTGACGCCTCATGTCTCAATGGTAAGACACAGCAAAAATACTGTTATAGAGTGAAATTTTCAATATCTTCTAAAAGAATAACCTGTATGAAATTTTGTTTATTTAACAAGATTTATGTGAGGCCTCTGTCATTAATTTGTTTAATTTGTTTAACTTGTCAATTAAGTTTTCTGTATTTTCTTAAAACTAAATGTTGATTTGGAGGGAAATGCCCACTATCATTACTACTTACCATCAGTGAATCAGTGAAACAAAGTGTCTTTGTTTTTCAATAACAGGTATCAAACCAATGACCTTTTCTGGAAACAGTTTTGCCAAGTGGACTCTGATGGACGAGTTTACAATAGAAAAGAGACTGAGCCTCTCTATGAGGATCAAAACACACCGCTCCATGGCTTCCCTGATGTTTGCCACAGGAGATGTGGATTACAGCATCTTAGAAGTAAGTTCTCTAGTCTCTGTAGAAAACTCTGTAATGGATTCTTATCATGCACTGTGAATTGATATTGTAAACATCAACCTTTGTAAACTTCAGATTTACAATGGAATGATTCAATACAAATTCAACTATGGAAGTGGAGCTGGTTTGGTCATGATCCCCATTCATGTGGATGATGGAAAGTGGCACACCATCAATGTGGAGAGGAATGATAAGCATGCGGAGCTGACCTTGGACAACAAGTACACCAACATGGCAATTGCTCCGGGCAAGAGTAGGGTCCTAAACCTCCTGAGCAATGACGTCTACTTCGGAGCAGACGTTGTCATTGGTTATAATGGCCACCCAGAGGTCAGGAGAGGGTTTGATGGCTGCATGGAAGAGATCAAGCTGTTCAGCATTGTGTTGCCACTCAAAGGACGAAATGCTGTGGTCAAATCCCAAGAATTCCAGGAGGTGGAGTTCCATTGTAAAAACACGCTGTCTCCTCCAGTGGGATCAAGTGAGTAGAGGGCGGGCTTTTTTAAATGCTTTGTATGCATGTATGTTAATAATTTCATTAAAAAAATTATTTAAAAAATGAGCTTGATTTGTAATGTGTATTTTGTAGATATCTGCAGTGTTGTGACCTGCTCTAATGGAGGAGTCTGTAAGCCCTACTCACAGTATATGGGTTATGAGCAGTACACCTGTGAATGCCCAGAGAGATTTGAGGGAAATCAGTGTGAAATTGACCTGGATCCATGTGCCAATAACCCTTGTGGTGGAAACGGTAATCAATGGTTGAATCCTATAAAAACTTTTTTCTATATTACTTGGTTATATCTGTAACGCAACTCATACCCTGTAGTCATAGGTTAAATTCAAATCAAATTTGATTTGTTTTTGTAGGAGAGTGTCTTAATATTGAGAACATGCCCAATGAGTTTCTCTGTCGGTGCAAGGACAACTACCAGGGACAGTTCTGTCGCTATGGCAAGTTCTGTCACTCATCTCCCTGTAAGAACGGGGGGAGCTGCATCGAGGGGCCATCCAGCTTCATATGTCACTGCCCCCCAGGATTTACAGGTACGTACAGTGTCCAGCAAAGAATTCATCAAAACTAAACTTAAATTTTTTCTGTATTTCCTTTTATAAAATTCATATTTCCTGTTTTTGCTTATATATGTTTTAAATAAAAAACTCTGACTTATTTTAGGTCTTGAGTGTGAGAAACTCTGGTCAGAAATTCCTGGAACCAAGTTTGTAGAGTCAAACATTGACTCTAATGAGTCTGGAATAACAAATACAACCCTTTACATTATTGTTGGTAAGATATGATGTAATTAATTTTCTGTCTTGATTTTCAAAATAAAAATAAGATCAAAATGCATGTATAGTGAATAATTTTTCTTTTACAGGAGTGACGAGTGGCGTGGTTTTTCTGGCATTCGTGTTTGTAAGCATACAGTGCTACAGGAGGCGTTCCAGCAGAACAGGGCGTAATGTCACCATGGGAATTGCTTACGACGATGAAAGAGACGTGATGCTGAAGAGTCGCAAGGAGACTTGTAAAGTCAGTGACTTCGATGTCAGCAAGTTCAACAATGTTCCTCCCAGTCCCCAGCCTCCCCCTGTACCTAACCGACCAGCTTCCTACACTCCCAGTAACCATGACTCGCTGAATACCCTCAACAATCTGGACAACTTCCATAACTACGGATCGGCCGCTGACGACCTGGAGAACTGTCACAACATTCCGTACCTCACCCAGGAGTTCCTGTCCTTCCATGGCCCCCCACCCCGCAGTAACGCCAGTGTGGCCCCCTCTTTACCCCCACCTCCTCCCTCCAACCCCCCATCAGACACCGACTCTATTCAAAAGGCAACATGGGAAGGAGACTGCCCAAACATGCTGGAGAATTTAGAAGGTTTTATATTTTGTATGAAAGTATTATAACTGTGTCAGTTGGCTATATCTGAAAGTAAACCAGTCAGTCATTTTTTTTTATTTATCCTTAACAGAGAAAAAACACCCAGAGAAATTCCCACGTTTGAACAGACCCACAATGCTGTGCGCAGACACTACCTCATTTAGTAGCCTACCTGTCTCAGAATCGGAGGACGAGCCAGGTAAGTCGATCCACTCTCATTTTATATTACCAACTTTTTTATGAATATACAAAATTGACTACTCTTCATCTTCATAACATCTTTCCAACTTCAATACTTAATCCATCTTTCAAAAATAATAAAAACTGAATATATAAAGTTATAGTTTTAAAAAATGATTTTCCTTTGAATTTTAATATAGAACTTATCAGCATTTTCACATTTTCATTGCATGGAGATTTTGGCTTTCATCATTCTTGTTTACCTTTTGCACTTCATTTGCACCAACTTCTCTTCATATTTCATAGAAACAGAACTTGGAGAAGTGCAGTATTAATTTCTTGTTTACACAGTACAAGACCCATTTCATGTTTGATATTGTTAGGGATAAGTAGCATATTTTGGCTGAGATAAGCATTAAAGGAACCTAAGTGATTACAGTTTAACGTTAATTTATTTCAATGTATCAAGATTAACTTGTGTCATGAACCACTTGCACATTTTCTTTTCAAATTGGTGTGTTTTTGTCAGGAATTGAGAAATACCGGTACAGCTGAAATGTCCATTGTTAGAAAGTTTAGAAAAACCCTGTTTAGTCATCTTTTTCATAAGAATCAAGCATTCATCCCTCATTGCCCATAAATGATTTCACCATCAAAACCAGCCATAACAAGTTGCTTCCTTTTGAAGCTGTGCTTCTGAACGGAAAACGTGAGGGGACACTCGCTTTTATAGTGGGCTTCGACGTCTGCTTTCTGCTTACAGTTAGTTTAGTTTTAGCAAAGGGAAGCAACTTGTGATCATCCCCACATAATCAAGAATCCTCATCCTCACAGAATAAAAACCATTGTGTGTGTTATGTCTTTACAAGAGAGACTCTTTTTTCCAACAGCTGCTAGGTGCAGAAAGAAAGGAAAAGGTAGCTCTGTCACTAGCATGTTACCTAGAGGACAATTTGTAATGTTGCTTCTATGTGGTTCAAGCTTTTTCTACCAACATTTTATTAATCAAATCTTATTTACTTTGTACATGTACAATATTTATTTCAGATTTACAAACTCTTATGATTTTCTTTAAATATATTTATGCATGCCGATTATAATCTTTATTTAGTTCTGATTAACCAGAGAAATTTATTTTTCTAAGTGGTTTTCTTTTCCTATTTTATTCCTTGTGATGTGGTCTTTATTTCTGAAATCAGTTGATTGTCTGATCCAGTGAATATTATTGGTCTATAAATATATATTTCTTCTACTAGTTTGTCAATGCAAGTATGCATAATTTAACAAATTGTAAACCGATTCCCATCCTGCCTGATTGTATTCAACCATTTGTAAAAATGATTTTAAAAGGAAACTTGCTTTGATTGAATTTTTAAATTATTCTTTCTGATCTCTTTATAATTTTTTAAGTGCAGCTGCAAGCTTAATAATTTCTAATTTGACAAGTCTTAAACTATAATGCTAGCTACATTTTTGCTCAACTTGGTTTACATTTTATCAACACTTATAAAAACAAACCTAAGAAGTATATACTGTCTAAATATTTTGTAATTTGCGGAGAAGGTCTTAATTTTCCATTGCGTTTTTCAGATTACCACTGGGATGCCTCTGATTGGGCCCCAAGGCCGTCCCTCCCAAACATCAGTGAGGTACCCATCCGTGAAATCCAGGACTCCCCGAGCTCCAGTCCCCATAGCAACGAGTCCAACACTCACATAGGATTCCCTGGCTGTCATATCAACGACTCTGCTCTGTACACTGACCCTGAACTGTTAGAATCTGAGTATGTGGGGGACTCAGAGTTTGCGGACAATGAGTATGACAATGAGGAATGTTACATGAGTCCTCCGAACTATCGACAGGTGCTGGGGCTACCTCAGACCCCCGAGGAAGAGGAGGAGAGCTACGAACTCCCTCAACATCAGATCAACACACACCCTAACCAGTATCTGCCAAATCATAGCTTTACCCAGACACATGACCAAATGTCAGGTGATAGAGACTCGCGCTGTGAATGGCCAGAACCACCATCATGTGACGAAAATGAATTTTATACCTCTGACAATGATGAGGAAGTTGTGTCATATGGCTTTCCTAACACTAAAAAGTTAGTCCCCGGATTTGTATCTGATGGGGGCATAACGGACAGTGAATATAACGTGAGGAACTCTGTCATAGACAGAATGAGCATGTCCCTAGGAGGATATGCATCTACAAATGCTTCAATGTCTGAAATATCAGGCTTGTGTGAAATTGAAGATAGCGAAGTGAACCTCAGTGAAGAAGAGAGCTGCGATGACAATATAGATGAGAACACGCCGCTCAACAATATTCTAGAGAGAAATACAAATGTTTAATCTGTGTCGTGTTAGTGACGTATTTGTGCCATACAAGTCATTTTGTTTCTTGTGATCTAATCTTCCCTGCCAAGCTTCTGATGTTGTGAATGATTATCTGCAATTAATATCCATGACGATAACAAAATATAAGATTTAACTGCTTTAAATACAAAGTACATGTAGCATGGTGCTAGTCCGCATAAGTTTCTTTTATAGGGAAGATTTCTGCATTCGATTCTCTGGTTGAATCACTGGAATGCATTTTAAAATGGCATAAAAGAAAGAATGTCAAATTTCTTTGAAACATTTTTATGTGCATCCTTTTCGTTTGCTGATAAATGTGATACAAATAGATCTGCCAAACATTTGTACAAATTTCTGTCATTTTATTTCATTCTGTTCAACCCCCACCACCATTTCACCCCAAGTATTCACCCTCTTTTTAGCAGTTATATTTTAATTTGATTTGAACAGGTAGTTGATTTGTGTTATATTAAGTACTTTGCATGCATTTAATTTGAATTTGTTAATAAGAAACAAAGTAGATTTTATTATTATTTATTCTATGTTAAATATACAACTGGTTGTGATTTTAGCATCATTTTCGTCCTTTTTATGTGTTGTGTGATGTTATCTGTTAATAGGAGATATAACTAATTGTTGATAATGAATGTATGCTCTGTTGCTTCAGAAGTGAGAGTTTGACATCACAATGGTTAGACAGTGACTTCAGGCAATTAATGATTGAGTTGAATCCGGAGGTAGTATTTCATCATCTGACCTATTACCCATATAACTACAAGAATTCTTATAATCTAACTCTCAAAATACATGTTAATTAAAGTATTGCCTTAATATTGTATTTATATGAATGTTTCGAAAATTTGTACATAACTTCATGTAAATTTAATATTGAAAAAGTAATTCCCTTTCCTTAAAGGAATGCTCCCAGCATTAATTCTTTTCCATGACATGTTATAAAGAATTTTAATTCAAGTTGTGAATTGTAGAGAGTTAATCTATTTGGTGCTACACAGCAGTGCTAGCTGTGAAAGCTGATTTCATTATAATTCCACATTAGATTATTACATAGTTTATCATTCTATAGACGTGAAGCACAAAAAACATCATTCGTCTTTTTTACTTCTTTTTTAAAAATAGAAGAATGTTCAATGTGTTCTTATTATTCATTTAATGTATTTCATCCAAGGGTGATTTTTAGTTGAATGTTAATTAGCCAGTAATGATTTCATTGGTCTCAGTCATGTTGTGAGAGTTGAAACAAGTAATATAGTGTACTTGTACAAAGTAGAAATGGCTGCTGTCATAGTGCATTGTGAGTCAGTTGTCTTTACAAATACAAATAAAACCATAAAATATCATTTTAGATTTTGTTTTTGTTTGAATGGACCAAGTTTTTGACTTGGAAAGACATGGATGTAAAAACTAGCTAAGTCAAAAATTCTGGTCAGTTCGTGGATGACAACAAGATGACTGATCACAGTAAACATATTATATTTACTAGTTACAATACTTGTCGGAAATAGAATAATCAACAAGTTAGCGCAGATCTGATTTCTGAATCTAATTTCCAATACAGTACATTTACCGGTATATATACCCATTACATGATTTAGTGGATGCATGTTCTGCCAAAAAATAGAATACAGTCAAACCTCGTCATCTCGAACTAGATGGGACTGGTTAAAAAATTTGAGATATCCAAGTATTCGAGATATAAAGGTTAAAATACTTAAAGTATAAGTGGTTGGGACTTACAAATCACTTCGACATATCCATTGTGTTCAAGATATCAGTGTTTGAGATACTGAAGTTCAACTGTATTTATATAAGTGTTATCTGTTTACAGTATACCATAGAAAATCTTATATTTATTATATATATTTATTTATAGATCATTTAACCTCACAAAATCTTAAAAATCTCCACTATATGAGCATCTTGATAACTAGAGGGCATAAGATGTCCTCTAACAACATTGTACAACTCATGATCTCCGGGTTGTGGGTTTCTGCATGGTGTAAGGGTGTGGCTCTATTATTTATTTTGTGAAATTGCATCTATTTGTCATAAATTTCCCTCTAACTGCTGTGCTGCATGCATCTAGCACACACAATTCCTTGCTACTGTGCACTAGGTTCTGGTGCTAGTGTGGGGCAATATATATTGATGATGTGGATAATTTGCTGTAATTCTATGTACATATAATTCTCTGCTCTAGTTAAAAAGTTTACATTTAGTATTGTATCTTACAAGGTGTCAAGACCAGGAATTTCCTACTATAAGCCTATGATGACCTTGACATTGACCTGGAAGTAAATAGGGTTTTACCTCTTGCAATAAGCAACCTGTGTAAAAAGTATGATCACCCAACCTCAAATGGTATATCTGTGTCTTGACTACAAGGTATGAGCAGACGAAGTCTATGGTGACCTTACTGACCTTGACCTTAGATATATCCTTGAACATTTATATTCATCCTCTTCTTATATAACCAATCTGTGTACAAAGTATGCTCATCTTACCTCAAAGGGTCAAGTCTTTCTTTCATATTTATACCCCATGCAACAAAGTTGCGAGGGGTATAATATTTTTGACCTGTCCCTCAGTCAGTCCTGTTGTTTTGTAAGCGCAACTCCTCTTAAACTGCTCCACAGAATTTCAAAAAACTTTGTATTTAGGACATGTGTAGATGTGCATATTACCAGAAAATTCCGATTCCATTATTAGTCTGAGAATTTTGGCCCCTTTGAACTGAGAATTTTGGCCCTATATTGAATATAGTAATAGTTTGTATGCACAACTTTTCTTACACAGCTGCATTGAATTTAGGGAAACTTTGTAGGTATTTAGGATAAAATGTGTAGATGTGCATACTACCAGGATATTCCATTATTTGTATGGGAATTTTGACTCTTTTGAACTTAGAATTTTGGTCATATATTGAATATGATAATGAATAGTTTGTAAGCGCAACTCCTCTTAAACTGCAGCACAAAAGAACATGGGGGAATATGCCGAGGCATAAAACCACTTGGGTCCATTTGAAAAACCCACAATTTTTTTTCTTACAAATATCACTTTTGTTACATTTATTAAACATATTAAATCATTTGCATTCAGTATTGCCAAAACCTTCAAAAACTGGCTTCAAATTTAATTGATATTAAGACATCAAAATATGTATATGCTAATTGAGCAACAAAATGCTAATGAAATCGATGTTCAGACTATAGTTTTTTATAGAGTGGGTCACAATACCATTTTTTAAAGAACGTATATTGATAAAACATGTAAATGTCTATCTTTTTTAATTTTCAAAAAAATGGTACCAAGACCCACTCTATGGTAAAAAGCAAGTTTTCTTCATTCAATTTTCAAGATGATCTTCAAATGGCGAAGACCAAATTATGTTTGCACAATACTAAATCGAGTTTGTTATTTAAATGGATTCAAACATGTGATTCCGTGGTGTAGCGGTTAGCGAGGAGTTCTTGGAACATAAGTATGTTGAAGTAGGTGTTCGATTCTGATGAATCGTGTTGTAAATATTTTTTTATATCTTTGTTTATATTTGAAGTAAAGAAAGTAAAAATTGCGTTATTATGAATTAAACACATGCACTTTATCATTTTATAGATTTTTAGTTAATGCGTAATCAGTTATCTTTAGCATTATTTTAAAAAGTAAACATGTTACTCTGTTGAAGGGGTACAAATTATGGACTTTAAGACAAAAGATAGGAATTCTTTATTCTATGTACACGCACATAATAAATTCTCTGGAGATGTGTAAGCGCAGGAATACAAATATTTGAAGTTAATACACATATACTAAATGCGTGCTTGTCATTTGAAACATACTAGTGATAGGGTTGTGGCGACTTGCCTCGGCTTTTTCCCCCAGGTTCTTTTGTAAAACTTAGTAGTATTTAGGACACAATGTGTAGATGTGCATATTACCAGGAAATTCAGATTCCATTATTTGTCTGAGAATTTTGGCCCTTTTGAACTGAGAATTTTTGCCCTGTATTGAATATAGTAATGAATAGTTTGTATGCACAACTCCTCTTAAACCACTGCAATTTATAGGCATTTAGGACACAATGTGTTCTTGTCCAACTTGCCACAAAAAACATCTCCATCTCTGTAAATATAACTACAAGTATGTCGGAGATCAGTCCATACATCAAATAATTTGTTGTAAACTGAATGGGATTATCCACTGGTGTAAGTTTACTTTCATTGCTTCAGGTCTAATGAAGTAACGTCATCATGAATTTACTACTACTCAACTGACTTCAAATCAATGTACCATGCTTTCCATTAAGTGTTTATTAAATTCCACACTGTATAAAAATGATAATACTTCATAATTATGAAAAATGGGAACACAATTACCCGGTAAGCAGTTACGTTAAAATCCAAAGGATTGAAACTTAACTTTCATGCATGCTTTTACTAGCAAAATACCCATTTTTTCGCATCTCCTAATAAACAATCAACTTAAATTCCAGGTCTATTATTACTAGTAATATCCAATTTTGGCATGAAGCCAAAATGGCATTTCAAAATATATGGCCTACAGAATCTATGACTGCATATGAAGTTGTTCTTTGTCTAATACTGACCACAAATGTTGTTTGAAATTGAATTGCTCGCATTTGAAGCAAGGATATGCATGTTGTACAGTATATTGTTTTAAACATATAACCATATACATGTGATAAGAATCACTTTCGTTTTTGTTCTTTTGAAACCCCATTCCCTATGGGAGGTATGGGGGCTAAATAATAATGCAATATCCATGGAATTTTTTTGGTTATTTATTTTTTAGTTTTTTTTTTACAGTCTCTGTTCACATATCTGAAAGAAAAAAAAACAACTGTAACTTATATTGCAAGTACACTTGTAATCAGAGCTTAGAAAATGTATGTGTTAATGACGATAAATATTTACATTAAAGAGTTGCTAAATTACCAAATGTTTTTAATTAAGTACTCTTGTTTCTATAAGCACCCTTCGCATATCTATTTTCAATTGTCAGAATCAAATAAAGTTTAATATGGAATAAAATTGTGATAACTGTATCAAGTAATAACCATAGAAACAATGATTTTGGTGATTCAATCAATAGATAATCAAAGTTAAATCAATATTAAGAACACTATTTGCAGCTATTTTTTATTTGACTATAGTCACCTTTCTAGGCCTGTGCGGCGGGGGGCTCTGTGGGCTTGGCTCCCTTCTGCTCACTGTAGGGGTGGGCGGGGACAGCCTCATCCTTTGGCTCCACCACACTGACATGGTCAGGCAGGGGACGCTTAGGACCAATCTTGCCGCTGGGATCCCAGGGCAACATGATCTTAACCTTGATTCCAAGCACACCTGGAAGAAGATGGTGGGTGAATATCATTTATATACCATGTCTTTCAAGATTCAGGGCTTTTTTATTTACCAGAAGACATTAGGCCCCATAAAATTAATATTTAGATTCTCATCCCGGTTTGCAAAATATATGGGGCGGGTGGGCGGATTTTATTTATTATTTTTTATATTTTTAAAAACATCGTTTTCACCGCTCATGTTCTAGAAATAACAACTGCTCAATTCTTTTAAATTGTTAATGCTAATATGAGTACACAAACCCATTTGTAATCTTTTAATTTCATTTAATTTCGACTTAACTGTTAATGCATAAAGACATTTGTATCCTTATGATAACAAACATAACTGGAATCAAACGGTAATCCACATGTTAAGCAGCCATTAAAATGTTTTGAATTTTTTGTATACCGAGACCGATTTTTTTTCCGGGAAATTCTTTTTTCACACAATTTTTTTTTCAAAAATAAAATAAAATACATCGGGGCGGGCCATTTTCAGAGGGGCGGGCAGGGATGAGAATCTAAACATTAATTTTATGTGGCCTTACTGTAATGTATTATATTTGGTGGAAATTGATTTTTCAACACATTAGCATGGATTTGAATCAGTCTATTTCTGGATGTATATATTCCTATACATATGTGCATGACATTTCCTGATGTACTTGATTTAGCAGGAGCTGCTTTCCGCCAAAAACACAGAGAAGAATACACAGCCAAATGAACAGTTCACAGTTTTTTTTTTTATCCTAGATTTCGAAAAATGCATTACAAGAACAACCATTGAACTAGCAGGGAATATCTGAACAACACACTGAAATCCAGACACACATACTTTCATGAATAAAAATCCTTCTTACAGAATGTCCCCTCTTGTGTCGAAGTGGTAATTCATAGCATATGCTCACAACATACAAAACATTGTATACAGAATGAATTTGAAAGACAGCATGTACAGTATATTGCTTTTTTGGACCAAATATTTTCATAAATTTATAGCTCCTATTAAAGTTTAAGACCTAATTTCTCTAATTGTTTTGTTGACCTAGATGTGAGTATTACCTTGTCTGAGTAAGACGTGCCTGACGGCTGTGTCTACGTAATCATTAATGGGGTCACCGCTGTGGATCATAAGGCCATCCACAAACTTCATGGACTTGGCTCTCTGTCCCCTCAGCTTTCCTGATACTACGACTTCACAGCCCTTAGCACCGCTCTCCATGATAAATCGCAGCACTCCATAACAGGCCCTGCAAAAGCAAGATAAACATGTACAGGTGGAAAGTCTGTTAAATTTTGGCAATGCACATTACCAAGGTACAAGTAAATCCCTCCATTTGACAAACAGTTGTAATTCACTGTTGTAGAGTCTCATTAAAATGATAATAACTACAGTACTGTGCAATATATAAACTTAATTGTAAATTATTAGACAAGTGTAAATCACTACTGTATACAGTCACTTTATACAAGGACTAAAACTACAGAAATGAATTCATGTACCCAATTTTTTCCCACAGTAATGCTCAAGTAAGAACAAGCTGTCCGCAAATTGGGAATAGAATAATACACTTTTAGATTAGAATTGCCATCGAGTAATTGCATAATCGAATATCATCAAATAATTCTTAATTACTGTGTTATATTGTCATTCTATTTCACAACTTATCAAACTTCTCGTGTGTGATGTGATACCTGGTAGTAATTTGAATAAACATAATAAATATCTATAATTGTATTTTATCTATTAATGTTTCCTGTTGTGTTCTGTGATGCTGTGTTGCTGACTTGATAAACAAGTTTTTCTTCTTTTATCTTTTTATGAAGTGTGTAGTGATTTTCCAAGTCCAAAAGGAAAAGGTGATTATATTTGCATCACATTGAATATTTAATCCTTATATGAACCAACTAGAGAGCAAAACCGTTCAATACAGTAGGTACTTTTTCAGGGGTCAGCTAGGAGTCATATCTATGATGTAACAATGATAGTCACATAAGCTTATTGTTTTTATGTACATACTGTAAACCAACTTCTATTTGCGTCGACTTTATTTCGCGATTTGCTGGGGATAAACTAGTTCGCAACGACTTTTTTCCGCGTCTAAATTGTTCCAGACCCTTGCTGTTATAACAACTATACGAAAAGAACTGCTTCACAGCAAGAAATATTTGCGACGACGAGGTTCAAGCAAACCTCGCAAAGATTTCTTGCACGCGAATAAAAGTTGGTCTACAGTGAACTACAAAAAAGTTTATAATTGTACTGACCTATCTTTATCAAATATAAACTTTAAATAAAGTTCACAAGTATATAAACTTGGTTGGTACATGGTCAAACAGAAGAAGCCCTTCCGGCTTCACAGGGCTTCTTAGGTTTGACCATATGATAAACAAATTTTATATCCCAGTAAACTTTTAAGGTGGTATGGGACATCTGTCGATATCATAATAATGTGGATTAAAGTACATTATAATTAAAATACTTTCACTGGCTTAGAATTTTCAAATTTTACAATATTTCACCAAAAAATACGTTTTAAAAATTTTTGGAAAGGTAAAAATTTTAAAATCCTCAGCCGGATTTAAACTCATGATTTACAGATCCGTAGTGAACCCTCTTACCCACTGCGCTAAGCTGTTAAGTGACAATTATGGGAAAGAAAATATTTATAAAATTACATTTGATTTTATTATTTATTTTGATAAATAGTACGTCACAACATGGAGGTGTCCCATACCACCTTAAACGTTACTATTTCTTCAATGATCTAATCAGACAAGTGTAAATCACTACTGTATACAGTCACTTTATAAGGACTAAAACTACAGAAATGATGAATTCATGTACCCAATTTTTTCCCACAGTAATGCTCAAGTAAGAACAAGCTGTCCGCAAATTGGGAATATCATTTTCTTCAACACCAAAGTGACCTTACCTCCTGACTGCCAGACCTCCGATTAACTTGTATCTGAGAGACTCACACTGTGCAATAGCACATAAACCTCGCTGTGCAACCTTTTCTGCATAAAGCTGAAATGGAGAAAGAAATTGTTCATACAAAAGATGTCAGTAAAAACAAATAGTTCGTGACAGTGGTGGGGCCTGACTCTATCAAATTAATTTCATTCTATTGAAATCTTAATGAAAGCACCGTTTCCTCATCAATTTTATGTACTTATTGTTAATTGATAATACTCTAATCTTAAGACCCTAAAAATCTTGGACAGACCAAAGTTAAGTTAAAAAATGCTCAGGATAGTTCAACAGCCTTTAAACTTCATTTATTAATGTGTAATTGCTGCGAACTGTAGAAAATGATTACCTCAACAGTTCCCTCGGGGAAGTTGAACCTTTTTTGTACTACCGAGGTCAGTTCTCTGATTCTCCTGCCTTTTTCACCCAGGACATTCTGTGTTCTGGTGGCCAGGATAATGATTTCAGTACGTGTTGGTGTGACACGAACTTCTACACCACTGTAGCCATCTTCTGCCAGCTCTCTTGTCAGGAAATTGTTCAGCTCAGCCTTGAACACTCCATCTGCAACGAACTGCAAAAGACAATGTGGTTTAGTTACCGTGTATGCAACGAATCAAAAAGCATATCTGTTCATCAAAAAAGTAAAATCACTAGGCATAGCATGGTATAAAAATCCCATCTAAAAAAGGTATTGAAGGCCGGTGTTATTACCTACGGCAACATAAGGTAGGAGCAATAGTATATACTTAATTCTGACAAATTTGCAATGAACAGAAGTACTGTTTATTTGGAAAATGTGTACATGTCAAGAATAATATGCAAGTCTAGTCATCACCAATCCACATATATCGGACCTAAATCACGACATCCACTTTATTTATTCTGCTTAAGATGTACTTGGCAACTTCCGATTCTCTGATTTTTGGTCTTATTCTATTTTTTTAAGCGTGTATGAGGGGAAAATGTTAGGAAAACAGACCTTCTTTTTCTTGCTGACTGGGTTCGCCATGTTTGATGGCCGGAAAAGGAAGTAGGAATTGTGAAAATTAAACAGCTTAATTTATCCCGTAAAACTTTTGAACATTTTATTATCAAAAATTGATATCATTAACCTGATAGAGAAAAATGCATGAAATTTACATATTATTTTTTCTACAATGACAGAACAATAATTTATATTTTTGTATGAATTCGGATTTGGTTTTACTATTATATTTAAAAATGGTAAACTTCCGGCTAGTTTCGGTTTGTCTTTTTGTCGCATTTTTAAGTTATACTTACTCAAAATCTCTTAATGTTTTCGAGTTTCATCAATCTAATTCAACTGCAAGATCACTTGCTACCCGGGTAAGTTTACTTGTTAATTCTGTTGAAGCAAAATAAAAGAGGATTTAACCAAACGGGCCGGGGTCTTCAAGTCAGTATTACAAAGAGGAAGTGAGACAGAACATGACAGAATTAGCATGATTGATAGTCATCATGATCATTATGTATCGAATTATTGTTCCAAATTTTAATTTTGTAGATATCAAGAATACAAGAGGGTCTATATAAATTAAATGGTGCTAAGTCTGGACATACGAAGTTTTCACATCTTTCTCAGGAAGAATTTGAAAGTAAGTTTGAATTAATCCATGCTCTAATCTCAACATAGTAGAATCCAATCAAATTAAAACTACCAGTCAAACACTTCCCTTGATGTGATCTATAGATTTGTCTATAGCATTATAACTAAATCATCAGCATGATTCAGAAAGGGATTAATTGTCAGGCATGGGGAGAATATGAGGGAAGTACCATAAGCACACCCCATCTTTATCAGTGAATGAAAATATTTCATCCCCATACTGTATAAACTACAAGGCCTGCAACTTGCCACCATATGTTACTGACGGCAGCCGGCAGTGACTAAAGTATCAAACTATAACCAGCCTTGTTTCAAACGTCAATGATATTTTTATTTTTATCAACAGTTCACATTTCCATTTGAACAGTTGTGGTGTCTAGAAATACTTTTATATGCTTAAAACTAACTTTGATCACTTCTGGCCTAGGTGAAGTAGATCCAAATGGGGAAGTTGCAAGCTTTGTTGTTTTTATAGTTTAAGGATGAAATATTTTATACACTGATTAAGATGGGGAGTGCCTATGGGAAGCACATGAATTTCTTCTTTTTCACAAATCTTTGCCCTCTTACTTAGAAAGCAAGTTAGTACATAGAATACTGTAGAGGCAGAAATATTCGTTGAGGATTTAATTTCGTTATTTTCGTTGGGAGTATAAATCAATGAAATTAAATCCATCACGAATTTTTAACCCAAGTACCATTAGATACATAGTTGATATGCGATACATTTAAGGAATCACGATATGACAAAATTAAATGCCAACGAAATTGTATTTGGTTTAAAAACAACGAAATTTTAACCCAACGAAAATATGTGCTTCTACAGTATATGATGGATTTTGTGAAATTTGCTTTTTGCTAGTATCTTTGAATTTATGCCTTTAAGTATAAACCCAAATCCCAGCACAGACAATTCCAACCACAATTAATACTATGGTTTTTCTTTTCTTTCTCTGCAAAGAGATCATAAATATTTTTGCTTGAATTAATCCTAGATTTGATACTTTAAAATTTGCAGAACAATACTTGAGTGATTTGAAAAAAACACACGTTAAAATCCCAACACTACAGAAAAAGAAAGATTTGTCCAACAATTTACCGAAGAGAATTGACTGGTAAATATTTTGAATAAATTTTTGTCCTGGGAATATACATGTAGAAATCTTAATGCATGTTAGATTTGAAATAATTCAATTATTTGACCTCTTTTTAGGAGAAATAAGGAAGGAGTGAGTTATGTGTCTCCTGTTAAAAATCAAAATAAATGTGGAGGATGTTGGTAAGTTCAAATAGGATTTATATTTCAAAGATTTATTTATTTTGCCTATATCAATGGAATCTGTGAATATCTACCGTAATATTATTCTAAAAGTGCTATTCCTTTGTTGTAGGGCTTTCAGTACAACAGAGACTGTGGAATCTATGTATGCAATCTCACACAATGTCACTCCTCCCCAACTAAGTGTACAGGAAGTTATTGACTGTTCTGTCGGTAACGATGGATGTTCGGGAGGCAACACTTGCACTGCTCTAGCATGGTTGAATAATGTATGTCTGATCTGTTAGAATAGATTTTCATTCTTAAGATATATTAATTTCTTTATCATATATCATTTTTCAAATACTGTAATATGCACATTATGTGTAATTAGTTGCATGTACATGTACTTTATTCTAGAAATGAAAAATAATACAAAAGGATGTGAATCTATGGCATGTAAAACATTGCACTATTTAACTAAACTTGCTAGTCATGATCAAACACTTGTGATTAGTTTTTAGAATAGCATAGTAGTGAAACATTTTTCACGCCATATGGATGTATTTATAATGTTATGTTGAGTAGAACAGGCTGAAATAATGTTCAAAGAGTTTCCAAGCATTACACATAGGATGACTCTCATACAATCTATATCTCTGTGATCTCTCAATCTTTAATTCAGTACATGTACTTGTTTGATTTGGCCATTACAGAGTCACTCACTCTTGGTTTATGAGGAGGAGTACCCCCTGACAGACACCTCTGATTTCTGTAAACTCTTGACCAATTCCTCCAGAGGAGTGACTGTCACAAACTACACCTGCAATAGGTATGTAACATGAATTAACCGACAGCTACACCTGTAATAGGTATCTAAATACTATACATTATCCAATAAAAGGAATGGCCAAACTCTGTATCTTGAATTGATACACTGTAAGCTTATGAAATTTTGATGCTGAGATATGAATTGGATTATTTTCATATAAAGTAACTGGATTTATTTATTTGATTAAACATTTTATAAATATACCGGTATATTTGTAAATAAATATTGAGTGCCTTCTAGCTTGGATGAAAGAAATTTATCAGAAAATATTACACTCATAAACATAAGATAGTACGCATGACCGTGATATGCCGGTACTGTTACAATAATTGACAGATTTGTGGAAAATGAGGAAGAAATGCTGTATCTGTTGGCCTATGTGGGTCCTCTGATCGTGGCCGTAGATGCCACCACCTGGAACCACTACCTGGGGGGAATCATTCAGTATCACTGTGGTATCAGACTTAATCACGCGGTGCAGATTGTAGGGTATGATCTGACAGGTAGGTTAAGTACCGGTATGTGTTGTACATTTATGTGTATATGTGTTAAGTATGTGTTGTATGTGTACATGTGTTAGTGTTGATAATAAAAGTGTTTGTAAAAATGAGATTATTTTCAGCTACATGTACCAGTGTGTTCACTTGTTTGATGTTTTTAGGAGATGTACCATTTTACATAGTGAGAAATTCATGGGGAACTGATTTTGGAAACAATGGGTACCTTTATATCAAATATGGAGAAAATGTGTGTGGTAAGAATTTTTTTTTATGGAGGGGTACTTTTTAATATATCAAATATGAAGAAATTGTGTTTGGTAAGAATTTTTCTTTTCTTTGAAGCAGACTGCTTCATCAAACATAATGAAGATTTCCAAGAGGAAGCTCAAATGTTTTGATTTGTTTCAGGGATAGCAACAGAAGTTTCAACTGTTAGAGTCTTATGACCTTACGTAGTCATGAAATACCAAAGTTGACCTCAAAAAAAAAAAAAAAAACTGAAAGAAGGAATACCGTCTATGAAAAGCCTGGAATTTTTATCAATTATTTAAGATGTTTGTCAGGATGTGTATTTAAAGAAAATATCTTTGAAAAATAAGCATTTTTATTTATACAACAGTCAACTCATGAACGTTTATACATATTGAGGTTGATGAATTTATGTGCAATTACATGCAATATAGAATTAAAAAGTTAGGCTGTAATTTTATAAAAAATTAAGCACATTAACAAAGGGAGATCTGAAAGTGTCTACACTTTTTGTTCTTTTTTATATATTATTAACATCATTAAATTAATTTGGTTTCAGAATATATGTAACAGATACTTGAATTGTTTTATTTCAATTCAATTCAATGGTTTATTGACATCACCATGTTGGCATACAGTCAAAATGAAATCAAATGACAGACAAAAGAATATTATAACATAAAGGCTATAGCATGCAAGACAATTTTATACAATTCTTCATAGTCCCTGGAACTGTTTTCTCTGCATAAAGCATTTATCTAAAAAGACACATAGACGTTTTGTAGTATTATAATCACTTGGATTAACAATTCCTTTAATGGAATCAATACCACAGTATAATTTATCATTAAAAATATATTTATTTATATATTTATATATATTTATAGTTATTTTTCATCTTTTTTTTGTCACTTCATAATACAAATACAAATATTTGTATTTTTCTGCCAAAATCAACATCATGCTGTCTTCCATTTTCTTTGTATGATTATTAGCTTACCGGTATAAATGAGGTTTCATATGTCTCGATCACTTGTTACATTTTCCAATAGATAAATAGACATTTACCATGAGGTACATGTTGATACAAACCAGATTTACAAGGTTAACAAATTACTAGTATATTTTTTCTCTATTGATGATGTATTGATCTTTTCTATGCTCTGATTTTGCTTTTGAAATAGCCCAATGGTAGAAAACTAAATAAGATTTCTGTTTGAGAGGTTATATATTCTTTAATAAAAGTTATGATTTAAAAAGCTTGATTTGAAGTGTTTTGATTTTTTAAGTACTGTTAAAGAACATAACATGGTACAGAATACTATTTCGAAATATTATATAAATTAAAAACTACATAACTCAATTTCGGCAAGTAATTAAATCTTATAAGACATAATGGAAACTAGCTATATTTCAAAGATTTTCTTTTATTTCAATATAATGTGATATAGCTATATATTTTTAATCTTACAAAATACCTTTTAATTTAATTAGATCAGGGAGATAGTTGCATTTAATAAAATTTCACAACAACACGAAATCAGTTATAAATGTACATTGAAGATGCTAAAATGCCATGTAATATTTCAACGGAAATTTTAAAATTCTTAAATGACTCATTCTTTAATTTTTTTGGACTTTTAAAATAGCATGAAATTGCTTGTCGACCAAATAATCAAAAAGTGACAGTTGTTTCAATTAGCTCTGCATCATCCCGGAACTTTAGCGTTTGTTCAATTTGAAAAATGCGGTTCTATTTTATTTAGTATCCGGTAATTTGCGCATGCTCATTTTAACTTCTATGGAAACAAACAATATGGCCGACAGTGAGGAAAGATTGTGAAAACCTTGAGGGTTTTTCATTAATTTAATGAAACTTACGTGAAATATATGTATTTGCACAAAACGGAAACAAGGATTCTGGTTCGTTTCATTATTTTAAAGGTTAGAAAAAAAATTTGTATACGAACTTATTCAGCGAATATGAATTTAATATGAGCTTTGAGAAATACATCACTCGAACATTGCAACAGCTGCTAAATTGAATGCTTTTGAAAAATATATAGCTATTTGTTAATGTCAATCAAATCAAGCTACAGTTAAAGAAAACTTTTCGCTAATTTGACACGATCGATAACAAAATAAAAGAGCATCATTGATAATATTCTTTGATTAATAATTATCCATCTGTGAATATTTCAGGAAATGTCTGCAATGTTTTGAAAATCATTCAAAATGCCAATCACAAAGATTCCAATTATCCATAAGTTTGGGATAATTTCCCATAGTCAGCGATTAGAACTCCAGGAGCGTCTCCTAAAACAATCCTATTTACAGAGTCTGCAGAGTCAGAAGGCACTCGTTAAATCTAGGTAGGTTGTACTGGCATACGCCAATTCTTACCACGGACCATTTCTCTTACGTCATTTTATATAAAACATATAAAATTATATACAAAAAATGACATAACAATGCACAGGCAAGAAATGGTTCTAATATACAAAAAATGATGTAACAATGCACTGGCAAGCAAGAGTACTTAGCGAGTATTGGTCGCACGCCAGTTATGTTTTCATTTTCTTTAAAAAATTTCACGTCTTATGATGTTTGGATGATATATTAATATTTTGATACTGGAATATATAAAATTAATTTCTTTTGAAGTAAAAATCCATTAGAAGTTTCTGAAGAATTTATTCGGAATTACAACAGTAGCCAAGATTTGGAAGATAGGGAAAAATATGAAGTGACAGCACACAAGATGTTAGAAAGAGCAAAGGTAGAGTACCATTGTGCCATTAAAATATATTGGTAAAATTCTTTATATTGATTTACCGGTAATAAAAAATACTTGTATAACACCACTTCAAAATTTTTAATTTTTCTAACTTTTCATTTTTGTTTTTATTTTAGAGGAGAGCAGGCCTTCGGAAATGTGGCACTGGTCCTTATGTCAATCTTCCTATGGCTTGGACTGAGTTAGCACAGCTAGCACAATGTAAAGGAAAGATACAAGAAGGTAATTATGATTTCCGGGAAAATCAGATGTACATTTTGCACAAAACCACAATGTATAAATGATGTGTATTAATTAGTCATCAGAATATGTATCAGTCTGATTAAAATCAAACCTTATCAGACTGAATATGTATTTTTTTAGTTTTAAATGTATATGTGAATTTAATTCATAGAGAAGACACTATTCGTTTTGATGAATAATCATGTCATCACGTAGAATAGTACATACACTTAAAGGCTGAACATTTTACAAACGCCCCCTTTTTTACCTGAGTGTACAAACTTCAATACGATGCCGCCTGTCAATCATGTTTGAAACAATCGCGCTCAGATAGATTGACGTGATCGTCCGAGCGTGATCTGGCCATGCAGGTCCATGGAATACTGTTTACTAGCAAATAACAACATTATCTTTGATATCAGCCGTCGTGTATTTTTAACATTACCGTACATTTAGTAATTGAAATTACCCAATTTATATTCTTATAAATTCCACAAAGATGAGCAGCTCCAAAATATATCAAATTTTCTTTTTAAAACAAACGTATGAGCTACTTAAGTTTTATATACTGATACTTGGTGCACAAGTTGGGAAACGAACTCCATCGTCGGTCATCGTAACATGGCTGCCTACATTCCACATTTTTATTGATCGCATGGTTTTCTTAACATACTATAATTTGTTGAAATTAACTACATTAAACAATGTCAAGTGCTAAACACATTGTACTGAGCTATGATATTCTTAAAGCAGAATTAATTTACTGCAATTATTCACTTGTGCTTTACACAAGTGTGTTTAGAGAAAATTCGGACGACATAGACTTTGATGTAGAACGTACAATGGGATTCAATTCCATGTAAAGTCGCTTCATATGGACATTTAGAACAATAAGATATTCCAACTAAGACCAATTATGACTAATTATTTATTTCCTGTGTATTAATTTGCTCCCTGTCTATAGAGATAAGCAGCGTTCACGACCGCAGGTAGACTGCAAGCCTCGGAGGCTTTCACACCTCTATAAAATAAGCCCCGCCCTCACCTGAGATTTACACCCGGTAAAAATGTTTGGCCTAAAAAAAAAAAATAATGATTTATTTTACATGTATATCTGTTGCAGTAAATCATGATAATCCAATATTATACTATGATTTGTCCACCACACATTGTTACATCTAAATATTCACGTAATCAGAGATGTAATTCTAAAAGGACATTTTGTTTATTAGAATGCCTTGATGTTTTAATTACCTCCCTTGACCAGTCTCCTCTGGAGAAGTACCACATTCCTGCTCTGTTTTTTCTGGCTGAAACCATGCTATATTGGCTGAGGACAGATGCTGTCCATCAACCTTATCTCCGCACAGGAGAAATCAAACTACTGAAGGTGAGGCACAGTTTCTCAGAACAATAGGGACTGAATTTCCTAAAATTTATTAGATACTTCATGCAAAGCATATTTGTAAAGTGTAATATCAGCTATTTTTGTTACAAACAAAATCATTGTATATGGATATAATTTTATATACATTTTATTAACTCTGTTTATGGTTGTAGATGGGACAATTGACATTTACCAGATTATTTTACCATCACATGGCTGGACAGCTGCAAGGACAAATTGACTTCAAAAACCGACTATTTACCTATCTAGATGGTATGACATTATCCTAACACTGCATTGTATTTATTATTTCATCGAATTGCTAAGCACTACTGGCACTTGCTGAAGACAAACTGTCTCTAATCTCCTGTACATCAATAGAATGATCTTAGACAGACCTGTAAGAACTTTTTTTCTAGGTCTGGGTGACTGCCAGGAGGCGTACAGTCCCTACCCTAATGCTCTCCTGTCTCTACGATTTATCATATCTGTGGGTAAGATCATTATGGCGGATTCTCAGGTAGAGCCAGGAGAAGTCAAAGAGGGAGATAACATGACCATGTCAAAACCCAGGACACCTCTAAGTCGTCCAAGTGCAGTAAGTATCTGTATGAAGGTACTTCATGCATAAAAAAATTGAATGTTTTTGATACGGGGTACTTCACTTATATAATTCAAATATTTTTGTTCTTTGTTATTTTGTATATCTTTCCATAGTAAAGGAACTTGCTTGAATTTTGTAAACTCTTTAGCTGAGAGGATGATTTTGGTTTGTGGTTGTTTGCTTTGGCAAGCAATTTTAGCCAACATACCGGTAATTTATATTTGATAATTCCTCATTATAGTACAGCGCTAAAAGCACAGCACAGTCAGGGTCCAACAGACACGAACCAAGGGAAAGCACTCATTCAGCACACAGTGCAGGTGCTATTAGTAGCAGTGTCCACGACCTGAGCCCCACTCTCTGGCACGCGCTGGATGTGTGGAGGTGCACTAACCACCTGGGTGGGGGACTAGCTGAGGCACTAAGGGCCCTAGCTACCTGTGGCATGGGACTGTCAAATGAAAACTGGTAAAAAAAATCTCAACAAAACTTTAATAT
Source organism: Magallana hongkongensis (assembly GCA_016163765.1). Taxonomy (NCBI): domain Eukaryota; kingdom Metazoa; phylum Mollusca; class Bivalvia; order Ostreida; family Ostreidae; genus Magallana; species Magallana hongkongensis. The sequence continues at coordinate 9,716,459 of WFKH01011581.1, read as the reverse complement.
CTGTTGAATTTACCCTTGATTTCCAGTACATTATTATTATTTTAACAGCGTAAATCTACACACATCTGATGGTCTTTTTCTTTTGTTTTAGGATTGACACCATGGTAGCACTTGAAATTTTAGCAGAAGCAGCCAAGACTAACATTGCTGCAATGAAAATCCTCCACAGCTTAGCACGAGGAGTGAGGCCAAAGGTCAGAGGAGGATCTGCACCCAGCACCTCACGTTCTGATGCCTCAGGTACTGAAAACATATTTGTGAATAATTGAGATTATTGAATATTATATGGAGCAGTTATAAATAATTACATGTATGTTATGATATATCATACAGATGTGTACAGTGTATCTACTGATGAGGAGGATACACAAAGGGAGAGGGACTCCAAAATGAGCATTCCGTCTAGCTCCAAACCAACACTGAGTGACATCTATGAAAGAAGTGAAGAGGACAAGGATTCCGAGAAGAAGCTCTCCAGACATTCAAGACGCGGAGATGTTGAAATGACATCCACCGAGCCGGAAATAAAACAGTTTCCACTGCGAAGGTCCAAACCAGTGGCTCTTAGTGTTGAAAATCTAGAAAAATTTGATTCTAAATTGGCGTCCAAGGATTCTCCTAACACAGGTCTGAAAGGACCTGGCCCTCGGGAAGTCTCATTTGGGGAGATCAAAAAAGAGAGAACTAGTATAACACAAGGATCTGACAGACCTCGGGTGACCCAGGGCTCCATGCGGACTGGGAGTTTTGTCACTGAGCCCGTACCTGGCACAGGGTGGAGGGTTGAGGTGGGGTCAGATCTACCTGAGGGACGAGCCTCCGAGGCCAGCTCTGTCCCCACATACACAAATCTACCAGTAAGTAAACCAAAGAAATGTTATAACAGAATATAATTTCCACTACAAGTCAATTTGTGCCTCACATGAATTTCACAGGAAAAGAGCATTTACATGAGCTTCACATGAAACTTTCACATGGAACTCACTTCACATGAATTTCATAAGAAAATCACTTGCTTGAATTTCCTGTGAACTTTTTTTTGTGCTAGCATTCTCAAAATCATATCAAACACACTGAACAAGTGAATTTTTTAGAGTTGAAATTTATCTGTATGCTCTTTTCATGTGAATTTCATTTTAAAAATTTCTCATGTTCATGTTAATGTGATACATGTATTAAAATTGCTTTTGTAGTTGTTTTTAATTTCTTGAAATTCTGCTTTGTTTCAATGATTCATTACTCTTTCAAAGATAGCAGTTTTTTCACATATTATTTTTATGTCATCATCAATGGACTGAAGATATTTCTTATTTCATATAGCGCCAAGACACCCCTGGCATCAATGGTTGGCACTGGGAGGTGGCCATCACCTACACCGACATCTTGTGTGATATTTGTCTCCATGGCGGTACAGCCGGAATCCAGAAGATGGCGCTGATGGGAGTAAACAAGGAGCTGACGGACCCCTTCCAGAGGGGCTTTGTCAGTATCCCCCTGGCCAGTGCTGGGCTCCTGGACCTGGCCTTCTTCCATGCTGCCAGTGAAACCAGGGATGGAGGTAAATCACTGTTGTCAACTTTATGAAACAACAAATATATTTTGGAAAAAAAAAAACCAAACTGTGGTTTTATAAATATTTGTGGGTATCAATTTTTGTTGATTGAGTGATAATGACAGTTTCAAGGATATATTAATTTGTAATTTGTTATATTAATAATGTTTCAACCAATACAATATGTTATTAGATATTGTACTTTAATGAAAATTTAATTTTGTTGATCAACTCAACATCAAATACCACAAAAACTTTTATTTAACAAGGCCGGGTCTAATTTGTTCTGCCCTAGATTTTTTAATGAAATTTTTTACACAAATTTCTACTAATATAATTATTATTTTAAGATAAAAAAATCAGACATTTACCACATCGTTTGTTTAGGGGGTTATCTTGAAGTTTGTTAATTTTTAACACAGGACCCTATGGGATTTTGCTTGAAATGTATCAATTTTGCACATTTTTTTTCATTTTTTTTAAACTTCTACCCTAGGGATTTTTTTTCTGTTCTACATATGAAAGTTATTGTTAAAAAAGCATCAAATGATCAAATTTAAAAATCTGTTACCTCCTGGTTTGTTTTAGGGGTCTTGTCAAAGTTTTTTTTTGTATGCTCAATTTCCCAGATTTGTCAGATAATGGCTATTTTTTATTTGACAAAGGCTAAAATGGTGACTTTTATGGTATAATTAAAACATTCAGACATATTTAAGAGATAAATATTTAATATCATATATTAAGGATCATAAATATAAAATACATGGTTACTGTCTTGAAATACATGTATTAAGCTATATTTAGGCGGGGTAAGAAAACGTGACAGAGGGATAGGCTTGCTGAAACCTCTTCAAGTTTATGACCCGATCCCAAATATAGCTTATATTTCAAGACAGTTATGTTAATTCTACAATATAATATCAATCTTACGCTTCAAACGAGTTATTTTTGACAAATTTGGCTGAATATCTGCAGTTGAAACTGTAACGTCATGGCATCAACCAAGCAAAAAGATGACTTGACAATGCAAATGAAACGCTGCGCGAAAGTGTGCCTACTCAAACTGTACTCGGCCTCGTTAACAGAAATTTATGAAACTACAGTATTTTGGATTTTAAAATATGTTCAAAAGAGAAACAAAAATAATGAAATAACTACATACATATACATATAGTTTTATACAGGAGAGTGAAAAAGTTTTGATACTTTTCTAGGTCCAAATGATTGGAGCTGGAGAATTCGCTTTGGTTCTATCCAGTCCCTAGTGAAAATCTGCCGATGTCTGTCCTCAGACAAGAACCGGGAAGGAATGAGGACAGCGGCCTGGAACATACTGATCAGGGCCCACTCTATGGAGAAAGACGACAGAGTGCTAGAGGCCCTGAAAGTGGGACAGGTAGGGATCCTTAATTCATCAAACACATGCATTGTTCGTTGCTTTATTTACAAAATTATTTTTGTTAATACCGGTAAGTAGCTTTGAATGTTGATATATAACATGAGTTGTGCTATTGCAGGTCCATACTGATCTGGAGAGTCTTCTTGCAAAGAAAGATGCAGTCAATCCCACAACCATTGGTTCAAAAATTGCCAGCGGTAAGCTTCCTTTTTCTTCTAGAGAGATGATTACTTAATACCAGTAGTCCGTCTTCTTCAATTTCATGTTGTTTTTTTTTAATCCTATCTTGTATTCAGATATTCTTTCAGATATTCTTTAACAGCTTTTTAACCTGTTGTAGGACTATCAATGATCTACCTGCCACCACTACCCCCCGCAGTAGAACCCTACATCCCCCCTCCAATGAAACACAGCCCACCCACACCTCCCCTCAAGAAGGAGCAGACGCCCAGAGCGGACAAGAAAATGAGAACCTCTCTCAAGTAAGCACTCATCCTATACAAATATGACAATTATTTTGATGATTATATAAGAATAATTCAAGAATTGCATTATCAATAATATTCATATAATGAACAAAGAACATCCTCCCTTGTTCCACGAAATAAGCAGACTTTCACCATCTGACCTTGGTTTTGTAGGGAGGAGATAATGCTGGCCACTGCTCTCTATGAGGAGCCACCAAACTTTCAGACAAGGACAGGGTTTGATCTGAGAAGAATTGTTGAGGACCAGGTGAGCTCTTATTTTAAAAAATTTAAGAGTTGTTTGCCTGCTTGAAAATGAAAGAAAAAGTTTGCAAGCTCACATACCCACTCTCCCCCATTACTTGACAATGCTACACATAATGAATGACAGGGTATGCATTATATACACAAAATAATTCAATAAAGGGGCAGAGCTCACCCAAAAATCAACAGATCAAAACTTCCTACAAATATGCACATTTATTCTTTTGTCTTTAACAACAAAAAAATTCCAAAATCAAAAGGGTCGAAATTCCAAGACTTGTGTGGAAGCATCCTCAAGTAGGGTAGATTCAAGTTTGAAAATATGGAATCCAAATTTCCTGGTAATATGTTCATCTACACATTTTTCCTAAATACATGTACCTAAAAAAAATTTTGTGAAATTCTGTGCAACAGTTCAAGAGGAGTTGCACTTACAAATAGTTCATTACTATATTTAATATATGGCCAAAAATTCGTAAGTTCAAACGGGCAGAAATTCCCAGGTAAATAACGGAATCTGGTTTTCCTGGGAATATGCAAATCTACACAATGTTTCCTAAATACCTACAAAGTTTCATGAAATTCCAAGAAGTGGTTTAAGATGGCTCACTACACCTTGAAAATGTTTTTCAAATCAGCAGAAAATCACTTGATTATGAAAGATTGCATGATGAATAAGAAGTATAAAATCAAATAAGTCTAAATATGCACTTTTGGATAAAAATTATAATTTCCAAAAAATGATTAGTAAATATGAACAATAGCCCCAGGCGGATTCGAACTTGTGATCTGCGGTTCGCAAGCCCGATACTTTAGCCACTTAGCTATGATGATAGTCAAACAAAATCATTGATATAAACAATTCAACAAAACATTTAAGTATAAGCCTTGATGTAGTGAGGTCCTTAAGAGGAGTTGCGCTTATAATAAAAAAAAAACAGGACTTACGGACTGACGGACTGATGGATGGGTCAAAATCATTATACCCCTCGCGACTTGATGTGTGGGGATAAAAAATTCTTATTAATGGTTTAAATATTTAATCTATCATGATTAGAATGAGTACATACCAGTACCTCTGGTACATGAAGGAATATGCTGAATCAATGTACCAGTATACTAACTGCAATTTATCACATTCCAGACATCCAAAATAATTTCGTTCATCAGGATAATTTTGCTTTTTATGTACATGTAAATGCATAATAATTTACATTATAGTGGAGAAAGGAACTTCAAATAGAGCTGGAGGCAGAGGAAAAAGAGAGACAGAAGAAATTAGAAGCTCGACAGAAAGAAGAGGAGGAAAGACAGAGAGAAATAGCTGAGCTAAAGGCTGGGAAGTTCAAGAAGAAGTCAAAGAAAGCAGAGACAGAGTCTGAAGAGACAACAGAAGACAAGGCTGGAAACTTGGGGGAGAGGCCATTTGTGGAGGAGGAGGGGGGTAGTGAGAATAAAACATCAGAAGAGTGAAGGAGGGGAGACAACTCTTGCTGTTATTGAAATCTGCGATACAATGCTACTGCTGTATGCTAGTGTTAAGTCTGTGTTAAACCCACTATTGTACTGCTTGATGATGCTTATACCTGTTATCTATAGATATGGTATATTAAATTTCACAAAAAGAAATTTGGTTTTTTTTAATGTATTTATCATAATTGTTACATGTGTAGTCAACTTCAATTTTTTTTTTACTTTATAAGGAGAGGTTCAATATTGATTTTAAACTAACTATTCTTAGTTTTATTTCTAAACTGATGAGTTGCAGTTTGCAAAAATAGCTTGGAAATGCTCTTGTTTCAGAACTGAACTTTCGAAGAAATAGGAGATGGAAAATGTTAAATTATTTTTTATTGAAAAATAAAAGAATTTAACAAATTTATATAACAATTACAGACCACATACACTTACTCTCAAGCTAAACAGAAAGGTTTTACACATGGAGTGATTGATCACATGTTTTATTATACTTTCATGTTAAATACTGAAATCTGATTGGTTTAGACCAGTTGACAATTCGTTCTCTTACCCTCAGCGTTAGCAACACGCTTGGCAACGGGCCGACAGAACGAATTGTTACATGCGCATAAATTATGCGCGTACGGTTCGCCGTTAAATTCACGTCATTTCTATATAAAAGCAGTAAAATTTTCTCTAAAATTAAGACATTCAGTATAATAAAATAAATAGTGCCTGTTTGG
>WFKH01011581.1:9676333-9705475 GCA_016163765.1 Magallana hongkongensis | reverse complement strand
TGTGTACATCAGTTTTGTTATCGTTCCAGACATATCAATTGATTAAAACATTTTTAAAAAAATACATCTAGATAATTGATTGTGCATATTATAGTTAGCCTATAGATAACCTACATATGTAGGTATCTACAGCTAGTGAGGTCGCCTAATATGTAAACGGTGTGACCGTTGGACCGAGCGCAGATTTAAGGAGGCTGATTTGGGTTTTTTTGCGTAAAAACTACAATAGCAAAACTCTTTATTTTTTAACCATATGTAATTTACACCAACTATAGTTTATTTGCGAAGTTTCAAGAAAATCTATCATCTGGTTCTTTTTGGGGGCCATCTCAAAATACAGGCACATTTACTATTTCCGAAGACACAACTTTTACGTTTTACGTATGAAACATGACGTCATAATTGAGACTGAGCACGCGACGTTTACTTTAACTTTGGCTTATAATTTGAGTAGGCAGGCGGATCCTTAGGGTACTGTCTGCGTTTCAAACCAAAAATCTGCGCTCGGCCCAACGGTCACACCGTTTACATATTACCGAGCGCAGCGAGAGGCAGGCGAAGCCCGCCTCGCGAAGCGAGGATTAATGGTAACGTATATATAAGAAAATCAGTGAAAAATGAGATTTGAATCAGCGGTACTAAGGGCAAAAAAATTTTCTTCCAGCCCTCGGCGCCGCCATATTGGCCGCCATTTTGTTAAAAAAAGTTAACTCGATCATTAAATGACTATCGCTTGTTGATGTTTTTTGCCCCGAATCTCGATCAAAAACTTTCCAATGTTTAATTGAAAGTAATTAAGATGAAAATCAAACTGCACTGTGTTAAATCTGCGCTCGGTCCAACGGTCACGCCGTTTACATATTAATTTTACCAAGTTGATGAATTGAATTTTTTCTACTTTTTTTCAGTCTCTAACTGATCGAGCTTCGGGGAAACGTCTGTTTTCCCGATATGTGTCGTTCCGCAGTTTTCTTCCATTTTTATCGGTGAAGGTTTCTTTTTTCGCTTGATGTCCAAACTGGTCTGTTGTTTTTTTTTTGGTTTTTGGGGGGGGTTTTTTTTTTTTTTTTTTTTTGCTTCACTATATAATCACTAAATGCATTTCTAAGCGGTTTTGTGTATTTTATTTTATTTACTTTAAAATCGCCTTAGGATCTGTTTCTAGATCTTTACATTTTTTTAATTAGTTGCCGTTGCGCCGCCTCAAACGCTGAAGTCGTCATTTACGTCAAATTCAAACTTCAACTTTTCTCACGTACATTATGCTAAAAAAAAAATCTCTAAAAAATGCGCCATGGCTAAATTTTTTATTGGGCAAATAAAGAAACAATGCAGAAATTTTAATTCTTTTTTTCCTTATTCTTTAAATGTTTTATTCGAAGAGTTATTTTCTTCGCGATATTCTTTTCTATATGCCAATTTTAATTTTTTGTTATTGTCATTGCGCCGCATGTCAAATCTATGATGTAGTACATGTATGTTTTACAAACTTGATCTCATACAGTATCTAATTAATATCGACACATAATTTCAATGCAAATAATTTAAACCCGTTGTGACACAAACTTCATCTTTCTGTGTCTTCTATTAACTGAATAACGTCACTTGTCAACGTAAATTTTGGGAAAAACCGCGTGTATCGGTTTTTTTCTGTATCCATTTACATGTACATTTTGTATCTTTCTTTATAATTGAATGAAAAGATGTTTATGTATCTCATAAAATTAACAATATTGATGACTTATACTGACTATAAACTAATTGATTTTTATTTTTTAATACATTGGTGGATCAAAGTTTACAAATCATGTAGACTAAGTCATTTTTTACCATTGAATTCATTGCTATTTTTTTCATTAATTGCCGGGTTCAATAAAATGAACACTTCACACAAAATTAAAATGATTAGCCTTTCTATTTTTCTTGTTTATGCTTTAAAGCATATTAAAACTTTAAAAAAAAATTCCACACTGTCCCTAACAAAAAATAAGCAGCTGTATGTCACGTGACTCGGTAATGGAGAAAATGATCCACTAAAGAAGAAAAGATCGTTCATCAAAGTACAGCGATAATTTTTATTTAATCAGTTGTTGTTGGGAAAGAAATATATGATGTTATAAGTCAAGCATGGTACAATAAAACAATGTTGTATTATGAATTTAACTCGGGCTTGGTTACGCACTATCAACGCGAATTTACTTAGTGATTCGTTATCGGCGACTCATGCATTTACACTTTATTTAAATTTCTCGTCAGAGGTGCAGTTTTTAAAAGCATATTTTTAATGTAGACATTAATTTATATATACTGTACTATATAAATTGCTTGCTTCCGGACAAATAAAACATGTAGGTAGCATCGTTTTTTAAATGGGGGAGCAGACTTATCTGAAACCTTGACAGCATTCTTTATTTCCTTTATTTTACCTGCTCTCAAAAAGGGGGGGGGGGGGCACAGCTCCAAAAATCATTTTTCTATATCAGTGTAAAGAGAAAAATGTTTGCTGCGAGAAAAAATGAGGGAGGGGGCAGTCCCCCCCCCCCCCCCCCCCCCCGATACTACATGCATTTTTCAAAATTGCGCCCCCTTGGTGTCTGTCTCGTCTCGTGATTTTGACGTCACAGAAGTTTCTCGAAGACTATATCAACAGTGGCAGTGGGTTTTCCTTGGCTTGGAAGAGCTCAACAGCCTTTTCAAAGTAGTTTTGGAGTATATTATGAAAATTTTCCTTACTGAAAGGTGAGGCATTTGTGCAAATTTTCAGAGATCTATTAATCACAAAGTTGATGCAATGTTGAATCATGGCTAAAAATAACTTTGGCCTATCTCGAACTGTCATCGATATTGTACGATGATAAATTTTATAAACAGGGCCATGGTTTTTCCGGTATGATATAATTGTCTAAATCATGCATTAACAGTTTTAATAACGATGGCCTAAAGTGAAACGTGCACATGCAGATAACGAACAATTAATTAAGCTAGTGGCACGTGGTGATTTTACCCACTATTATAAGTGTGGGGGCGAGTTCATCAGGCACCGGATGAATTCGCCCATGCGCAATAGAGATCCTCAATGTCTGCGCGTTGTTGATAGAAGCTATCATACTTATATAAAGATATTTCAAGCCTACTGGTAAGTTGTTGGTGATTCTTATAGGTTTCCCCGACTATCTCGCCATCAGAGCGGTGGAAAACACGATAAATGGCGTTGCGAGCTGGGTGAATTTTGATGTGAGTGGGGAAAATTGAAAATTCAATGCAACGCCGAGACAACGCGATAGACGCCATTTTGAAAAATAAATTTTGAATGTCATTACTCATAGTTTTGTACTTGCGGTGAGCCGCCGAGTGTTTATTTGTTGAATATTGGTTTGTTTTATTTATAATTCATTGATTGTGTGTACTTTGAATGTATTATGGCTCAAAAGGTGTTGGTAGGGGGGCCCGGAAACTTCCGGATGGCCGGTACATTCAGTCGGAGGGAAATGGCCAGGATGGCATGGTAGGTACCTTCAGGGAATAGCGGCAGGGAAGGGGTTTCATCTACCAGTAGGGTACATTTTGACCCGAGGCTGTTTAGCACACCCCGAGGGGAGGGTGCCCCTGGTAATAATGTCACCCAGTATGAGCAGGTTGATATGTCGCTCACTCAAACGGGGGGGTGGATCCAAGAGTCAATGGGAGAAGTACACACAGAATGATCTCGAGAAGAGGCAGTGAGTGCTTGAGGAACGGGTCCCACTGGACCAAAAATCCTTTTCGCCACTTTAGCGCGGCACGAAGAACGACCTGTGTTTTACAATTATATTATCAGCAATCATATCACATATACATGTGCATGTACATGTTTATGTAGGCCTATATGTTTTAGTTATCCCCTCGCGCAACTTGTTGCGAAGGGGATATAACATCGCTACCGTACGTGTGTGTGTGTGTGTGTACTCCATTTCAACTTTCTAGTAAATTCCAAGAAAACCCCTCATGAATATCCATCAAACTTTGTACACTTCTTTGGCATGGTAAAAGGACAAACCCTGTTGATTTCCAAATCAATTGATTAAGTATTTTTTTAAATTATCGTAAAAAACGAAGTTAAAAACATGAATTTTATGTACGACTTGACAATAGACATTTCCGGTAATTTTATGTACGACTTGAAGTTAATCGCTACCGTATACAGTTCAAATCAACAACTTGACATTTTTTGGGATTTAAATCTAGTAAAGGTAAAAAAAAAAAACGTTTTGTAGCATTGGAGTGTTAGACGAGTGCCCATAGTTAAAAGTTGAAGCGGGCAAGAGATTTAAGTCTTCCGATTTACATCGAAACAAGCAGTCGACTTTCGGACAAATTTTTCCGTATTACTTACAATAGAACTAGTCCAAAATTCAGTAGAGACTTTGACAGATATCGCACATTTATCACGCGAAAATTGTTTTATATTAATAATAACTGCATATATATCTTCTTTACTTTGGGTTAATTATAATACGACAACTAGCAACTAGAATTTTCCATCAGAGCAGACTACAGAGCGCTTGATTTTCAGCTACGTTTCATAATGTATACGGATCGTTTATGTATGCTTATATAAAAATGAATGTCACTAAATGAATCTAAATTATTAAACTTTAAAAGTATATGTGTTGAGTTTCTGCTAGGAATAGGAAAACTGTACAGACACGTAAATGTAAACCCCCTCCCCCAATTTATACACCACAAAGCTTGGGGATTGGGATTAAATAGATACTATGTATTCAAAGTGGTTTAAAGAAATACTTTCTTATTTTGATCTGATAAATTTACATGTATTTTCCTAAATAATGTATTCCCCTGTACAATAAGTCATGTCGTGAGGGGATGCTCCGCTTAGCGGTGCCCTTGTTATTAATATCTTGAACTTTTTAAATATGCATCTATTGTAATTGATAAATTTTTTGTATGTACATATGCACTCTCCTCATTGACATGTTTTCATTTGCATCACTAAATGATTTCCATGAAGTATGGTATCAATTAAGCTTTTGAAAAGTTAAAATACTAAATTTATACAGTTCTAAGTTTGAGATAAAATAAAAACCAAAACACTTCTTAAATAAAGAAACAAACACATAGTAGATAAGAAGATGGAGTAAAAGCCCCAAAGACATAAAATTATTTCTTCTGTTCTAGACTTATTTAAAATTAAGAAGCTACAAGTTTACAATCCCTCATTTTGATAAGCCAGATGTAAATATAAAATATTCTGCTGGGTTTTATGTCAATAAGTTGCATGCAACCTCATACTACACAGCTTCAATAAAAAGTTTTTTTTATCAATGTGCATATTACAATAAAAAAATTCCTTTGAAGAACTGCCCATATTTGTCCCACTTTGGTGTCACTTTGAGAATAAATAAATATTTTTGGGAGGCAAATATGTTGCTGTCTGTAAGTCATAAGAAAACTGTCATCACTTGCAGTACTCTGATGATTTCTATGGCAACCGGCTGCATTGCATAATGTTTCATAACTTCTAAACTTGGGAACAAATATTATTTAAGATTTTTGGCTTAAAATTTTAAGCTTATGATATATATCTTATTCTGTTCATAACTAAACAGGGTTGTGGTTAACAATTGAAACCTTAGGGTCATGTGGGCCCCCAACTTTTCAAAGTCTATGTGCCCACAGTTAAACTTACGGGCCCACATACTACATCAATAAATTCTATTAAGAGTAAACGTCTGTATGTCGTATATCGTCATTATCAAGTCGTACATACGATCAATCTTTTTTTTTTACAATGTCTCTGTAACACAATAACGTTTAATTACCGTATATACTCGCTTATAAGTCAGTATTCTGGGAGTAAAAAATTGAATAAAAACTAGGGCCCGACTTATAGGCGTGACATACAATCAGATAATTTTTCCACTGGGTAAAACTTCGTTTTTGGGTGCCATTTTGCTTCCAACTTTTGACTTGCTATCCCTATACTTGACAAGTTTATTTTTTAATTACTAAAAAGATAAACACATTAATAAATGCATTGAAAGTTGCAACTGTATTTCTAAAAAATATAAACAAGTTTTATTTGATAGTATTTTTTATTTAAGCAGTCAATTATTTATGCCTGAGGTGATAATAGCTGTAGGTATAAATGTACTTAAAACAACACAGGCAAGCACTGAGTTTATGAGGCTAATTAGCAACCCTAATCAGTCAGTAGGGGATAAAATCACTGTCATTTTATTTTGAGTAGCATTTAAAATAGTTTTTGAGCTGTTATCCAGTTGTAATGAGTGTTTAAAAAAAATAATGGCGTCCAAAATCGAAAGTTACCGTACTAATCTCAAGAAAGATAACTCTGTTTACAAGAAAACTATTAAAAAACATGGCGCCTAAAAGCGATCTATTGGGATCAAACAGCAATTTCTGTTTAATACTTAAAAATTAAACACATGAATAAATGCTGGTCTGTTTAAAAAAAAATAAAGATCGTTTTATTATTATTCCTATTCTTAATTAATTACACCTGACTGAGGTGATAATAGCTATATTGGTGGCTGTAGGTATAGCATGTCACCTAAAACAACACAAGCTAACACACCAGTTTTAAAAGGGGCAAATTACCATCTTAAATGACTTAATCAGTCAACAGGGGATCAAATCACTATCATTTTATTTTCAATAGTATTTTAAATAGTTTTAGAGCTTATACCAAGTTTTCATTAAAAAATGGCGTCTATTAAATCGATAGTTATTAATCACAAGATAGATGTCATAACTGATGACAATATGTGTTTTAAAATGCATTGCATCTAGAAATGATAACAGAGGGGTCAAACAACAATATTTTTTATCTAGAATTTAGTAATGCTTGATAAAATGTGCTAATTTGATTGAGAATCTAAAGACTGATTATCCAGAAAAAGTTACCCGACTTATAAGAGGGTCAACGGCAAAATCTTAAGAATAGATCTGAAAAAATGCAACCGACTTATAGGCGAACAATACTTATAGGCGAGTATATACGGTAACTGCATCATAAATGGGACATAATGTAAATAAGTTTTAAATCATAATTATTGCTTATTTCCTGCATTCGAATAAACTGTAAAGTCCGACATGAGACAGGTGCATGCTTCTGACACGGATATTGTTAAACAAACATTGACCACGCGACGAGTCAACAGGTGGCCGATTACGTAATGGCGAAGACACTGGCGAGAACTTGTTTGATGCAACGAACTGTGGTCTGGGAGGTCAGGATTAATATTACTATACATGGAAATAAAATTGATAATAAGGTATTTTTTATGAATAGTGTACATTGTACACTCATAAACCTCGCATAACACTAAATATCGGCACTCATGCTCCCGCGGCATTCAGAAACACGCTCTGAAAAAATTGTATAATACGCACCCCCCAATTTTGATCAAATTTTGGCTGAATAAAGGTGTGAATTATACACAGGACTTTATGGTACTCACGCTAACAAATAATAAAAAAACAAACCAAATACAATCCTATTCTGGAAAAACCGCTCGCCATGTGGACAACCAGATTTTGAATTTCTTGTTGCCCACATGAAATTTTACTCGCATTGGCGAGTGGGCGAGTGGATATCCACAACCGTGCTAAAGAAGTTTAGCAAGTTCAACAGTTTAATTAATTAGCCCCATTCTCAGATTACGATCTTGCACCTTTAATGTGAAAATGGTTGACTTCCAGTAAGACACTTATTGTTTAACAATTGACTACTGAAGTGAGAGCACCCTTCCAAGTGTTACATAACAATTGATGGTCTGAAGCCATAAAATAACCTGGGGCTAATCTATGGTCAGAGCTGTGTGCACTGAAGCGAGGTGAGATTTCCGGTTGCCCGTGGTGATTGAATTAACACAGACTGACCGAATAAAAGAGAAACACATTAAACTTAAGGAGTCACAAAAATTGATTTTCGCCACATTTGGATTTCTTTTTGCCAATTTTGAAAAAAAATTCCTGAAATTCAGGGTAATGCTGCAAGCTTTGGGACAAGTCAGCCACAAATTACCAGTAGCCAGGGGGGTCCTTGGGTTCCTAGAGAGGCTGTACAAACAACATCAGTAGACAGGGGGAATGCTACATTCTCTGGGGGTCCAGGGGGGGTGTTGAGCTTGGTAGGCTCTGTCTCCGGGGGGGGGGGGGGGGGTAGGCTATTCCTAGCTTTCCCCGCGTTATTGCGGAAGTCCCTAAGGCAGATGTTAGTTTCATGCCATGGCCAATGCCTGGTGACAGTAGCACTAATTCAAGACTCACAGGTACAGTACCCGATCAGTCTAGGGGAATGATGGCATCAGGAGTCATAGCCCAAGGTAGTGTAACTAATGTCAGTAGTAGGCAAAGCCCTGGGGTTGGGGGTCAAGTTTCTAGCTGCAAGGGGGGGAGCCCTTGTGCAAAAGCCAATGACCCAGGCCTGTCCCACACAAACTTGGCAAAATACACTGATGTCGAATTATCAGGGAACTTCGCCTGGACAACCAGTTGCAGGTATGCACGAGAGTAGGCAGCCAGTCATGTCAAATGTATGGCAGTCAGGGAGTACCCCTAGTCCTATATTGTCTAGCACTCACAAGTCTCAGTTACCCAGTCTTATACCTCCAGGTAGTAGAAGTGGAATAAGTCGGAGTATTCCCACTGAGGTAAAGGGTGTCGAGTATAATGGGGATGTAAAGTGGGGTCCATTCCTCTCAAAGTTTTCAACCATTGCAGAATATCATGGTTGGTGTGATGCAGATTGTTTGTTTGCACTTAGTTTGACAGTAGAGGGGGTGGCTTTGAAGTATTTTGACATTTTGTGCAGCAGGGGTACTACACTTACTTTTCAAGAGGTTATACTCTGCATGGAAGAGAGGTTTGGTAAAACTTTTCTGCGGGCAGCTTCCCAGTTAGAGTTTAATTCAATTACTCAGAAACCTGAAGAGCCAATAGAACAATGGGGTGATAGAATAATGGATCTAGCCCAGAAAGCTTTTGGGGGTGGGACCTCGCCTGAAATTTTTCAGGAACAGTTGATAATGAGATTTGCTTTAGGATGCCTAGACTATGAGGCGGGTCAGCAATTGATTGACCGCCCGCCAGATACCCTAGAGGAGGCTATTAAGAGGGTTAAGACATTCCAGTTGAGTCGTCGTGCAATTGCTCGTCGCCAAAGGGCTGTTAGGTCAGTCCCAAACGAGGTTAGGTATCCAAGGTCAGTATCACCTGTAGAAAATCGTTCACCTGTGTATGTGTCAAGGGGGCGTCCAGTAGATAGGTCTAGTAATGCTGCAGATAGACAAAAAACGAGCCAACGCTGCAGCCCAGTGCCATCTCGTGGTGTTACTAGTCCGGGTCGTCAGGGGGGGATAGAAGGCCAATAATTTGTTACGGTTGTAAGCAGCCAGGTCACATGAGGCGAAACTGTCCGCAACGATCACGTAACAATTATGCAGTCTCCCAAAACCCAACTATTAAAAATACAGAGCACATTGAGCCAAATGTTTCTGTTTCACCACCGACCACAAGGGGTCGGGTTACATTTGCAGAAAATCCGTCTGTTAGTGCAGCACATGTTATACCTTCTGTTCAGTCTGGTAATCAGAGTGAAGGTTCAGGGGCATGGCATGTGTTGGTTGGAATTGCGGGTATGGATGAGAATGCCACAGTTGACACAGCCGCAGATATTACAATAGTATCACAAAAAGGTTTACGACTATGCAACCCAAGCCGCACATTGTTGAGGAGTCAAATATTAGACTTGCGGGTGAGGGTACTGGTATGCGTGCTCAATTTTTGGGAAAGGTTGAGATTACAGTTGGAGGATGTAGGTTTGTTCATCCAATTTATGTTGGTCCCTTGCAGGATGAAATGTTGTTGGGAATTGATTTCCTTAGGTCACATGGTGCACAAATTTCCTGTGAGACAGGAGCTCTGAGAGTCAAAGGGGTACCAGGCATGATTGAAATGTCAAGTGGTGTTGATTCGTTGGTGCTAAACGCTGTATCATCTCGTCGGGTGTGGATTCCACCGCATACTGCTCAAGTGATAGAATGTGATTTGGCTAATGAGATGCCAGATTTCATCATTGAACCAGCCAATGTTTTTCCAATGGGTATTGTTGCTTCCAGGACTTGCAATGCTTCTGGGATTAGGGACAAGTTGTGTGTCATGAATATGACTGACCGCAGTCATATTGTTAAAACATATTGTTGGAAAAGCGACAGCAGCTTGTGCTGTCAAAAACAGTGAGGCTTCAGTGCGTCGGGTGTCAACAGAAGGGCAAAAGGATTGTGAGCATGTCGGTTCGCTACTCAGAGATCTGGAGGAAAATGCTCTGGCAGAAGTATGCCAGGAAGCAGTCAGCCTTGTAACTGAGTTTGCAGATATTTTTGCAGTCAGTGATATAGATTTAGGCAATTTTGTAGAGATTGAGCATCGTATCGACACTGGCGATGCGCGCCCCATTAAGCAGCGGATGCGCTGCACTCCTGCAGTCTTTCAGGGAGAAGAGGAAGGCCACTTGGATAAAATGTTAGAAGCTGGGGTAATCCAGCCCTCTACTTCAGATTGGGCCGCTGCTCCAGTGCTTGTGCGTAAAAAGGACGGAAGCGTGAGGTGGTGCGTTGACTATCGTGCACTAAACAAGGTCACAATCAAAGACAGTTTTCCTTTGCCACTAATAGAGGAATGTATGGATACCCTATCAGGAAACAAATGGTTTTCCAAGCTTGATGCTAATGCAGCCTACTGGCAAATTAAGATACATCCAGATGATATGAAGAAAACTGCCTTCATCACGAAGTATGGACTCTGAATTCACGCAGATGGGGTTTGGTTTATGTAACGCCCCTGCAACATTTGCCAGAGCAATTAATTTAGTGTTGCACCGCCTTAACTGGAAAATTGCTCTTGCATTCTTGGATGATGTGCTGGTGTTAGGCAAAACTGAACAAGAGCATTTAGACAATTTGCGCCAAGTTTTTGAGCGTTTCCGCAGTTTTGGGTTAAAGTTCAAACCTCGCAAATGTGAGTTATTTCACCCTAAAGTAGAATTTTTGGGGCGCACAGTAAGCAAAGATGGTGTTGAGATGGGAGATCAGTATTTAGAGGCAGTACGGGAATGGCCCATGCCAAAGGATGTCAAAGCAGTCGAGAGGTTTCTCAGTTTTGCAAACTATCACAGGAGCTACATTCCGCATTTCTCTAAAATTGCAGCACCTTTGTATGATTTGACTGGAAAGAAGGGGTTCCAGTGGGAAGCGGAACAACAGGAAGCATTCGATAAGCTGATTAGTTTACTGCTGGAGCCACCTGTGTTAGCAATACCAACCAGCACAGGGCATTTTCTTCTTGACACGGACGCCTCAGATTTTGCTGTTGGCGGGGAGTTGAGTCAGATTCAGGATGGACAGGAGATAACAATAGGCTATAGAAGCGCAGTGTTGTCAACAGAGCAATGTCGATATTGCAGATGAGGGTAATGCTAATGGTATGAACTCTTTAGACCCACAGATTAGAGAGTTGTTGGCATCGGGTCCCTTCGAGCCTTTTAATCCAAGTCAGGTTAATGCAGATTTTCCTTCAGTGCAGTTAGTTGTGACAAAGGGAAGGAATGACAGCTCAGTAGAGATAAGTACATCTGGAGAGGACAAGTCAGTGAGTCAGCTTGCCAAGGCAAAGCGCACCAGGTGTTTGGAAAAGGATACCGATCAGGCAGCTGGAGAAGGGATATCCTTGTCTTCCTATTCTGCAGAAGACATGGTTAAGCTGCAGGGCGCTGATAAGGCATTGACTTTCCTTCGAGCATACTTGGATTCTGGAGTTTTGCCAAGTGAGAGTGAGTTGATGACTTCTAGCCCTGAAGAGAAGTGTTATGTTCTTGAGAGGGATTGTTTCATGTTAGATGATAAGGGGGTAATTTGGCGGAAACCCTCTGAGGAGAAAGATGCCCTGCGACTTCTTGTGCATAAAGCTTTGCATCAAGAAGTGATGTACTTGTGCCATGACATTCCTTCATCAGGACACCAAAGTATTCAACACTCTAAAGAGAGGCTAAAGCCGAATTTTTATTGGTGGCGGATGGTCGCCGACATGAAGAACTATGTTATCACATGTGATGTCTGTTGTAAAAATAAAAGGGGTCCATTGCCAAATCGCTCTGCTTTGAAGAGTTATCAAGCAGGTAGTCCAATGGAAAAAGTTCATCTTGATTTCCTTGGACCATTACCTCGCACAGAGAACAAAAACAAATACATACTCATGATGGTGGATAGCTTTACAAAGTGGATGGAGTGTGTCCCACTACCATCACAGACAGCGGAAGTGACTGCAAAAGCTGCCATCAATGAATTTTTCTCAAGGTTCGGGTACCCGTATGAAGTGTTTACAGATCAGGGTAGAAACTTTGAGAGTGAGCTATTCCGTAAAATGTGCGAGACCCTGTGGATCCATAAAACGCGGACAACACCATACAGACCATCAGGGAATGGCAAAGTTGAGGGTTACAACCGCACGCTTATGGATGCGGTACGCTGTTACATTGATGGCTGTCCTAAGAGCTGGGATCAGTACTTGGGTCCATTAGCAGGTGCTTTGAGGTCTGCTATCAATAGGCATACTGGGTACACAGCAAACAAACTGATGTTGGGTAGAGAAGTCAATGTGCCCGCAACTATCCTGTATCAACCCTCAGATTCCAATGATTTTCAAAATGGAGAGGAAGGAGAAGTGGATAGGTATGTGCATAATTTGCAAGAAAATCTGCAAAAGTCACATGAGATTGCCAGGGAAAGGTTAAAAGCCGCCCAAAAAACAATGAAGCGGGATTATGGTATAAGAGCCAGAGAACACCAATTTAAAGTAGGTGATGCTGTGTACTGGCGCCGCAACGCAGGAAAGAAGGTAGAGTCAATGTGGATGGGCCCAGGTATCATAGTGGAAGCAAAGTCCGACACAGTTTTTGCAGTGAAATCACGTCGGGAAGTCAAGGTTATGCATCATGACAAAAATGTGATGCACGGAAACTGCCAAAGTGGTTGGTAGATTATATGAAATCACTGCAAAGTAAGTCGCACAGTGACCTGGATGATCTTCCAGATGATGAGGTAAGTGCTGGCGGATCAAGCAATACATATAACACTTCCGCCAAAGACTCTGCCAATGTTGTTACTGGGGAGAGACTTGGGAAACAGCCTGATGGACCATTCAGGGGTACAAGGTCTCATTCTAAAGGTAGTACTAAGCAAGATGAAACTATTCTCGCAAAACTGCCAAAGCGGGGACAAAAAAAAGGTACAGAAATCATATTGTGTATGTAAAAAACAAAACCCAAAAGGGTTAATGGTGCAATGTGATTCCTGTAGAGACTGGTTTCATCCAGAATGTGTAGGTATTACTGGTGAAATTGCCGAAAGGATACCCCAGTATATTTGCCCGGAGTGTTCGCTAATAGATGGGCAGTAGGGAATATGTATAAAAGTTTTGGGCTCAGCAATGGAGGAGCAATTTGAATTGTATGTCTTTGACGAGGAGGACGGTATGTTCGAGGAGGAGAGTGGTGGTGGGCTGCAGGAGCCAGTTGGAGTGGAGGACTGGGCCAGTATGACGGTTGTTGATCTGAGCCAGAGTAGTGGCTCAGATCTGGAAGTTAGCATGTGGCCTTGTCAGGGGAGAGCCCACACAAAAGAAAAGAGAGAAAGGGGAGTAAGAAAGTGCGCTGTACACAGTTGTAGTGAGACATTTTCGGGGGCTACCCTGATGCTTTACCACATTTGGAGGGACCATGCTGGAGGGGCACAGACTCCTGAGGAATTTGTGTCTTTCCTAGAGGATTTATCCGCTGAGGTTTTTCAGACACGCAAGGGAGAGCCTGGAGAGGTTAAGGGTGTGGGCCGAGAGACAACTGGGGAGAGTGGATTGGACCTTCTCCAAGCCTGTGCAAAAGGTGGTGAGCAGAGTCTCACACTTCTTGGGACTTGACAGCCCGAGAAGTGGGGTGATTGCTGAGGTAGGTCAAGGTAGAATCGGCCATGTGGCTCTATTAGTCCATCCAGGACTGATGGCAGTGGGCATTAACGCTGATGTTAAGGAGGGAAAATGGGATACCTATTTTTCCTGGTCCCAGTCAGATATCTCTGTGTCGAAAGAGGTGAGTCAGGGGCCAAAAGAGGAGGGTCACCTTGTGCCTGTGAGAGCGGAGCTACCTGCTAGTGATCCCCCTGAGTTGTCCGGTCACCAATTGGCGGTAGTGGATTGCCATTGGCACCCTGGACGGATGCCAGCTCCATTTACAGGAGCAATGAATGCGGTAGCTCTAGACAGCCGACCCTCTTTAATGCCAGTAACCATTTCTGGAGGGTGCTTGGTCTATGGTATGGAGGAGGCTCGCATCCCGATGAGGTTGGAAAGTAGTTTAGTGGTCGCAAAGGGGATCCACCCGAAGGAAGCATATAGGGCAACAAGAGCAGATGTCGCTGCCACAATGAGTTTGTGCAAGAGCAAGGGATGGGCAGTGGGGGAGATAGGTCTAGACTTCTCCGACAAACAGCATCACCCTCAGCAAAAGTTTATCCTTTCAGAATTTTTCCGCAGAGTGGATTCATCCTGCAATATGGATAGCTGCAGTCGTGCTCCCACCCAAGACTGTTTCACCCTGTTAGATGGGTTGGGTGTGTCTATCCAGGCATCCATCTGTCTGCACTGTTTCTTAGGGGGCCCAGCGCAGGTCAAACTCTGGGTAGATACGGGGAGGCCAGTTTACTTTGGGGTAGGCGGAAGGGTCTGCAGCATATTGGATACCCAACAGGAGGGTGTCAGAGCGATACCACAGGATCGAATACTAGTGGAGACCGACAGTCCATACCTGCCATGTGGGGTTGGCCGACCAATGACGCCAAAACATATTGGAAAGGTCTACCAATTGGCTGCAACCATACGTGGGGAATCCATGGAACACCTTGCAGAGGCTGTGACGAAGAACTTCCGCACCTTCTTTGTGAAGCAGTTGGGCCAGAGACACTGATTGACTGTCCTTCTAGATGTAGGATATCCTCCCAGGATATTTTTCCATTCTTTTACGTTGGTGTGAGCGAAGGGATCGCCATGGACCACCAAAAGAGACGAGATAGGTCAAGACCCTTGGTCTTCGAGCTTCAATTCAGGACAGCCTTGCCAGTGATTGACAGTGACTGTTCTAACTTTCTCATTTGTCGTGATTCATGAACTGTTAATATCTGTTTTTTGTTTTATTAGTAAGGGCAAATCATATTTCAGTTAATCACACCAGTATTGTCAATCACAGGGGTTAACAATGTATTTATGTATGTGTCTCTATTTTTGTAATGACGGAGGGCTTGTATTTAAAATCGGGGGGGAGTGTGGTGATTTTACTCACTATTATAAGTGCGGGGGCAAGTTCATCGGGCACAGGATGAATTCGCCCATGTGCAATAGAGATCCTCTCTGTCGTCTGTGGATCGCAAGACACATGTTGTTAACTTGTTTTACAAGATAGAAGCTATCATACTTAAATGAAGATATTTCAAGCCTACTGGTAAGTTGTTGGTGATTCTTATCGGTTTCCCCGACTATCTCGACTATCTCGCCATCAAAGCGGTGGGAAACACGATACACAGCTTACGTGTTGAATTTCACATGCTCCCTGTTCGACCGTATTGCTAACAACGACTGATTCACATGCACTCGAAGCATGAATACTACACCAGCCCCCTTTTTTTTCTAAAGAAGACTTTCATTTTTTTTTGGCAAAAGTGCATGGGGGATTTCCCTTTTAGAACCATTTTAACAAGACTTTGGACTTTCGGTAGGATGTACCGGTAGCTATCTTTTTCTTGCATCAAAACAAGTTAAAAATGACGCTGGTTTCAAGTGATATAAACACAGCCAGACATCTTGTTGATTTCAATGAGCCACGGCTGAGTGGCCAGCAACGAAATGGACAGGTCTACGTCACATTGCTGTTTGACACAACTACCAAAAGTCCAAGCTCTTGTTAAAACGGTTCTATCTCACCATCGAGAAACATTGATCTATATTTTAATCATCATTTAATCATCGAATTAAACTCGGCTACGAGTGAACCTGGGACACCTGACATTGTGAATAATTGATTTGTAATCTCGGTGAGATTTGTCGAGACTGAATCTTCAGAAGGGGCTTCAGTCCAAATTTTTCGGAAGAGACATCAGTCAAAATTTGTCAGTCTCTATGAATCTAGCTATTGAGATTAATTGATTTGGAGATCAGACTGTAATATGGCATAAAATACACTAAGTAAAAAACAAAATGTTGTATACAGTGGCCCAGGATACTTCTGTTTAGGCACAATTTTACAGCGGTTTCACCTTACAGTTTAATTTAGGTCAAAAACTTTGTTCAAGGTTCACATTTCACTACGAAATATACACATTTCAGTGGGTAATGATTGAATTTGATCAATATAAGGAAAATATTTCATAATGTTATTATCCAAGAATGGTGTTGAACAATTTTCTGTATGGTACATGGGTTTCAACTTAATTCTGTCACATGTTTGAATATGACTGTGTCAATACATTTGATTGATAAAATACTCTCAATGCCTATAGCCTTATATGTAGCATCTACTGATGCATTCTCCTATGCAGCTTGCATTTTACATTATATTAGGGTAGCAATTATTGTCCACTAGAAAGTAGGGAATTACCAAATCTCTAATAATTTGTGAATTATACCACTGAGCTATCCAACTCAGTATCTAACATTTTAAAGTTGTAGGAATTGAACGAAGCTATTATGATTTTATTTTTTTATTTTTTTGTTACCGGTACATATGGCAGAAAAAATCTGCTGAAGTGTGATTTTTTTATTTTCTTTTTCAGGAGATATGAAAATGTTGAGTACAGGAGTGTTGAGGATGATGCTTTTTATCATGGTCTGGAGCATCCAGGGGGTGGAAGGAAAACCCATGTGTGATCCGGAGGACAATAAGTACTATCACACCCAGGCTGACATGTGTTTACAGTGTGAACACTGTCTCCAAGGCGAGGAGGCAATATCTTTAGAGGTACACATTTTCATTTGGACATTTGAAGCTGCTTGTGTGAAGTTAATAGGATTGTTACAGAAGTATTTTTTGAAAGAATTGTCATATAAATGATAATGATACATAAGCTCAAGGCTTACTGGCATGTTTTTAACCGGGTTTTCCAAAGGAAAAATCTGGTTATTGAAATGGTGAAAATGGTGGTCAGGCGGGCGGCTGCCAAAAGGGTACACCTATTGTACGGATAACTCCTCCTACAGTTTTCAAGATAGGAAGTTGTTATTTTGCAGATCAATTGTACATATATCAGAGATGTGCATATTGGATTTTGTTTTCTGATAATTTATAGAAAAAATACCAGCTGTTGAACTTAGCCAATTTTTCACATAATATTTCATATAGGGTACCCCTATTGTACGGATAACTCCTTCTACAGTGTTCAAGATACTAAGTTGTTGTTTTGCAGATCAATTGTACATATATCAGAGATGTGCATATTACTTGGATTTTGATTTCTGTTAATTCATAGAAAAATACTAGCTGTTGAACTTAGTCATTTTTTCCAATAATGCATGTAGGCTACCCCTATTGTACGGATAACTCCTCCTACAGTTTTCAAGTAAGGAAGTTGTTGTTTTGCAGTCAGATAAATTGTACATATATCAGAGAAGTGCATATTACTTGGATTTTGATTTTTGATAATTTATGAAAAAAAAATACAACCCGTTGAACTTTGTTATTTTTTGGCAAAATATTGCATAAAGAGTACCCCATTTTCCTGGATAGGTAGTGTTTATCAATTCAGGGTTGACAAATGGATTATGGATACTGTTCACACAAAAGAAAACAAGGTTTGCTGTCACATTGACAGCTTTTCTCTTGTTAACTCTGATTTAAGTAATGTTGATTCTGAATCTGCGAGATTCCCGTTATTTGCCCTTTCATATTATGTACATGTAGAGATAGTATAATAACTCTTTATCAGTAGATTGTCTGTTCAAATATAAGATCCCTTTGCATTTTACCATTATTCATGCATTGGTGGTGAATCCACTTTTCTTTATTTAAGAGTGTTACTTGTTTTAAAAACAATCACAATGCTTGAAGTTCATTTTAGCAAAAATTTTGTAGGACTGGAACATAGAACATTCAGATCCGGAGAAAGGCCCAACGGAATGCAGACCTTGTCGGAAATGTCAGCCGGGGACCTACAGTGATAAACGGTCCTATAAGTGTGAACCCTGCAGGAACTGTACGCTGTTCAACCAGTACCAGGTCACCCAGTGTACAGCAGATAGTAACACTGTATGTGATGGAGTCAGACCAACTACCCCCAGGTTTGTAGCTTACCTGTAAAGCGTTGTTTAGTAAAGTGTCTGTTTCATCATTGCATAGCTATATAGATAACAAAACTGCATTTGTTTGGTTTGCATGATTTATTCTCCTTCTTGTTTTCCAGGCCAATTATCATGAGCACATCTAAACCTAATCATCAAGACCAGAATAAAGGCAAGTTTTTATTGTCATGTAGTAGAAGCTGATTTTGATTAGAAAAAATCTACCCTGCAAATATCTTGATGTACATATTAGATTCTGGGGTTTTTTTCCAATCCCCATCCCAACCCACCCCTCTCTGACTCTCAGCAACAAAACTGTTTCTTTAATGGCTCCATCATGCAGATATAAATTTATGTTGAACATTTTAATGTCAACTCTTTTAATGTAGCCCTCCAAGTATTTTTCTTTTTCTACATGTTTTTTGAAATGAAAGTTTCAATTTTTTTGTAGAAGTTAATAGGCCCATAAACATCATTATTGCTGGAGTCATTTGTACAACTGTGTTTGTCCTTTTGCTTGTGGTTATCTGTGATTATTCAAGGAAAAATAAGCTTTTCCAGAGTGGAAAAAACAGTAAGTCTTGGGTAGAGCTTAGAGTACTAGTACTAGCTGTATTTTAGTATTGATACTATTTTCTTAAAGGTCAAAATGTACAGGACTTAAAAGCATTCAGATATTTGCATATTTGTTTCATATAAAATGCTGTGTAAAAGTAAAAATTGTTCCTGATGGAAAAATAATTATGTGTACGATATCTAGATAGACAGTATTCTCAGGTACTAACTGTAAACCAACTTTTATTTGTGACAACTTTATTTTGTGATTTACTCGGGATAAACTGGTTTGCGACGACTATTTTTCATGATCAAGCCTTATCCAGACCCTTGTTGTTATTACAACCATACTACAAGGACTTGTGCGCGGCGAGAAATATTCGTGATGACGAGGCTCCCGTAAACCTTGCGAAAGTTTCTCGCACACGAATAAAAGTTAGTTTACAGTTGTTCATTGAATACTATTAGATATGTTGCTGATATTGTGTGTTTATTACTCAAATCTAAATAACATATTGCTTCAATTTATTTTAGTAGAGAGCAATCAAGAAGTTCCAAAAACTTTAGACAGTAATCTGTAAGTAATATATCAGTAAACCTTGCTATGCAATTTTTGGAGATTCACTCAGGTGTCCTATAGTGATCAATCAGTCCATAATTCCTCCATCTCTGCATACATTTATCCAACATCACTTGATCGAACTATGAATTCTCTCCCATTGGCCCTATCATGTTGATACTTAACACACAGAGAGCCTAACTCTCTACTGTTTTCTCTGTACAGCAAAACTTGTTTATGGCGAATTTTAAGGGATCATAGAAAAAACTTCGTTATAATTTTATAACGAATTTGTAAGAAATCTTATAGCAAATTTGTTATATAAAAAATCAGCTGACAGTACTTCTAACTTTCGTAGGTTATAAAATAAATATCACCACCATTTACAAAAAATGTCAATATAACCTTTCATTTTTTTTTAATTTCTGTATAATATTTGAATTTTAGTATTTTATATCTGCATCTTAAAATTACATGTATCTTCAATAAAATTTGTAATGAAAAATATTCGTTATATGCATGATAAAATACATTAAAAATTTGCCAGTGGGGGTCTTAAAATTACTTTGTTATAGCCATAAATTTGTTATAGCTGTGTTCGTTATATACCGCAATTTTCTATAGGTATATAAAAGAATTTTGCCGGGACATAAATAAAAATTTGTTATAATTGTAAATTCGCTATATCCGTGTTCATTATATTCGAGTTTTGCTGTACTCTCTAATTTTCAAAAATCTGATACTTTCATTATAGCTCGGAAAGAAAAAATAATTATTTTTTACCTTTTCAGAAATAGTGATGTTAGAATTGAAATGGACTCAGAAGATGTACAACCCCTGCTCCCAAAAAATTCTTGCTATTCGTCTCGGACAAATTCTCTGGAGCCGGAAATCCATGGTGGAACAAACCCTGACCTTATAGACTCCCACCCTGCCAGTCTTCCAGCAGACCACCAAGATTCACTGCATGATCTGGAGTCAGATGGTCCTTCAGGTAACTTTTCAAGAAGAATTCGCTTGGATAGACAGTGGTCTTACCCATTTGATGAGAAGAATAAAAGAGATTACCATGGAGTTATGCAAAAGGATCAACCCATGACAGCTATTGACCAAGTTTCCAAAGACGATGTATCTGTTGGGTACAGACAGAGTAAGTTTTATTTCCAGTCTTGATTCAGAAATATTTTAAGCAAAGAGATTAGCTACTTTAGAAAATAGACAGACTAGCAGTTTTTTCAAGTCTTCAGGGTCCATTTGGTCACGGAACAGTCTATAGATGATAATTAATAAAGGTGATATGGGACACCTCCATATTGTGACGCACTTCCTTTCGAAGAAATAAAGTATAATTTCATAATTTTATTCTTTCCCAATATAGTCACCTAACAGTGTAGCTCAATGGGTTAGAGCATTATCTACAAATCTGTAAGTCATATGAGTTTGAATCTCACTGGGGCTTTTATAATTTTTACTTTTCCCAAAATTTTTAAAACATTTTTTTTAGTCAAATATTATAAAATTTTAAAATTCTAAACTGATGAAAGTATTTTGATTTTAATGTATTTTTATCCACATTAATATTGACAGGTGTCCCATACCACCTTGAGCTGTTGAACCCACAACACTAGTTAAACTGTATATATGCTTTTCTTTCACCAGGAGACTTTTTGAAGTAGGCACCTGACTTGTAGAAATATTTGATATGAGTAATTAATTGCACTCTTTTTTTGCCTTTTAGCTACCAGTATTTTGGAGCTAGCTGATAAACATTTAAACAGATTTTCCAAATATCTTGCTATCGATAACCTCTTCGTTGAAGTTGCTAGAGACTTAGGAATGGAGGAAGAAGACATAAAAGCTGTGAAGATTGACTATGGAAAGGATAACAGCATAAAAGAAACAGCATACCAAATGCTTCTACAGATCAAGAAGAAAAGGGGAAAGATTATGCTGCATGAATTAAAAAGCTCATTGCAGAACCATGATCTGGGAGCATGGGAGAAAGTCCACAGAGTCCTGCATCAAACTGGCTCAAATGAACAATAGAAAATCCACCTAATCATTTTTCAAATTAACTGTTAAATGTGGAAAAAATTGTGAAAATCTGATCTAAATTTGGGTCAGAAAAAAAAAAATCTGTTTGTTTTTCATATTCATGCATCCTCTTTTCATTTATCCTACTTGTACAGCTCTTCAACATTTGTAAATAGGCATGTCTTTTCAACCTTTGTATATTTACAATGTATATATATCTCAAAGTTGGAATCAATAATGACACGTAAACTGCATGTTTAATGAGGAATTGCAATTCGGAAGGTTAATGCCATTATGTCTCGTTAATGATTCTAATTTCAAGAACGTGTTTATGTTAGTTTATGTATATAGTTTGCTAGAAATCCTGGGCAACCCGCTAGTGATTAACTTGAAGCAAGTGTTATTGTTATTAAGGTCCATGTTTAGTATGACCTTGTCAAGCATAGTTATGCTTTGGAAAAAAAATTGTAAATTGTGAAGCATTATTTGTATAATGTCATAGAGTTCTACATTTAAGTAGAAGTTGTGAAGCATTAGTTTATGCTTTTGAAAAAAAAAATTGTGGACAATGAAGCATTAGTTGCCAAGCTTATAAGCTTTGGGAAAACAAGTTATGAATTACTTTATGTGATAAAATGAAGTATTCTGATGTACATGTTTGGTCTACAGAACCAACATAGGGAATAATTACAATGTCTCACACTCGGAGACAGTATATGGAAGGAGTATGTGAAAAACATACCTTCATAAAATGATATTTAAGGGGGTCTAAGGTACTCCTTTATGCTGATGAATTAAGTTTCTCAGTTGCAAAGATTACAGACACAGTGCATTGTGTTCTTGAATAATGGATTGCGTAGTCTGAAATAGACATGCAAATTATTTTTTGAAATGAATAATGGATCGCGTAGTCTGAAATAGACCCGTAAATTATTTTTTAAAATGAATTGCATAGATATGCAAATTATTTTTGAAATGAATTGCCATGGAGTTGACAGTATTGTGCCATATTAGACTAATTTAGTGAAGACATTTCTAATTTTGATAGAATTTCTTTTTCTTTTAGTACTATGGAATTTTAGATAATATATTCATTTTAAGGAGATAAAATGTAGATTTTATAAACTCGATTTGAGATGCATAAGATCATATTCAGTGTAATGTTAATGGGTTTTTTTGACAATGTCACAAAAAATGATGGTTGTACCATACTTTATATTGAAGGGTTTGATCAAATAGTGTATTTTTACAAAGATAATTTACCTGCTTTTAAAGCCGTTTATATTTATTGTTGAAGGACAAATATTGTTGTTGAAAAGTATGTATTACTGGTTATGAACCTGCCAGTCTAATATGTGGTACAGGCAGAGCATGCTCAGGAATTTCTTTGACTCAATGTCTGGAAGATTTTCTGATCAAAATTGTCTATTGTCCAAATCTCCTGGGATTATAATAAAAGATTTCTGTAGCCACTTAAAACATGCATTATTTGAATCATATATTGATAATTGCATTGATAAACAGGTTGTTATCTTTGATAGTACATGTACATATGAAATATGATACTATAAAACTTTGATATTAACAGTGAAGTTCTTAGGCTCTGGGAATTATTGACCTTATAGTATTTAATTGCATGAAATATTCAATATCTCAATGGATTTCCCATTCCCAAAGAGTACTACATGTACTAGTACTTTTGATTTTAAAAAATGGTTACTTAACATACTGGTGTGTTGTTTCAGTCATTCTTGGTGACAAAAATGGTGCTTGAATTGATTGTTTTGGCTGATTATGATTACAATCTTATAACATTTGAAATAAACAATTGACTGTGAAGTTCTAAAAACTAAATTTAACTGCTAGGTAAGTTACTCTGACAATATTTGTTGTAAGAAATTAAAGATGACTCTCTCTCTCTCTCTCTCTCTCTCTCAATAAACAGAGGTTAATATTTATTTGTTTTTTGGATTTAATGTGTAAAATTATTTTGTTTTCCTTAACCAGTGAGCGAATGTACCACCCTTCTCATTAGTCAGCCTAGCTGATGGACATCTTGTATATGCATCGTCAATATTCATGTTTTCTATTTTTTTAATTTTATACCACAAGGTCATTATTTTGTTGATAGCACAATGTGCACTGTAACAGATTATTATGATTAGATACCAGGTATGAAAGGATGAATCAATTGTTTTGTTTTTAATCCATTGAAATATGGTTAAACTATTATTTAATCTGCACCAGAACTTGTTTGTACTACAAGTTTTTATCTCCAGTTTTAGGAATGTAAGTAATTTACAAAGATCACATTGATTGTAAAAGTAATGGGTCTTCCAGCCAATTCCTGATGAAATATTGTTAACAGTTTATGACCAATTTTGTTTAACCAGTAAAACCAGAATTTTTTTCATGGAGTCAGGAAAATACAAAAAATAATGTCATGGTCCCAAGCTTTTCTTGGTATAACCAATAACTGGTCAAATTTCGTTACTATTTTCGAGATATTAAGGGAAGAAGATGTTGGGACCAACCTTTATTTTGTATTTAAGATCTGTATTTAGAAGTGCTAGATGAGCTAAAATAAAGAATCTATGAGAAATCAAATGGAAGATAATGTACAAGCATTTCTCTTTTATCCTTGAAAATTCAAGGTCAAAAGAAAAAAAAATAAGAACATGTCAAATGATTTTCGAGAAATCTTAAGATAGTGAAAAAGATGGAAGACCCTAGAAATTTCTCTGACTGCAGTGCTTTGTCAGTTACTCTAACAGTCTTGCATTTGCAAAATTCTTAAATGAAACTGGTATGCACATAGTATAGAATTATTTGTTTGAAGTAATGTTTGTTTTCATATCATTAAATCTTTAAATTGTTTTCCTTTGTTGTGTTTTATATGTAGATGGCTGTGAACTCTTGTCAGTGAATATTTGAGACAATTGAGTTTGATAAAAAAAACCAAAAAACGATCATGTCCTTCTTAATACTGATGGTTTGTTTCAAGACAAAGATCTTTGAGCTTGCATGCAGAAATGAATTTGTGCAGAGATCTATTGGCTAAACTTGAGAATTATTCAATTGACCTAGATATCTACAACCTAGCGGCTAGACTAGCTGCTACGCTGCTGAACACAGCCCAGCTAGGACTCGCATAAATAGCTAGAAAATACTCAAAGGGACTTCTAGTGGCTAAACTTGTGATCCATTCAATTGACCTATAGTTATCCACAACCTAGTGGCTAGACTAGCTGCTACGTTGCTAAACGCAGCCCAGCTAGGACTCGCTTAAAATACAATGCATTTATTTTAATAGCAAGAAAATACTTCTTAAAAGGGACTTCAGTTAGACATGATTTGAGGTCAAAATTTAATTTTTTAAAATTTTTAGCTCACCTGAGCTGAAAGCTCAAGTGAGCTTTTCTGATCACTTTTTGTCCGGCGTCCGTCTGTCTGTCTGTCTGTCCGTCCGTCCATCTGTAAACTATTTACATTTTCGACTTCTCCAGAACCACTGGGCCAATTTCAACCAAACTTGGCTTAAAGCATCCTTAGGTAAAGGGGATTCAAATTTGTTAAAATGAAGGGCCACGCCCTCTTTCAATGGGAGATAATTAAGAATTATTAAAAATTTGTTGGTATCTTTAAAAAATCTCAACAAAAACCAATCGGCCAAAAAACTGTAACTTGTGTGGAAGCAACCTTAAGTAGTGTAGATTCAAGTTTATTTGAACCATGATCTCCGGGGGTAAGGTGGGGCCACAATGGGGAGTCGAATTTTTACATAGAAATATATAGAGAAAAATCTTCTTCTCAAAAACCAATTGGCCAGTAAAGCTATAACTTGTACGGAAGCATCCTCAGGTAGTGTAGATTCAAGTTTGTTCAAATCATGATCCCCGGGGGTACGTAGGAGCCACAATGAGGAATCAAAATTTTACATAGGAATATATAGAGAAAAATCTCAAAATCCAATTGGCCAGAAAAGCTGTAACTTGTGTGGAAGCATCCTTAGGTAGTGTAGATTCAAGTTTCTTCAAACCATGATCCCCGGAGGTAGGGTGGGGCCACAATTGGGGTCAAATTTTTACATAGAAATATATAGATAAAAATCTTTAAAAATCTTCTTCTCAAGAACCAATTTCCCAGAAAAGCTGTAACTTGTGTAGAAGCATCCTCAGGTAGTGTAGATTCAAGTTTGTTCAAATCATATTACATGATCCCCGGGGGTACGTAGGGGGCACAATGGGGGGGGGGTCAAATTTTTACATAGAAATATATAGAGAGAAATCTTTAAAAATCCTCTTCTCAAAATCCAATCGGCCGGAAAAGCTGGAACTTGTGTGGAAGCATCCTCAAGTAGTGTAGATTCAAGTTTGTTCAAATTATGCTCCCGGGGGTAGGGTGGGGCCACAATAGGGGGGGGGGGGGTTTACAAAGGAATATATAGAGGAAAATCTTTAAAAATCTTCTCCTCAAGAACCAATTGGCCAGAAAACGGTAACTTGTGTGAAAACATCCTCAGGTACTGTAGATTCCAGTTGTTTAAATCATGATTCCCGGGGGTAGGATGTGGCCACAATGGGGGGTTGTGATTTTTATACAGGAATATATAGAGAAAAATCTTTAAAATCTTTTTCTCAAAACCAATTTACCAGAAAAGCTGGAACGTGTTTGGAAGCATACTCAGGTAGTGTAGATTCATGTAGGTTTATATTTATATAAACAGTTGTTTAAGAACTTTGTGAGAATAGCAATGCGCAATATGTGATACATGTGTATAACTATGAAATCATCTAGTTACAAAAGGGGCTCAACATAAGAACATCTGTATAGAAAATTTTGAAAATCTTTTGATGCAGGATCTATTTTACTCATTTATTGTCCTGAATATTGGATATGACTTCATGGAGCTGATTTTATTATGGCTAATGTTGCTCAGGTGAGCGATGTGGCCCATGGGCCTCTTGTTTTATGTACAAATGGTTTCCTTGCGCATTTTGAATGATTGACCAAAACTTGAATGTTAGAAGTTAAATTATAAGAGAGATATGGCCGTAAGAATTCATAGTTATGTAAACAAAGCTGGCTTGAGTATTATATTTGTTTACAAATAATGTAGATTATAGAATTACCACTTTACAGCTAAACTACGTGGAATTCTTGCAAAATTGTGATATACTGCGACTTTATATGTTTTTGTTCGGGATCAGTTTATAATTGCAATCGGGATTGGTTGGAATTTAAGATTTTTCAATTTTACCTAAATTTTACAATTTCGATTCAATTTCTTGCTAAAAAATAATGATATGGTTATCGCTTAATGCGTCGAGTGACAATCGATAAGTAAATTTTATCAATAGATTTAAAAAAATATATACAATTCTTGATTTTCATTTTCATAAATATATTTTATCTAAAAGATTTTAAAGTTTATTTGGCCGTACTTTATATGTATTTAAACAATAAAATGCTTTCTTTGATGATTCATTCGGGATATGAAGGTAGCGACATTGCAGAAAAAATACATAACACATAACCCGCGTTAGCGGGTTATGTAATTTTTTTCTGCAATGATCGCTACCTTCATAACCCGCATGAATAATCAAAGAAAGCATTTTATTGTTTATATTAACATCTTTCTTTTAACTAATTAATAAATTGATTATAAAAAGTAAGTAAAATTCATTAAATTACTGTTAATGTACATGTATAAGTACGTTAGCTAAAAGAAACAGCCAAATCGTCTCCTGTGAGACTTTGAGTCTGACATCATGCAGTCCGTGATTTTTCTTAGGTCGCTGTAGATTTCGACCAATCGATAAACGGGGCGTGTAGATTTCAGTCTGGCTGTTTCTATAGAGCTATGAATTAACTATAAGTTTCCGTAAGAAATAGAGGGAATAATACTTGGTAGATGTAAATATATATAAATAACTGTATGGTGCATCAATTGAGACAAAATTTTGGCTCTGAAATATCATGTACGCAGCCAAATCGAGTTTTCCGGTTTCTGTTAAAAAATACAAAAAGATTCATATAAAATGATTGAAATCCGAGATCGGTCTCTTTCTTTTGAAATCATACTCCTTCGGGCAAAGAAAATAAACAACTTGCGAGTCTTAATTATGAACTTTTTGGAAACTCATGGGATTTCTCTACATTAAACTGATTTCAACGATGTAGTATGAAAAAAACAAACCGTGTGTAACCTACATAGAAAGCCCATTTTAATTACCCTCTCCTTGGGTTCAAATGTGACTGACCAGTCACTCGACTTTAAAGCAATATGAGCTGTACTTTTTAGAATTTTATTTTGCTGCAAAAACCTGCTAGTATGATAAGTCTACATGTAACTTAAACTTTTATGATAGATAAGATTTGAAAAAATCATTATTTTTTGTCAGAGGAAAGATTTCTCTTCTAAGGAATATATAGCAGATCAATTTTTTGTACAGGACGACAAAAATTCAATTTTGCTCCAATTAAGGCTTATTAACAGCCTTTTCCACAAAAATATGGTTAACCATGATATTTTTGGCCATTTTAGTAGAAAATAACATTTTCGTAAAATAAAATTTCAACATGAAAATTGCAGCTTATAATATTGCTATAAGTAATTGGTTATACTAGGTAGTGTTTAAAACGACTCTTCCATGTTTATTATACAATACAAGCTGGCATGGTTATCTTTTTTTCAACTTCATAAACATCGTCCCATTGAACTTGATTTTTTTAAACAGCCATTCGTAAGAAAAAAGTAAAAAGAAATGTTTCTTATATTTCTGTATTGCAGAGGGTTTTGCTGGGATTTTGCAGGTCTTATATTTACAAACGTTTGAATATTAAAAATCGTCCCCTGGGCCCCCACCAGGGCTGCCCAGACCCCTTGCCTAAAACTGGCGCCCCCTCTAACTTCAAATTCTGGATCCGTCCCTGCTCAAAAAAGATTAGAATTTTCATTATTTTGGAAAGTTGTCTTAGTTTTTTGTCAAGATTGCCCCCCCCCCCCCAACTTTTAAAAAAATGCCAATTTTTAATTAATAAATACAGAACATATAAAGATTTCTAACTTTAAAAATGATTTTAATAACATAACCACCTGTATTTTCTTAACAAATTAGTAATTATAAATGCCTTGATATATACCAAATTGATAATTTATTTTATCAGATGTATAATTTGTTGTTCACAGTTGGTCAAATTTGCTAAACAAGTCATACTGGCTGCGTCCCTAGTACGCTTCCGTAATAAAATAAGCCCTAAAAATCGTTATCACATAGGCCTATGTATTTTTTTTTCATTTTTTAAATAAATACAGTATTATTCCAGAAGTCCTTCCCATTGTGGTATTAGATTCTTTATATTTTTTTAAAAGCGATAAACTTATGATAAATTAAGATTATACTTAGTTTTAAAAAATCTCAAAAAATGAAATCCTGAAGATGTTTGAAAAGTTATAGAGATATTTATTATACGTGTATTGGCTTTTGATCAACATTTAAATGTAAAATACTTTGGCGCGGTACTGTAAATATGTCTTGTGATTTTATTGACGTCACGGGTGAAGTTTCTAGAGCCGCAGAGCCCAGGAAAAAGTACCA
>WFKH01011581.1:9654484-9671039 GCA_016163765.1 Magallana hongkongensis | reverse complement strand
TATCACTTTCTAATAGTGTTGTAACCTACCCTGTATTCAAGTGTACCCTTTGTACCCTTTGTACCCTCACCATCAGCTCCTTTATTTGATTTTTTAACTTAGAAAAAATATATAGACTTCTTAACCCTTGTATCACTTTCAAATAGTGTTGTAACCTACCCTGTATCCAAGTGTACCCTTTGTACCCACCGTACCCTCACCATCAGCTCCCTTATTTGATTTTTTATCTTAGAAAAAAATATAGACTTCTTAAGCTTTGTATCACTTTCTAATAGTGTTGTAACCTTCATGTATCCAAGTGTACCCTTTGTACCCACTGTACCCTCACCACCATTCCCTTATTTGATTTTTTAACTTAGACAGAAATATAGACTACTTATCCCTTGTATCACTTTCTAATAGTGTTGTAACCTTCATGTATCCAAGTGTACCCTTTGTACCCACTGTACCCTCACCATCAGCTCCTTTATTTGATTTTTTATCTTAGAAAAAAAGAAAGACTTCTTAACCCTTGTATCACTTTCTTATAGTGTTGTAACCTACCCTGTATCCAAGTGTACCCTTTGTACCCACTACCCTCACCATCAGCTCCCTTATTTGATTTTTTATCTTAGACAAAAATATAGACTTTTAAACCCTTGTATCACTTTCTAATAGTGTTGTAACCTACCCTGTATCCAAGTGTACCCTTTGTACCCACTGTACCCTCACCATCAGCTCTTTTATTTGATTTTTTAACTTGGACAAAATTAAGACTTCTTAAATCTGTTACTGAACCACCTACTTTCGGTTTCAGTAGAAATATATAGTGTACCCTCTTTGTAACTTTTTGCTCAAGTTATATATAGGGGTGTACCCTTGGGTACAAAACTATTACCTTAAAACGCAGTCCTAATTTCTTGCCATATCTAATCATTTGTACGACTTGATAATGACGATATACGACATACATACGTTTCCTAAAAATTTTATTTAACAACAATCAAAGATTTGGACAATAATTAATCAATTAACTATAATCACTCTTATAACGGTACTCTTTTAATATATACACAGGGAGTGGACACGCCGTATAGATCTCAGCCTTAGGGCATGATTATTAGCACAACCTGTGTCAGCCTACTGTATAAACAATAGTATTGATAATTGCGATTACGTACTATTTTAAGATTGAATTTGACCATAAAATATTTCTTATTTATACTTTCCACTCACAACTCCTTACTAATAAAATAATAAAACTTAAAAACATTCCCCGGACTTGTTCCAATAATTTTTTCCATTCAAATTTGGTTTCAATTTTACTGCGCAATGTTATCTTCCAACTGTTTATAAAAACAGAACGGTAAAACTTTTAATTTATTAAAGACGTACCATTTTTAGGTCACCTGAGTCACTCAGGTGACCTATTGCAATTGGTCTTCGTCCGTCGTCGTGCGTCTGTGCGTCGTGCGTTAACAATTTTACATTTTTAAATTCTTCTTAAAAACTACAAGGCCAATTGTTACCATTTTTGGTGTGAAGCATCTCTATAGTAAGAGAAATCTAAATTGTGAAATTCATGGCTCTACCACCCCCTGGGCACCACGGTCGGGGCCAAATATGCAAAAAAAGACAAATTTTCAAAAATCTTCTTCTCTACTCCCACACATGTGAGGAAAAAACTGAATGCATGGTAATGATGTCCATGAAGCCCCCTACCAAAATTATGAAATTCATGGCCCCTGGGTCAGGGGTTCAGGCTCTAGGGTGGGGCCAATATGGCCATATAGTAACAATGTATTAAATCTTAGAAAATTTTCTTCTTTATTCCCACACATGTGGGAAAAAACTGAATGCATGGTTATGATGTCCACAAACTCCTCTACCTAAATTGTGAAATTCATGGCCCCTGGGTCAGGGGTTCAGGCTGTAAGGGGGGGGGGGGGCATTATGGCAATATTGTTTTATGTTACTGCATATAATGTTTAAAAATCTTCTTCTCTACTCTCACACATCTCTTAGAAAAACTGACCTCATAATTATGTTAACAAGGAAGTCCTCTACTAAAATTGTAAATTTTATGTCCCCTGGAGTATGGGTTTTGACTATAGGGCGGGGCTAAAATGGATGTATAGTGTTAATGCATATAATGTTTAAAAATTATCTTCTCTACTCCCACACACCTGTAGGGAAAACTGAATTCATAATTTTGTAGACAAGGAAGCCCTCTATCAAAATTATAAATTTCATGTCCCTTGAGGTAGGGGTTCTGACTCTAGGGTGGGGCCAAAATGGTCATATAGTGTTAATGCAATTAATGTTTTAAAAAATCATCTTCTTTTATACTTCTGCTGATACTGAATAAAAACTGACTGCATACAAAGAAAGAAATTAAAGCCATCTATCAAAATTTAAAATTTCATATGTCTCTCAATGTAGGGATTTGAATCTAGGGCAGGGCCAAAACACTCGTATAGTGTATAGGGTAGGGATTCTTAATGCAGGGTGTGGCCAAAATGGTCATTTAGTGTTAATGTATATAGAATGTTTAATAAAGGTCTACTGACACTGAATAAAAACTGACTGCATATTTAGAAAAAAACACATTAGGTTGTCATCTTTAATAATATTTCATGTCACCTACATGTAAGGCACTTAGGGTTATGGCTGGGAGGGGGGTGTGTATTTGTCTTATTATTTTATTCTGCTCAGGAATTTCAATGAAAGAAATGGGTTAATTCACATATTTAGAAAAGAGAGAGAATGAATCTGTCTATCAAAGTTAAGATATTGTGAAAGTTAATTGAGTTATCTTCCCTTGCTTCTTCATAATGGAGTTATCTTCCCTTGCTTCCTCATAATGGAGTTATTAATCATTAAATATAATGTTATTAAGAAGTTGTATGATCAAAAGAACTCTGCAAGTATATTTTTTATTTGAAACAAAAACAGTCTTTGAACTCTTTGATAAAACAAATAGACTCATTAATAGTAAAGTAATAATTGGCTAACCAAAATCACTGATAAACAGTACATGTAAAATAATTTTGGTATACATACCAGATGGTGGCTCAGATTTTTTATGGGTTGAATGTTCAAAATTGAAACAGAAGTGAGTAACAAAAGAAGACCGGAATATTTTTAAAGCTGGTTTTTTTTGTTTTGTTTAAATGCCCACAGTGAGAGTTTCTGTCTGCCCATGGGGATGGAGGATAAGAGGTTGTTTTAAATAAACCATGTCTACTAGCCACCTTGTTTTAGTTTATCTATGAAAACATGTACACATAAAACCTATCTTGAAAGTTAACAAATGTGGGAAAATTATTTTCTATCAGAGCCTTGTACCTTTTCAATATCAGGTCATGTACTCTATTATGATCTGTATAAGTTTTTCGCTAAAATTATAGGTTTCATAGTCCTTTTTTAAAGATTTCAGGCAGGAAGGTGGTCGTCATTACAAAATTATAATTTTTCTACTCCAGAATAAAACTTAATTAAATGCATATATGAGACTCCTAGACAAGTTTGTGTATGGGCAATGGTACTCAGGTGACCGTTGAGGCCTATTGTCCTCTTGTTTTAATTACCGTTATTATTATGTATACTAGTGTTAACAAATGAGTGAAAACTATAATTAATAAAGATGAACAATGAATTCAACAAGGTAATATCCAATCACACAGCCAACTCAAGATGATTAAAACCAAGATTTTTAATGTTATTTTTAACAATTTTCTGACCTCAAGCCTTAGACAAGTCGATCTAGACGATAAGTCGGTTGCTCTGCTTCAGAGAAAAAAAATACTGACTAATCGTCGGAAAAATACGGCTATATGTTACTTAGGTGACCGTCAAGGCATGTGGGCCTCTTGTTTTTTTTTCATTTAATAAAACATTAAGTGTTTAAGTTGTTTTCAATGAAGATTGATTATGAATTTCAAAATCTTAGGATTAAGTAAAACATGTGAAAGTGAGAGAATTGTAGTCTGATTGCCAAGTTTTTTGTTTATCTTTTTCAGGAGAAGAAAATGTTGAGTTTCAAAGTGTTGATTAGACTTTTTATCATGGTCTGGAGCATCCAGAGGGTGGGAGGAAAGCCCATGTGTGATCCGGAGGACCACATGTATTATCACACCCAGGCTGACAGGTGTTTACAGTGTGAACACTGTCTCCAAGGGGAGGAGGCAGTATCTTTACAGGTACACAATTATTTTGTGCTATTTGAAGCAGTTTTTTGGAAATGAATATTACTGTCACTGAAGTATCTAAAGTTGAATTATGACTAAAGTGCAGTACAGCGTGTGCATGTATATTAACCCAAACAGACTTGTTGAGAAGTATTATTGTGGATTCACTTGAATGAATAACTTACAAAGTTTCATAGCTTTTGAGAATCTAAAGTTTCCGAACATGGTCTCATATTGTATGAAGCCTTATAGTGCTTACTCAGCAGTGGCATATATATGCTCTCTTTTAAAACATGAATTCCACACTAATGTGTCTGAAAAGCCTCACTCACTGGTACATGTATTTTGCATTCTTTATCTTAAGATGAAAAGGGTGTGTTTTACATCCCCTATGTCAGCTGACTAAAAGATTCCTTTGATATATATATACATGTGTGTGTGTATGTGTATATATATATATATATATATAAAATCAAAGTACTGAAAGTACTGACACGAGTTGATGTTTTAGGAATCAGACATTTATTGACCCTTTTCTGCTCTCAACTAGCATAATTTGAAATAAATCGTTAATAATGTATTTAAGCATAATTATATTTACAATAATATTGATGTTTCCCATGAAATGTTTGAAAACATATAGCTCCAGCTGACCTTAAGCTTGTGGCAATATACAACAAGAGGCACATATGCCACATTGTTCACCTAAGAATATGTCACATATCTCTTTTTAAAACATTGTTTAAAAATGCGCGCAATATCGGAAATATGACAATTGTAAAAAGAAGTTTATTTTGGGCATCCTTTTTTAAGATCAAATATGCATTAACTATTTGGAATCTTATTATCCTAGGTCACAACATATCAAAGATAAAAAATCATGAATCGTAAAAGATCATTTTAAAAAAAATAATTATATAGAGGAGTATATCTAAATATTCTTTAAAGGGACTTAGACTGAACATTTTAAATTTTATTTTTCCTTTTTCTTTATGTTCAGAATGGTAATATGTGTTTGTTCAAAATGTAAACATACATTGAACTGGTTTGTTTCTGCCCAGAACTGACTAACACAGTCGTCATAACATGTTAAGGCAATAAATATGAGTTTTGCATATTGTTAAGTCTGCAAATTACGCATACAAGAACAGAACAACACCTTTTAAAAGCTGATTGGTCCGATTTTGTATCAAATTTTGTGTTCGCTTTTAAACGATTGTTATGCTAGGTATGTGTATAATAACAGACATTGCTGTAGTTTTCCCGGTCAATTAAGCCATATTTTAATGAAAAAAATTATGACATTTTTTCACATATTAAAATTCACCCCTGAAGTCGAGGCGAGGATGATTGTATCATCGAGTGTAAATATGAGTAATGTCCTGACAAATCAAAAATAAACCTGCGTACATTTTGTTCACTATTATTTCTGAAGTTTGTTTTGTTTACAATCGAATTGAATAAACCCAAACTTTCGGGGAACGAAACAAACGGTTTCCTTTTCTCAACATTCCCTTAATGCATTTTGGGGGTTTTTTATTTGTTTTGTTTTGTTTGTTTTTTGGGTTGTATGCTCATCAAAAATTATTTTTATTGACTTTGAATATTTCTAACTTCGAAGGAGACCGATCGATTCTGCTGGTGTAAATAGGCGCCGGTTTTTAACTCTCTAAGATAATTGGTTTTAATGGAAAATAATTTGATACTGTAATAGCCAACAACTTAGATCATGCAGCTTTAAACAGGTGGTTTGTATTGTTATGACGATCAATACAACTAATGCTAAGTTCATTCAATCGGCCACATTTAAATCACGTTATATTTCTTTCTCATAATTAAATAAATATACCATCTACCGGTACCTTATTATTAGGTAGAGGATATATATTTTTTATTATGAAAAAAATGTATAACGTCTGTGCCTATGATTTATCTGTGTCTTATCCACCAAGAGTAAACGTCATAATGATCAAATGATGGTCTCTTTCTGTCATTTCTCAAGTTATTATGCTTCCTTTCAGAAACTTGTTCCATTATTTTTACATTACATTTCAAACCATTTTTACAAAAGTATATAGACACACGATTTTATAGGGTTTCATAAATCACATGCACATGACGTTTTAAACTTTTCTCTTTAAAATTCTTGTACTATATATTATAGTACAAGGATTTTTTTTTCGTTAAGAGAAAAGTTTTTGAAAACGTCAGGTGCATGTGTTATATCTAAACCATAAAATGCTTTCTTTGGTGATTCATGGGGGATATGAAAATGGCGACATTGCAGAAAAAATACATAATCCGCGTTAACAGGTTATCTAATATTTCTGCAATGATCGCTACCTTCATAACCAGCATTTTTTTTAGGAATGCATTTCTAATGATCAAATGAAATTTGAGAGTCAGCCGTAGATTATAAGCAAAATACAAGGCTCACAGTTCTTTTTCATGTAAACAAGGCTCGTGTTCTGTTTCTGTTTACGTATACATAGGTTCAATATATAATACCTGTAAAAAAAAAATTTCAAGCTGATTTGTCTATCTTCTCATTCATTTCAAGCATAAATAAACAGTTCCTAATATTTAACACATTCATTTTAGGTCTAAAATTGGAATTTTCACATCAACACTCAAAATGTAAGAGAAACAGCCAAATCATCTCCTATGGGAATTTGCAGTCCGTGATTTTTCTTAGGTCGCTGAAAGTTTCGACCAATCGATAAACGGGGCGTTTAGATTTCAGTCTGGTTGTACATGTATCTATTATGGAGCTATGAATTAACTATATGTTTCCGTTAGAAATAGAGGGAATCGTACATGGTAAATGTAAATATATAGCATTTAAAGTTATTCTACATTGAAATATAAATATAATATACTTAATATAAAATTCAAATCATAACATCAGAGAGCAAAAACAAGATGACAAGATTCTACTCATGTCCAAAATGCACAGTCACAAGCTGCCATTCTATAGACTATAAAAAAAAAATAGGTAAAATAGCTTACCACTGTTTATCAAACCAATTTGTAAAAAACATCATGTTTATGATATTATTTCTTAATCGACGCTATAAATCGCCACACAGTAACTACCACGCTAATCTATTTTAAACTATGACGTATATAAACAGGTGCGCAGTTTTCCAGATGTGCATGTTGCAGGGCCACACGGACCCTTCAACTCGAAGAAAGATCAAATCACCCCTCCCAGCTATTGATTATTTTCAACTCTTGTGCTTCAACTCTCTATTTTGTCACACTAAAATGATTTCATGTTCGATAAAGTTTAAGTAATGAAACGCATGTTCTTGAATTTCAACTCGTTAAACGTCCACCACTGAGCTGAGCTCATTTGCATAAAAGCGATTACAGCGCGGGCATCACTGAAGTTTCATATACATGCATTTACGTCAAATTTAATTATAGCGATATTTTTATCAGTCAATAAAAATGTTTTTGGCTATGGACAAACACACTTGATATGTTTAATACAATTTATTGATGGCAAAAATAATGTATCCTTAGTATATGAAATGCGTCAGAAGATTTTTCTTGAATCTTTATTCTTGTGCGAATTGATATCAATTAACAAAAACAAAACCATAATTTTCTCTTGATTAAGATACGTTGAAAACAAATTTTACCTCCGATAAACGAAGTCATTCTTTCCTGATTCATATCATTGCATTTTGATAATTGATATATTAGTTTGACCATCAATACGAAAATGTGATTTAACCCAGTGATGGGA
Source organism: Magallana hongkongensis (assembly GCA_016163765.1). Lineage (NCBI taxonomy): Eukaryota > Metazoa > Mollusca > Bivalvia > Ostreida > Ostreidae > Magallana > Magallana hongkongensis. The sequence goes on along the minus strand of WFKH01011581.1, from coordinate 9,663,116 downwards.
AACCCCTTTGCAGTGACTATACTGAGTTGATATACATCAACTCGTAAAAAGATTAATTACAAATCATTTGGTGTGTTGTTGGTTGATCCATGTTTTTTCCTTTTGTCAAATGTTTGTTGCTTGAAACAAAATTACAATATAATAATATATAGTTTGATCATTTTTGCAATTATTTTGTAGGACTGGAACATTGAACATTCAGATCCAGAGAAAGGCCCAACGGAATGCAGACCTTGTCGGAAATGTCAGCCGGGGACCTACAGTGATAAACGGTCCTATAAGTGTGAACCCTGCAGGAACTGTACGCTGTTCAACCAGTACCAAGTCACCCAGTGTACAGCAACTAGTAACACCGTATGTGATGGAGTCAGACCAACTACCCCCAGGTTTGTAGCTTAATAACTGATAAAGTTTTGTTTATTATTATTATCTAATTGTAATTCAGAAGCATGTCTCAGTTTAATGTTCAGCATGATGAATTAATGATATATTTTTATTCAACTTCAGACAAAGTATCACGAAAACTTCAAAACTAGATCCAGAAAAACAGCATCAAAGCAAGTTTTGATTTTCATACACTTCTCTAAACATCTTCATACCTTAAAATAATTCAATTTTCAGTAATTTTTTCTCAAAACTAGGTAGTGAATAGAAAAAAATAAGAATGTGTTCAAATTTCTCTTAATTATTATCCAATGACTTTTTCTGAAAAATTACAGCAGAACTATTCCTTTATTGGCTATTTAAAATAGAACATGTTTTATAATAATTTCATTTCAGGCCAGCTCCATTGCTCAATTAAATGATGGTGTACATTGAAAATTTAAAAAAAAATAATTATCTCCTTGACGTTTGCAGATGATGGTGACTCTAATGACAGCATAACTATTACTGGGATGATTTGTACCACTGTGTTCATCCTTATAGTTATTTTGTTTGTGTATCTATCATTAAGAAAATTCTGCTGTTCTAAAGAAAATGGTAAGTCTTTTTCTAAGCTGTAAGCATATAGTTTATATTATTTTTCTAATCACCCTGTCAGGCAACTATCCCTCACTCTGCCTGACTCTTCTCAAGAATGATATAAAAAATTTTAGTCATCCTGTGATAGTTTATACTTTTATATTGTTATGTTTAGTAGTATATATTATCCACATGATATAAATCTTTATAGACAAATTGTCAGTAATTGAAATATTACCTCATCCAGAAAAAAATTGACAGGTTCTTTCCTCTATCTGAATGGACCTTTATTCCCATGTATTAGACATGTGTCTACTGTTTTTATAATTTAAGAGCAAGTGTCATACTAAAAATACAGTAGGTCGTACAGTGGTTGTATCAGTAATTAAACAATTCCCCATATACTTCATATAGTTGCTTAAAACAGAGATCAAAGCAGAGATTGTCTTAGGTTCCAACAATTACACAATTTGCTATGCTTGCATGGTTGTTTTATGCAAATCGAGAGAACATATATGTCAGCAATCTTTGAGGAGATTTTGCAAAAAGAAATCTTTTTCATGTATCTTTTATTGTTATATTTATTGTTATATTTATTGTGCAGCTTAAAAAATTAAAACTGAAATATTTGTTTTTCAATTTATTTGATCAGAGAGTAAAGTGGATTCTGAAGTGATAAAGTCCACATCAAGTGACCTGTAAGTACCAGTGTTATTCTTTTATACTTTTTTGACTTACACAATTAAATCACTCAGGTTAACTTTTTAGAAATTAATTGAATATTTTATGACTAATATGTTTTATTTAAGCCAGTTTGGAATTTACTTTTCAAGATTGTTTTTTTACTTCTTATACTAAACTTTCAAAAATATATCATAAATTCAACCATCTGATTTATGCCTAAATATTGGTATACTCATATTTAGCTACTGTAAATTCCTTATTAAGGCAAGGAATTAATTTCCGCGTAAAATCGCAAGAAGCAGTCCACGCGGATTTTAAAAATCTCGCTCTTATTTTCAGACAGTTTTGAACTATATGAAATCAAAACAAGAAATTGGTGCTCGCAATTTTATATTCTTGCGATTTGATGCAAAACAGCGGAATCGCGGAATGAAGTACTCGCATAAAATAAGGAATTTACAGTATTAATAAATTACACTGCGATATGATTTTAAGGGTTTTTTTTCATTTAAAATATGCATTAGGAGTTTGATAGGAAATTATTAATATGTGTGATAAAGCCTGCTGCTGATTTTAAAAATGATTTAATTGATCCCAGTAAATGTTTTACGTTTTAGTAGCAAGGATGTTAAAATTGATGTGGAATGGGATTTACAACCTCTGCTCCAAAAGAGCTGTGAATCCCAGATTGAGAAAAAACCTATTGAGCTTCAAACACTTGGAGCAAATCCAGATGAAATGGATCTTCTGCATGATACCAGCTCCAACAACAAGACCAAACAAGGGCATCTGGAAACAGATGGACCTCCAGAAATCTCTCCCAGTAAGATTCAAAAGGAAGGACAGTTATCTAACCTAAATGATGAAAGGTTGAAGACAGATAGCCCCCAGGAACTACCAGAGGATTATCCAGTGCCAGCTACTGCCCAGAGTAAGTTTATTTCATTTCTAAACTTTTATCAAGGAGGAATGTGCCATACCAAAATCTCCTTAAATGGGTCTTTATCTAGAGTAAATCTTTCAAAATTAGATTAATTTCTTGAAAAATTATTTCATTAATTCATTAGTGCATTCATTAGTACTAGACATTGCTAAACCTAACAATTATTGGGATGAAGAAAAAATACAAGATTTTTCTAAATCTTTATGAATTAAATTCATTCTTCATAAAAAATTTTATTGACATCGAATTTGTAGAGCTTTTCAAAATGCACAATGACACTTTCTTTGGCTTTTTAGCAAACTGTAGACTTACAGTGGACGATCTACGTGCTGTAGCCAAAGAACTTGTTTCTGGATACCTCTTCCTTGAAGTGGCCAGAGACTTTAAAATGGAGGAAGCAGACATAGAAGCTGTGAAGATTGACAACGAAAAGACTATAACATCAGGGAGACATCTTACCAGATGCTTCAACTGATTACAAAAAAAAGGGGGATGATTACTCTTCATGAGTTAAAGAATTCATTGCAGAAACATAATCAGGAAGCATGGGAAAAAGTTCGCTATGCTTTATATCAGGCTGGCTTAAATGAGCCATAGTGCATAATGTATGCATTATGTTGTGTGACAATTCTGATGATTTGTTCTCGTTTTGTCTCATTAATGTTTTGCAGACTTTAGAGAACAAATTCACTGTTTATTAGTTTGAAAATTCTTGTACATTGTGTTAGATACATTAGAGTACCTTATTCTATATATCATATGCTTGGTTCTTAATTTTTAGATTGTAAAAGTGATATAGTTTTATGTGTAGATTTTGATTTGCTGCTTCAATAGATGAAATTATAAGATATAATTAATGCATGAGTATAATCAATGTCTAATAGATTTAGTACTAACAATTTTTCTATGCTTTGTTATTTGTTAATGTCTTTATTCATGTACATGCCAGGTACACTAGGTTGTGCTTTATATTATAAGGACTCTGCCAGGTCTAAATTAATTAACCTTGAAATATTTTTTTCAAATTCTGAAATGTTACAAAAATTATTGAAATTTTGAATACAATTTTATGAGTGTCAGAGAATTCAAGCAGTCCACTTTTAATTTTGTGTTTTGAAGTTAAAACTATGTATTACATTAATATGTCTTTTCTCTGACTGCAATATCTTTCAATTCCTGTGGTATCTATTAGTAAAAATGATTTGTAGCCAAATTCACTAATTAAAATCCTGTCTAGACCATTAGATTTTGCTAGTTTCTGCAACGTGAATTTTATTCTTCTCTTATGTAACATGCAATGATTAAACATGCTGTATACTTTTTATTTACCAATTTAAAAAATTGAGAAGAAAAAAACAACATGAGAAAATTAAGTTATACGTGGCAGGGTCCTTACATGTGATTGTGATTTACTTTGTATTTGTCTACATTTAATGTGAACTATGCCAAGCATGATGTATGCTATAGGGTAAGAAGTTAACATTAAATGAAGGATTATGATTCCAATGATCAGTCTACATGTGTAGGACAGATATTGGGAATCATTAAGGGGTCAACCCCTTTTGTGACGATATAGATATTTTATTATGAAGGAGTATCATACTACGTACTTCATTGTGACGATTATGTAAATCATTAAGGGGTTAACCCCTTTTTGTTACAATATAGATATTTTATTATGAAGGAGTATCATTCTACTTCCTTGTTATGATTATGTATAATTCATTAAGGGGTCAACCCCTTTTATTCTGATGAAATGAAGTTTCTCAGTTCAAATAGTACAGATACATTGACTGGGCCTAGAACAAGGGTCTGATTTGAAATGAGAATCATCTGATTCAATAAAATGCTAGCCAGCTGAAGCAAATGTAATTTGCTCAGTCTGGGATAGTTATGTAATATATTCATTTGTTACAAGAAAGTGAAAAGAATGGATGTTGAGTTGACAGTTTGTATTGTACCCTGTTACTGGTAGATGTGTTTAATATACATGGAAAGCTGAGGACATCTCCTAATTTTAAAGGCATTTGTCTTACTTGAAGTACAATGGAATTTTTAAATGTCATATGGATTTTTAAAGGAGATGATATATAATCTTTTAACAATTAATTTGATTTGCATTAAATTTTAGAAAGTATGTTGTTAAGATTAATTACCTTTAACAATGTACATGTACCATACGGTGCATTTTTTATGGAGATTATATTCACTTGTATTTTAAAGCAGTTTACATTTATTGTTGAAGCTAGGATTGATATCAGAATTGTTTGAATTTATGTACTGTTGGTTTTGAACCTGCCAGTCTGATATGTGCCATAGACAGAGATGCTCAGAATTTAGTCTGACTCAATGGCGGGAATATTTCTGATCAATTAAATGTCTAGAGCTGGTGTCTCAATCACCTTATAACATTAGTGTAAACTACAGTATATCAGGGTTTTTTGGCATGTCAAAAAATTTACAAAAATGGAGTGAACCTGTACCTTTTTTATTTGTGTCAATCATTTTTTGCAATATAAAATTTTTTCTAGCAAACAATGACGGATTTTATGTCTGCATATTGCAGATTTGCTATGTCAAAGCAATCATGATAAAAGCATAACGCAAAATTTAGATCATTGCAAAATAACAAGAATTTTAGATCATTTACAGAAATAAAACTTTTATTTACTGGTCTGGTGAAAAAAAATTACACTAGCTGACACAGATGATAAGTTTTGATCTGAAATAAATGATAATGCTACTTAAAACAAGATTACAGTGAATTATGAGTGATTAAAAATTTTTAAAAAGGCGAAACAAAAGGGATACTATGAGTATTTCAGATTAGAATTTCGTTGATTTAATATAATGTTAATGTTTAAGGAAACTTGCTGCAAGAAAAAAAAAATTGATAGATTGTTACGCAATCTTTTAAACAAATTTTGCATTCTATGTATTTAGAGGTGACCTGGTGTACACATTGCAAATTTTGATTAAAAATGACAAAAATGTTAGAGATATGAATGTGCTGCAGATGATTTGTCTATTGGATTCAGTATGTGTAAACTATTAGTTTCTTTAGAGCTGTGAGCAAATGTATCACCATTCTCTTTAATCAGCCAAGCTGATGAATATATGAAATCAACATGCTTGTTCTTCTATTTTTGTTAGTTTTTACCAATTGTACAATGATTTTGTTTTTAATACAGTGTGTGTTAATTATTATCATTAATATGATTAATGGGTGTGCAGTGTTTTAATCTGTTGTTTCCTTTAACATGGTTAAACTATAGTTAAACTATAAAATTAATGATTATATTACAATTCACCAAACTTGTTGTTTACCTATTGCACATGTTTTTGTTGACTGTAAACTAGAACCAATCACACGGGTCTTCCGTCCCAGACCAGTAATATAAGGTGATGCCATCAGTTAAAAAGACATTTTTTGTTTCAACTAGACCAAAATTATTTTTGGCCCTATTACTAATTATACAAAAGGTTTGGTCCCAAGCTTTTCTTGATATATTATAAACATTGTCCAGAACTGGTCAGAATGTACATGTTTATATTTTTCGAGATATTAAGGAAAGAATATATTGGGACGCTTATGTATCATATAGAGGTCATTCTTAGAAAAAAATAACTGTACATGTAATTTATATTGTCAGTGATGCTTGTATGTAGATATTTCATGGAAATCAATCAAGTCATTCGGTTTTTGTGGGGTTTTTTTTAAAGAAAATTTTACGAATAAGACGGAAGACCCTATTTAAAAATATCTGCACACAGTATGTATGGGTCTGTGCATATTAAATCTTGTACACTGTCAGAGGCTTGCAAAATTCTTAAATAAAACTGTTACGCACCTTACATAGAATGTTTTGTTTGAGGATATATCTTTTCAAATCACCATATTTGTTGTTCGTTATGGTAAATGTGCAACACTGACTCAACATTGGTTTACTAACATCGGCACTGAAGTGTGATCAATGTTTGACCAGCGTACTGTAATCAACGCCAACGGTCCAACTATTATTCCACGTTGGTCAATTTTCGACAGAAATAGAGACGACAAATTGAGATATTCAGTACGACTAAATACAAGAGTTTTTAATGAATCGTATCAAAAATATCATAAGAGCAAGTAAGACCGAAAAATTATGAGTTAAATTCAAGATTTTGGAATGTAGAGCGAAGTTGTGTTGGAATGTTATTTCTCCTTCAAAAAAGAATTTATAGTTACAATGATTTATAAAGGTTGATAACTATATACGGCGGTTGGGTTTTTTTTTCCCGCAATCTGAAAAGTTTAATTGTGAAAACATATTCAACACGTATGCGCACTCAATTTCATATTCAAATTTTTATTTCTATTAATAACGACTTTTGCATTACAAACCATTCTTAACGCTTCAAAAACAGACGATTTTGGGAGATTTTTTTGTGTGTGTTTTTTTTTACATTTGTAATTTTACCGATCATTTTTATATTCGGAAACTAATAAATCAGGCACTTATCATCGTTTTTGAAAGGGGGCAGACTTGTCCGAAATCTTGACAAGCAAAACAAAGAAAAAAAAACATAATAAATAAATAAAACAAGAATCGCCAATCTTCTAAATCCTAATCCGTGTAAAGAGCTGGAGCCACGAACCATTGAAACAACAGTTCACCATATTTTGACTATAGCTAGTGAAGACTGTTTTACCGGGGGGTAATTTATAAATGCGCAAGACGAACGTCATTTTAAGGTGGTATGGGACATCTGTCGATATTAATGTGGATTAAAGTACATTATCATTAAAATACTTTCACCGTTTTAGAATTTTCAAATTCTATAATATTTAACCAAAAAAAAGCTTTTAAAAATATTCGGAGAATTAAAAATTGTAAAACCCCCAGCGGGATTCGAACTCATGACGTACAGATTCGTAGTAAACCCTCTTTTTTTTTTTTTATCTTTTATTGATCAACAATCAATTATCACAATCATCACATTAAATATCACAATCACAGTCTACATTTCAACACTTCATAATAAAATCTTTTAAAAGATAAACAATAGTACACCTTCTGTTTCTTTTAAGAGTGGATTTTTCTTCAAAAACTTGTTTGAAAACATTTTTCTGTTGTCTTGTACAATACACATGTAATGATAGTTGTAATAAATATAATGTCTGAGTAAATATTTGCAAAACCTTTTCAAATCCATTTCTTTGATTATTTTGCAACAATATTTGTCTCCTTCTATAAATAGTAAATCTACATATTGATATAAAAAAAATCACAAAAAATGTATTAACATTTTTCATGACATTAGGAAATGCCGTCATCAAAATTTCATCAATATCTAATACATTGTATACACTAGTTTCACAATCCTTCAATAGCGATTTTAAATGATATATTATAAAATCTTTCTTAAATTCCTGCACTTCTTTACATTTTACAAACATATGAAATAAATCTTCGCATTCTGTTTTACATAATGGACATTTGTTTGAATCTGTTTTACCGATCTTGAACAGTTTTTCATTTGTAAAAATCCCATTATGAAAAATCTTAAAATCAAGTTCTACAACATCTGGAGGTTTACCAACTCCTCTTAATATAATACATCGATTATCAAGTATAGATGTATTATCTAATTGCAATTTTCCTTTCCAGTATTCGTTTGATATTGGAGGGTTAAACAGCTTTTCTATTAACATTTTGTAAAAAATCTTTACTGTACATGAAGAAAACCCATATTTGTTATTTTCTACACAAAGCAAAAAATTTGGAAGCAATGCTTCTTTCACATAAACAGAATTTTAAACAATATTTTTCCAATCTTCTGGTATAACAGATAATAATGTTGCATAATCATCTTTAATGGGTTTTACTTTAATTTCTGAATCATATTCACGTATCATTTCCACTATACAAGATACAGGCAAAAATCCTGGTATTACTTCATATGAAATGTCTCTGATATGTGTAATACCTGCTTTTATAAAATATACCCACAGTAGTGTTTTGTTCTTATTAACAATTTTAGGATTGAAAAACAAGCAGT
>WFKH01011581.1:9619224-9654084 GCA_016163765.1 Magallana hongkongensis | reverse complement strand
TTGTCAACTGTCTTTGTCTCCACATATTAAGAATTTGTTTTATATTTCGTACTTTGTGTCTCCAATTTAAATGTTCACACTCTTCTTTGTTTCTACCAAAATAAACTCCAAGGATTTTCAAAATATTTGTTTCAGTTACATTTATTAATTTTCTTTCATCTTCCAATAATCTTCCTGAACCTATACTTCTGAACATTTATTTTAGCACCAGAGGCTCTTCCATACAATTCAAAAATCTTGAATATCTCAAAAATTGACCTTTTATCACAAACCGACAATGTTGTATCATCTGCATGTTGAAAAATCAATGCAGTTCTATTGGACAAAGGAATATCTATACCCCTAATATAACCATTACATTTGATTGCACAACTTTAAGGTTCTGAGGATAATACATACAATAAAGCAGATATTGGACAACCTTGCCTTACCGAGTTTTTGATTGGAAAATATTTTGTCAGATGACCATTACTTTTAACACTACTATAAATCCCTGTATAAAATATTTTTACTCATTTTCTAAAATAATCTCCAAAACCAACCCCCAGCGGGATTCGAACTCATGACGTACAGATTCGTAGTAAACCCTCTAACCCACTGCGCTACGCTGTTAGGTGATAATATTGGGTAAGTGTCCCATACCACCTTAAGCATGATTTGGTTTTGATACTATAAACAATAGAAAAACCCAAATTATCTTGTGAACATGTTTTTTAAATCTTAATCAGAAGAAAAATTACTCTTCTATAGATTTGTATTTATTCAACAAAATTGAATTTTGAATCTAAATAATCTTAGTTTCTGTGGTTTAAACACGTCTTTTACTAACGAAAGTACTTTTTAGCTCACCTGAGCCGATGGCTCAAGTAAATTTTTCTGATCAAAATTTGTCCGTTGTGTGTCGTCGTTGGCGTTGTTGTAAACTTTTAACATTTTCATCTTCTTCTCCAGAACCACAGGGCCAATTTCAACCAAACTTGGCACAAAACATCCTTGGGGGAAGCGCTTTCAATTCAGTTTGATCAATGAATGGTCAGCTCCCCTTTAAACAGGAGAGAATTTAGAATTATTGAAAATTTGTATTTTTTCAAAAATCTTCTCAACAAAAACCATTTCGCCAGAAAAGCTGTAACTCGTGTGGAAGCATCCTCAGGTAGTGTAGATTCAAGTTTTTCAAAATCATGATCTCCGGGGATAGGGTGGGACCGAAACGGGAGGACGGTTTTTACATTTTACATTTTTACATTTTACATTTATATTTTTACATAGGAATGTATAGGGCCTATACAATAAATTTTAATAAAAATCTTCGTCTCAAAAAACCAATTGGCCAGAATACTGTAACTTGTATGAGTCCTCAGGTAGTGTAGGTTCTAAGTTTGATGTAGGTTCATATGTTTAAGATCTTCTTTAGATCTGCAATGCTCAATATGTAGTGATATATCAAAAGGGACTCAATAATATCTGGAGAAAATGAGATCTTTTTATTCAGGATCTTTTCAGTCTATATAGATATTTTGTATAGATGATTCCATAAAAGCCGATTTTATGAAGGCTAATATGTGCCATATGTTGCTTAGGTGAGCGATGTGACCCATGGGTCTCTATACTCTGTCCCAAGTTTCTGCTTCCACCACTTTTTGCGTAATATCTCGATAATCATACATACCTTTGCTCCCAAACTACATCCATTCAGACATAAGAATGAAAAAAGTCCCGATTATCTGTTTTGAAACGCCCCCTCTACCGTTTAAATAGAAAGTCTACGCCTACGGGGATTTTGCATTGCAAAAGACATGAAAGAACCCCGGTGATAACGTTTTATAAAAAATTGTGCGACGGAGGTGTCCCGAGTACTACCGAATGGAAAAAGATGTAAAACATTTCCCATTTTGAATCTCCGAACGGGGTCATTCTACGAATAGAGGCCCAAATGGTGTCCCGTCATTTTAATATGTGTTGAGCAATACCTGGTTAATGAAATTTTAAAAATAAATCCGGAATATTGTGGAAGGAGATAATAAGTATGCATACACACCATAAGGACACCCCTGAAAGCATTATTACTTGTAAACTTCTTTCTTAACGTCATGGACTTGCTTTGAAATGCCATGTCCCAAACTACAAAGTCGAATTAGTAATTTTGAATATGCATGTGTGAAAACTTAATTTTCTGTCAAAATTTAACCTGTCGTGATTACTAAGGTGTAATAAAATATTCATTGTTGATTTTAAAAAGATACGGGTTACTAAATTCTTTTTTCTAATAATTCATTGTTTGTAAAACGGTGTCCCTGATATTCTTGTCATTACCGAAACGGTGAGATAAAACTGCAAAATATAAGAGAGAAGAAAGATAATCCAAAAGAAAAAGCCCCGTGATTAAAAGTTTCAGATACCGCCATCTTCGATGCAAGGCGTAACGCTCTTGGGTAAGTAAGCAGATATTACATTGTAAATGGTCCTACTTTCAAGCGTATGTTTATTCAGTGTCATTACCGAACGCTTGTTACAATAAATGTACGATCACCTATGAAAAATGCAATTGTTTAGGAACAAATATAGATTGGTTTTGAATTGTGTTGTACATTATTTAACCCCTATCAGCAAGTAGCGCCCTCTATATTCTGTTTAATATTTCAAAATGTCATTACCGAAACGTGTCATTACCGAAACAAATCCCTTGAATTTATCAAATAGTTTCGGTAATGACATCAGTGTTACGGTAATGACAAATCATCTTTAGGTTGTTTTGTGCATGGATTCTACAACACTATTATAGTGTTTTATGCGTAAGAGGTTGTTACAAATAACTCCTATCTGCGGGTCCAGTCCTGGGAGGTAGGCGAGACTAACCTACATCTAATACACAGTTTTTTCAACAATTGTTTTCAAATGCTGATGATTTACCTGTTTAAAAATTAATTTTGCTCAAGCCATGACTGTTTCTAAATAAATTCGAGGTTAAAGTCATGCACAAGATCGGTCAAAACCGATATTTTTGGCCCCTTTTTGCCAGATATCCTTTGATATGAACATGACAAAATTGTTTGCAAAATACAAGAGCCTTCTCCGGTGGGTAGTAGGCACTTCCAATTATCGAAATAACCGATTATGAACACTTGCTCCAGTTATTACCAGTGAATGTAACTGATCATTTGGTGCATATTTTTGCAACGGTGAACAATTTGAAATATTTGTTTTTTGTGGTTAGCCTTTCTGGTTGAAAAAATTGAGTGTTTTGTTTGTAGTTAAAATGATAATAAAGTTTATTCTTGCTTTATACCACATTGGGTTTTTTGAAGGATAAGATAAAAGAAATTTATAGGATAAGTTATGAAAATATTCGATCGAAACAACTCGAAACTATTTACCGGAACGCACTGTCACTCCCGCAACGCATTGTCATTACCATAACAAGGACAAATTAGGTCAATTAATTATCAATTAATCTAATTATAAATGTAATAAAGTGTTTAATCAACATGCATGCGTCTTTGAAATCGCACACCTTAGAAAAATGGAAGTAAAATAATCATATGCACTCCTCAAGTGGTTTATTGACCAATAGTTTTGTGCATTTTTTAAAAACGTAAATTAAACACCACAGTACAAAAAAAGTTGTGCGAATATTTCACTCAAATAATCATGAAGCTAAGATATTATTAAGATTTATTACTTCAAACTATGAAAAAAATTGGTTTTATACTGTAACAATATTTTATGACGATTTAGTCGCCTGTTGCGGTAATGACAATTTTTTTTTCATGTATGTACTTAAGTCTCAAAATAAGCAATAAAATATTTTAAACATTGCTGCTGAATGTTGAAATGGTTTCCTCTAAGTAAGATTTAGTAAATAACGCAGAAAAAATGAATAAAATAGGGTATATGAACTCTGACTTTTGGGAAGTTCGTATGGGCCTCAATTTGTAGAATGACCCGAAGATGTTTGTTTTCGTTCCTGTGAAATCTCCGGGTAAAAGCAGATGATGTATCGATGAAGAAATCTTGGATTTTTTACCATCTATCGATTTGAATTGAATTGATAACGCAAAAAGGAAATTTAAATTTCCCGCCAATCTATTGTTTTCCTTGACAACATCCAGGAGCGGAACTATTTTCTTTTAAATAACAAATGGTGCATATTTTCATTACCAAAGCTAAAATAGTTTTGATTATGCTATTAAGAGAGAATTGATATCATTTTATGGATATATTTCCAAAACATGTGGAATGCCAGATAGACTTTACGCCGTTTTATTTATCGCGGAAGTTTTTCCGTCAACTATACTTCGGTGTAAACAAATGGCCGCCGTCGAACCGAGATGGCAGAACATAAATATGATTTAGCGCTAATTAATACAGAATCGGGGACAAAGATAAGAGAAAAACCTTGGTATGATTTCAAAACTCTGCGTTTTCATTTTTTGTGGTTGTAGGATTATTACGTCAACAGTTCATAAAAATTTGGCCGTAGTCGTTAAGATATGAGTGAAAAATTAAGGCGATGCAAATGAAACAAACCAATGTGAACACGATTTGTAAGAAAAGAAAATAAACACAACTTTTTGTTTATACAATGTATGTCATATACATGACTTAATTTTCTTCTCATCGGTGCAAGACCACATATACATGTCTGCAGGTATATATATATATGGTTACACATAATGCACGTACGTCATAGTCATGACAATAATATGTTCTGTTATTTTTTTTTAATTCAAAGGTACAAAGAAAGACTACAAACAAAATACATCAAATCTTTAAAACCAGAGGACACATCCAAGTCACTGGTAGGAAAGAACTGGATTTTTCTTAAAGATGGGCTAGATGACTTCCGAGATGGTCTGCCACCACCAGTGAAAGGAGAAGTATTAATAAAGGTTTGTTACACCACTTACATTGCACATAAATGTAGCAGTATGAAAACTTTTGATTTGGAAAAGATGGAGTTATTATACTTATTATTTTTTTTATTACTTAGCTGTTTGTATTTGCATGAAATCTTATATCATAACTGTATACTATAGTTTATTTTAATAGGGGTTTCAAAGGCATATGAGTGTGTGACTTTGGAAAGGTTGTAAAACATGAATCTTGCTTTTTTTATTTTCAGGGTTCCAAGGGTCCTGGCCCCAATCTTACAGGTAGTAGTGAAAACGTTAGTCCAGTGAAGCAACCAGCAGTAAGGAATCGCTTCAGTAAACATCAAATATGTTATTCTCGATCTACCCCCCTTCAACAAAACAGAAGGGACCACATAGACGAGATAGAGTACAGTCTGGTGCTGCACCCCCTAGCTTTGTATCCTCATTTAGAGGAAAGTGTCCCTCCAGAGGTATGTTGTAAACGTATTCTTAATTTTTGTATATTTCTGCGATTTTTATGATGATCCTGAAAGTGTTTTTCTTTTATATTTTGTTATATGTCGGGTTTATATGTTTTTCAATTTTAAGAAAGTATAACAATTTTTTGGACATAAATGCATGTATGAAAGATTCATGGAGTCAAATATTTGTTGTGATTCTTGTTCATATTAATTTTCAGGACACAGTACCAAAATTTCAATGATTGAAATTCTTTCTAAATCAGTCTTTTTTTTTTTCACTTTTGCAGTTATTTGAGGACATTGTTGATATATTAGATCCAGAAATGAACCTTGATCCAGATGAAGACTTCTCAGATCAGCTTGATGAGGAGGAAGAGGAAGATGATTTCAAGGAAGAATGTCAAGGGTCACCTAAGGACAAGGATGAGGATGTAGTCAAATCAGAGGGAGGACAAAGTCAGGGGTAAGATAAAAAAAATCAGTTTATTAATACAGTTTGAATTCAAAATGAAGTTACTAATGTTTTAATTGTCTTTTATCTTCCAAACAATTTTAGTGTGGTGATAAACTAGCTGATAATCAGAACATGTAAACTTTTGCTTTCATCTTAATTTCAACATGCAATTACCTGGTAACCATTTAAAATTTTGTTTAAATTATTGAAGCTATTGCAGTTATACTCGGTTATAGTGAACTCTTAGGGACCATTGCATTTACTTCGCTATATATATCTGTAATTCGTTATAACTGTACAACAAATTCGTAATACTAAGCATAACGAATTCGTTATATACATGTTTCCTTCCATTTGACTACCATTTGTGCATTGAATAAAAATACAATTTTACAAAACTTGAAAAAATCAGATTGGAAATTGAAAAATATAGGTGGATATAAATTCATTTCAACTAGTACTCCTAACTTTTAGCAATTTAACACGATTCTATATAAACAATGTAAATTTCGTTATTTTTTACCTCTACAGGGCTCAAAATCAATTCGCTATATCCAAAGATTCGTTACAACTGAGTTCGATTTTACAAGGATTTGTTAAGAATTTTGCTGGGGACTCCACAAAATTTTGCTATATTCGAGATTTCGCTATATCTGTGTTCGTACTAAACAAGTTTTACTGTATTGATTTTTGTGTCTAGTATCAAATTTGTATGATGCTTAACATTTTCCATTTCTTTTTCAGCTCAGATGAACCAAGAATAAGAAATCCGTACAGATGGCTTCCCCGAAAAGATGAGAAAGACAAAAAGGATAAGAAAAAATTATCTGATAAATCTGCTTCATCAGAGTCACAGGTAAAGTGTTACATTAAATGGAGAAGTCATTGAGGGACTAAGTCAAACCAATTAGAATTTTAAACTGTAAAGGACTGATGCTCAAATACTATATATTTAAAGAATAAAATTTTGAAATATCAGGGACAATTGAATAATGTTTAGTCAAGGGAAACCTCGCTAGCACAGTATACCCTGTACATGTATTGGTACATACTGATGCAATATCTTGTAGGAAGAACATGTAAAGGGATACATTATTATTACAAAATGTACAATATCTTGTAGGAAGAACATGTAAAGGGATACATTATTATTACAAAATGTACAATATCTTGTAGGAAGAACATGTAAAGGGATACATTATTATTACAAAATGTACAATATCTTGTAGGAGGAACACATAAAGAATGTGACGAAGGACTTCTGTGACTGGGTGGCGGAGAGTCTGGGTGGGGACCAGAACAAGTTTGAGGAGTCGACCATTATGAGTCTGTTTGCCAGCGGATACGAGACAAAGCCCGCTCTGTCTGTCCCGATCCATGTAGTGGAACTCACTAATGTCCCACAGGAGCTCAGACAACAGGCCACAGTGTCCAACCAACAAACCAACAAAAATATACCCCCACCCGAAAAGAAGTCCACAAAATGGGTTAGTGTACATGTTAAATAGTAATGGGAAATGATTCATTTTGTTTAAAAAGAAAAATATTCTAAGCAATTGTGCAACATTCTTTTTATTCCCAAAGAATTTTAATTTTTTTTTTATAGGTTATGATTGACAAGCAAAATATTTAATTTAGCATACATTATTAGGGCAGAATTTTTCAGATATTATTGATAATTTTGGTAAACACTAACAGTAATTAATCCCTGAGAGAGAGAGAGAGAGAGAGAGAGAGAGAGAGAGAGAGGGGGGGGGGAGAGAGAGTTTCTTACATAAATGAAATTGTACCTTAAAAGTTAGTATTGTATACTTGAACAGAGTGTGGTTTAACAATTCTTTTAATAATTAACATTTCCTAAATATTTAAAATTTGTAGAAGTATTCTGGTCAGTATGAACCAAGCTGGGTGAAGTTTAAATATGGGGCCTGGTATCTAGACCCCAAGTCATGGAGCAAGAGAAAAGATGATGAACCCCTAGAGAATCCAAAAGACATCAAAGATAAAGAAATGTCAGAGGCCAAGAAGAAGAGTAAAGAGCTGGTGAGTAACAGACTTGATTATTGTGTTAATGATGTAGAAATTACCGTTACTACACTTTGATACTAGAAGTTTACTATACAGTCTCTAAATCTCTTAATCACAATGATACAAAAATTGTTTTAAAACTCTTATTTCTATTCTCTGCTATCACCATCGGATTTCTGATATACAAAGCTCGGAATGTTTCATATAAGTAATCTGAATTGTTACTTTAGTTCCATGTGATTAGTGTTATAAATTGTTATTTTAGAATCATATGACAAGTGTTCTGAATTGTTATTTTAGAACCATGTGATTGCTCAGTCACAGGGAGCGAAGCTGTTCATGGATTGGGTTAATGATCCAAAGCGACCCCTTGATCCTAAGAGCGACCACAACAAACCCGAGGTAGGTACAAGGCTCACCCTGGCATGGAGCTGGATTGTCCTTGAGAAATAATAATCAACTTGATTTAAAACCAAGAGTAAAACTTCTTCATTGTGATTAGTCTTTGTAATGTATCTGTGTTGAAAGATCAAAGACCTTGGAATTGTTTGGACTATTTTAAAATTTTAATTTGGGAATGTTTTTGCAACTTTTACATACTTTTTTAACAAACAAACATAATGGGAAACCCATGTTCAGTCTTGCATGCACTTACAATGATGTTCCACCAATGAAAAAGTGAAACTCTTTAGATTTTGGAAGCATGAAAAGGAAGATTATGTAATTAAAACATACAACCGTTAATGAGTACATGTGTAATCATTGATAGAGTTGATGAGATTTCCTTCACAAAAGTGTCTAAGAGCCAATTGGATTAGGCCATGAATTATTCATGAGGAAGAGAAAATTTCACCAAGCTGGCCTTTTGTCGGTTACCATATGTGAGACTGGCTATGGGTTTCTGACAATGCAATACATTAAACATTTATAAATTTGAATGATTAAAGAAGTCAAACATTTAAGAATTGATTTCTAAGTGACACTTCACCTCTGGATCATATGTGTTAAGAGTTAGTTGTAACCTGCTTACAGTGGCTGTCCTGTGTGAAGAAGCTGCATGCTAAGTGATGAAAATGTACCATAAATACTGTTGTCAAGAAACTGATATCTATTGTATGTTTTATGTTAGTGCATGCATTTCCAGTTTGTTAATTATTCATGTTCAAGTTAGTTGAAGATCATCATGAGAGACCCATGGGGGGTCTTGTTTTTTACTCATTACTCTGTGTTTATGGTATTGCAGAAACATGGATACCTCATGCAGACTTTGATTTATTGAAAAGCCTTTTTTTGTGCTTGGAACCAATAAAATGTTTCTTGCATACAGTCAAACTTCGTTATCTCGAACTAGATGGGACTGTTTAAAAACTTCAAGATATCCAGGTATTCGAGATATCAAGGGTAAAATACTTAAAAAATAAGTGGTTGGGACTTACAAATCACTTCGACATATCCATTTTATTCGAGATATCAGTGTTCAAGATATCGAAGTTCAACCGTATTTAATAACATACTGCAATATTTTGGTGTGTTTGTCAACGGATAATGAGTAAAAAACTTTATCATCCTTGGTAATTTGACAATGTTTACCAATATACTTCATCCTTTTTTTAAAAAAAATTTTGGAGATATATATTTTATAATATATTTACATAGAATAGTTAAATATTAAAACTCAAAGCATGATTAAGCTCCATTTTAGATGTCCCATCACATTTACTCTTAAAGTTTGTGATATATTAAAAGAAGGAATTAATTTTGATTCCATATCATATATTACTGGTAGAATGTGTAATGCTCAATATGATTTTTTTCCAGTTTCTGGATGAGGTTGCTAAGATTCAGGAACAAGCTATTATAGAAGAGCAGAAAAGACTGAAGGCAGAACAGGACGCCAAGCAGAGGAAACTGTACACAAGAAAAAGGACCGAAACAGAGCAGTCAGCAGGCTGAATGTGACCTTGGGTCATAGGTCAAGATCATTATGGCATCTCAAAACTTTTATAAAAATAACTGTGATATAATGAATGAATGACTTAACACATATTCATTTGTGTTATGTTATGCACATCAAGTGATGTATATTTCCATTTCATTTAAGATACAGACACAGTTACTGTGTTATTGAACATTGTGTTTGTTGATGTAAATGTCTATCTGTTGATGTATAAATAAACTCACTTAAAGATTGATCTGTTAATTTTGTTATAGGACTATTAACACTCCCTGGCTCTTTAAACAATGAAAAAGCAAAATATTTCCAAGCTGATACATGAATGATCACATTATAAAAAAAATCTAAATAAATAATGATCATTTAACACAGGTACTACTGCCAAACGGTTATTGATTATGTAAATAACTCGATGTCTACTCGGTGATTATAGAGCTAGTCCCTGGATACAGTTGTCTTGTTTGTGTGTCCATAAAAAACTTTGGAAATGCTTGTAACTGGGGATGTCAGAATTGTCAATAATTCATATTCCAGTATTTGTTTTGAACAAGAATAAAGAATATCAAAATTGTCGATATTCATATTTTGATATTCAGTAAGAATATCGGAATATTTGATTTTAAAAATGTATACACACATCACTCTACCATCAGTCCAGTGTAAGTGTTTTGCATTTGTAGCTTGGGGTAAAATTGGATGTAAATTCTTTGAAAGTGTTTTGCAATGAAGTCCACATCAAACATTCGTCAATATTCAATTGACTGTATATGTTCGAAATAATATTCAAAAGATTTATTGCTACAAAACACCCAACATTCCTACTCTATGATAAATAAGCGGCTCTTGGGCCAAATCGCTCATCTAACAGTTCTTCGCATAGGAGCTCAGGGAGAGGGAAGGAAAAGGTAGGTACACAATATGTAAAGCTGAATCTACACTATACACGTGTATGAAAGTGCTTGATAGAAGTATTTTAAGTTGTAGAATTGTATATCTTGTGTAAAAAGATACATGAATACGTTTCCCACCTGTATATTCCTGTACTTTGCTTAGAACCCCTTTTGGGCCCCATTATTGGTCCAGGGGTTATTGTTTCAGCGGATTTAACAAATTTTAGATCCCCCAAAAAGATTTGCAACAGTTTTTCATATATATTCCTGGGTAGTATTGTGCACCCCTTCTTGAGCCCTACTGATAGTCCAGCGGTCAGTGTTTCAGCAATTGTAATTAACACTACATAAGGATTTTTGCTTAGTAATTTACATCAAAAATTGAATTACATGTATTATTTTCCTTGAAAAAGAGACATTCAAGTTTTAATATACGTTCATATGTAAAACTGCATTTCCCCATTGTCCGATTCGTTTTTCTCATCTCCCATTTGAGATGAGATGCTTACATGGTAATATCAAGAATTGCAACATTGCAGGTTTTATGTATGAATAATTCATGTTATGTAAGTTGAAAATCAAGGAGCACATTTACGGTACGTTTATTCTAAAAGATTTTGCCATTTACTAGTTTTGCAATTTAGAACCTTCATTATATCAAGATATATAAAGACTGCAGCAATGCAAATTTTAAGAAGACGAAGGTTAAAAGACTTTTAAAATTGTTAACTTATGGAATCCTATGCTGAACTTTAAACTCCATCTTGTGGCCTTAGAATTGGTCCTTGGGTAATAGTTTAAAAAGTTTGGATTTTAAATTACACGTACTTTACGTGTTTTTTGGTGGTTTTTTTGGGGGTTTGTTTTTTTTTTTGGGGGGGGGGGGTTAGTTTGTTTGTTTTGTTTTTGGTTTTTGGTTTTTTTTTTAATCAACATGGACATCTCTGTTGCCGTGATTTTTAAAAAGATTTTTTGAGACATCCTCTTTAAATTCACGGTGATTTGGTCCTTTAATTTGACAATTTAATATTACCTTAAGATGGCAATGTTTTGTACATTTGTTTAGTGATTGATTTGAACAAGACGAAAATTTTTAAAACTTGAACATGTAGGTCATCTCAATATTTATGAAAATTTATGCTTTGTATTGCTAGTTTTGTTATTAGACGTCACAATTATGATAAGCCTATTGTCTAGTTCTTTTGGCTTTATACAGTAAATTCCTTATTTTACGCGAGTACTTAATTCCGCTGTTTTCTATCAAATCGCGAGAATATAAAATCTCAAGCACCACTTTTTGTGTTATTACTTCATATAGTTCAAAACTGTCTTAAATATAAAAGCGAGATTTTAAAATCCTCAAGGGTAGCTTCTCGTGATTTTACGCGTATATTAATTTAAACACGTTAATAAGGAATTTGTTGTGTGATTTCAAACCCCACGGGTGTCCCAGATAGCAATAGTTTAAAATGATTCAATGTTCAAATTTTATAATTTTGTTTTTATTATATGTCTACATCAACAATTTAAAGCATTTTAAAAAAAAAATGCTCTACTAATTACGAAAATCGATTTAATTCATGCAAAAACTGACGAGACGGAAATCTACACGATCTATGTTGAAAACGACCTTTCTACATATGAATGTAATACCACTTTCTTTAACTTTTAAATGCATTGTTTAGCTTCTGGGTCACCTTTATTGGATAAAAAAGCTAGTTTATGCCTTCTTGTCAAGCAATTCACTGTTCAGAAATGTAAAGATGTTTATCTAAAGAATAAACACGTATCAACTTTACTTTTTATTGAATAAATTACAGCTTCATTAATTCGTCTTTTTATGTTGTTAAATATAAAATTGGTTTAAAGAGAAAAAAACCCTACGACGCTGCTCAATTTACAACAAACTAGGGTCGAAATTCAACACATCTGGTTTCAATATTCATCGTTGAAGAATGATCCCTGATGGATAAATGTTCAACCCCGGTCAAAATTGCTCGTAACACGCATTTCTATAAAGCTCTTTAATACCGTTTATGTAACTTAAAAAATAAAACAATGAGTAATAAAGCGAATAACAGCATTAAAACGCACACATTTCCAAAAAGAGTAATATCACGGGGAAAAGGTTTAAAACGCGTTATAACGCAAAGAAAGGTGTTATATAACACGAACGAGGGCATTAGAATACTTTTTTCCAAAATAAGTTTTAACTCCCAAAAGGCGCATTTACTTATTTATACAAATATCACTGGGGGTCAAAAAAGGGTCACAGTTTGTATGCACGCGGAAATATTCTGATGATAAGTACCGGTATGACGGCAAACTACATGTGATATGAAGATATTCAATTTAATTAAGGAGGCTGGATGTCAACAAATCATCCATCTAATCTGCCTTAAGGATGACGTTTACTCAGAATGAAAAAAAAATTCCACTGACGATAATGATAAACCATCTATTGTGTGTTATAGACCTTTGATTCTAGTGTTATTTTTCATTTCTAAAAAGTAGGTAAATGACCTACTTTTGAGTTAATGGCCATTGAATATTTTTTGAAAAATTCAGAACAATCCCTTAAAATTTCACACTATATTTGAATTTGACAACTCAGACCCTGAGTAAACAACATCCTTAAACCTTTGAATATGATAATTTTGGCCATAATCTATCATTTAGTAAAGAAAATTCCAATATTTTGGCTTTAAAATTTGAACGTTTTCCTAGCTACTTGGTTCAAAGTTTGCTTCACACGATAGTGAAAAAAAATAATAAGCATTTTGAATTCGCATTACAACACATTTGGAAATGCGTTCATTTAATGCCTTGATTCTTCTTATAACGCCTTTTGAAATTACGTTATTACGTCTTTAAGCAAATTGTTATCCAAAATGCGTTATTATGCCTCTTTTTTGCATGATTACGCCTTTATTTTGATTTGCAGTAACATGAATGATTCTAATAGGTTTTCATACATGTAGCATGCTTTGTGGACATCTCTATTAAAATGTGATGACATTTTTTACAATATTTAACGATCTACTCCGCCGGTTTGCCAAGGTTGGGTTGGCAACTCGAATTTTCCTGTAGTCCTGATAAAGTTCTTCTGGTGGTGTGAACCGTAAACAGTCTTCACGAACTTAGTGGTCCGAAGACCGAGGCCAGCAAATTTTGAGACCGGGTCAGTGAAAATAAAAAATCAGGAAGTCCGATGGACTTGCAGATATTTTCAAAGGCGCACACAGCATATTTTTAAAAATATTTTAATATCGTTTAACATTAACTTTATGCATACCGGCATTTTATCAAAAGAATTAAAGATGATTGATTCTTCAGATTGAAATGAGAAAGCATAATTTTTTTACGTGTCACATGTGCCATAAAAGATAGGAGGCCAATTTTGTTTAGGGACCAGTGGTGTCAGGCAGATGACTGATCATGCTGGCCAGTAAGTTTTAAAAGTTTTTGTGAAGACTGCGTAAACCAGAGTTGACTTGGTTTACGAGATGTTCCACATGCTAATATGAGCTATACAAACAACAGCAAGCTTTTATAATAACTGTTATCGTACTGTTTTTTATTTTCGTGTTCATTGATTTGCTGTATCTATGGTGTTGATCACGGGGATTCTGAAATTAAGTTGTCATGCACAGACATGTTATTCTGATTAATGCAATCTCTACTGAAAGCTCAATAGCGCGTTCAGAAAAACGCTTAAACGAGCACAATTTGAATCATCATCACTTAATTCAATATGCTAATGAGCTTACATAACCTGATACATTACGTTGTCCCGCGGGCAAATAAAACCCGTGAAGTCGTGTAAACGCAACGGCGTGTTGTCTGACGTTGTTTTATGCGATAACGTATTGTTTAAACGTTGCGTTAAAATACGGTCATTTGTTAACGAGACGGCGCGTTATATGGATGTTAACGTTGTGCTAGTAAAATACCCCATTTATAACTTAGCGACATAGTGATGTGTTTAATATATTTTCGCGTTGTTGAGCTATGGTAAAGTACTCTTTTCGGACAATATATAACGAAATGCACTCCATTCATCGAAAGTAGACGCATCGGCAGACGATCGAAACATTAATTCTCATGCATGGACTATTTTCTTCGAGAACTAGATTCGTTGAAGGGACATTTACCGACAAGCTTTACCTTGCCCGACAGATTTCAGAGACGGTTCTGCAGTAAAATGGAGGCGGGTCTGACGAACTGGGTGGATATATTGGTAGTGGTGCTGTATTTTGGTTTTGTTCTTTTGGTGGGAATATGGGTAAGCAGCAGTTCGAGACTTTGTTACGGTTTTAACTATTTCGTAAATTGTTACACGGTCAGTTTACTCTGTTTCCACATTTTGTAGTCCATTTGGCGTAAGGAGCGGACCACTACACAAGGTTACTTTCTGGCGGGAAGGGCTATGTTATGGTTTCCTGTGAGTATAGTGCATGCATTATCTACTTTAATCTATTTTAATATGATAAATAAACATACATACAATTATGTGCAGTTAAACTGTTCATTTCCTAAAAATTTTTCTACGTATAGCATCTAGATTTTCGACATTTAAACGATTTTACATGTAGCTTCATATTCTGCGTAGTTTTTAACTAACATTACCTTCAAATGTTTAATGGACCAATGAAGTGAGAAAATCTCCGATGAATATTATTTACCGTCTCAAGTGTTTGTTAAATGATACTTACTGTGACCTCTCCCCTTTTGGTCATGTGGGTTATATACGCATTTTACATATTCAAATAAAACCAACTTCTAACGACGATGGCGTGTTTGCATTGTTGTTGGTGCTTCATGGAGATGTGTACATTATATTTCTGATGACGGATGATGGTCCTAGATATCTTACGTACCTTTTACAGATAGGGGCTTCGCTGTTCTCCAGCAATATCGGCAGTGAACACTTTATTGGATTGGCAGGTAGCGGAGCGGCCAGTGGTATCGCTGTAGTGGCGTTTGAGTGGGGAGTACGTGTTATGAAATCCATCAAAATTTCTATGCCTAGTTTAAAACTATCAATAAGTGTACGGATGTCCCTAAACCTTTTCGACATTTATTTGTATTTATTAATATATTGTTATAATATTCTTCCAAACGTTTGTCGTTGCAGTCAGCTGTTTGCCTTCTACTGCTTGGATGGGTTTTTCTGCCAGTTTACCTAACTTCCGGTGTAAGTCCTTTCATATGCAGAATCGATGGCGATTTTGTATTTGTATACAATGGTTTTTGCCATGGGCCTTTGCTTAATTAAAAGTTTGACATAACGATGAATAACGTCAAATCAAAACACAGATTTCGTTAATTATTTGATGGCATGTTTTTCGTAGTTTTGATGTTGCAAAAACGTTAACTTTTTTTAAAACAAAAATTCGAATAATAATTTCTTACATCAAGATTTTTACCATTCCTGAGTATCTGAACAGAAGATTCGGAGGTAACAGACTTAGGACCTATCTCAGCCTGCTGCTACAGTTTCTGAACATAATAACCAAAATATCGGTAAATATCAATAATGCCCTTTCTTCACGAAAAATCAATATAATCACATACCATAGTGAAATTTTCGTTAACCTTTTTTGCTGTCGGTAGCATTTCTTTTTAGTAAAATCTTGTTTCTCAAAGAAAAGAAAGAGTTGAATTGAAAGTTTTATTTTTTTTTTTGCAGAGTAATTAAAATTTGGCACATATACTACTTTTAATTCAGGTAGACGTGTACGCCGGGTCAGTATTTGTTCAACAAGCTCTGGGATGGAATACTTATATATCCATAGCAGCCATTCTTGTGGTCACCGCTGTGTATACGGTTATAGGTACCTTGTGTTAATTTCACGTGTTTTCTTCGGAAGAATTCCATTCTTTGCTGTCTTTGGTTACAATATTTGAATTGCAGGGGGTTTGGCGGCTGTCATCTTTACAGACACGCTTCAGACCATCATCATGCTAACTGGCTCCACTACATTGTCGGTTTTGGGTGAGTCTCTGAGTTCTTAATATCTGGACAATATCAAGGTTTGTATATCAAACATAACGTATTCTACTCTAACCTACAGCTTTCGTGAAGGTTGGAGGGATCCAAGGGCTGATGGTAAAGTATTTTGAGGCCATTCCTTCGCACGCGCTACCTAATGACATCCTGTTGGCGAACTCCACTAACAGCAGTGTGCTGTACAACATCACCTCCAGCATGTTTAACGTCACAGAGAGCACGTGCGGACTGCCTCGTTCCGACGCATTCCACATCTTACGAGACCCAATCACCTCAGATCTCCCGTGGCCCGGGATCTTAATCAGGTCAACGTTTGTGTCAGTCTGGTATTGGTGCGCTGATCAGGTAGGAAGGCTTCTGGCTCGGATATTGTTGAATTGTTCACCGTACAAGTTAAAACAATTCAAAATGACAGTTCAATTCAATTCAATTTAATATAGATCATGTAAGATAGCCTAATACATACATGTACGTTACATATATTATAGAATATATATCATCAGCTCTTTTCGAATTTACAACCCTTTTGCGTATATTGATTTCATAGGTGATCGTACAGAGGACCTTGGCTGCTAAAAGCATTGCACACGCCCGTGCTGCGACGATCCTAGCCGGTTACTTGAAGTTCCTGCCTCTGTTTTTGATTATTATGCCCGGCATGATCAGCAGAGTGCTTTATTCAGGTACCAACGATTTTTCAGAAGAACCCCTCTTTGCCATCAAACAAACAAACCTTTAGTTATCTCCTCACCTTACATTTGAAATTTTTGGAGAATTTTATCTTTATAGAAACTGTTGCCTGTGCGGACCCAGAGACGTGTTTAAGGGTGTGTGATAATGCTGCCGGGTGTTCCAATGTGGCGTACCCACAACTCATACTTGGGTTGGCGCCAATCGGTAAGAGAGTTTCTAAAACAACGATGAGTTTCGAAGTATTAATTGTGGTAATTAACAGCTACAAATTTCAAAAACTCTAAAACAGGCATGCGTGGTCTAATGGTAGCTGTGATGATGGCGGCAGTTATGAGTTCCTTGACGTCCATCTTTAACAGCGCATCTACTCTCTTCACCATGGATATATGGAAACGGATAAGAAAACAGTCGACAGAGAGGGAATTACTTATTGTGGGCAAGTAAGTTAAAAGAGCAAATTTACAAGAGATATTTATAAGTACACTTTACATATCCGGACGATTGGACTGTGAACTTGAGCGTCCGGATAATGAGGCTCCACTGTACATGTATGTATGAAATGTACTAGCGTATACAAGCTTATGTGAATTAAGAACGCTTTTATTTAGAGTTTTCGTGGTCATTTTGGTCGGGATCAGTATTCTGTGGATTCCACTGATTAAGGCCGCTCAACAGGGACAGCTTTTCCTGTACATACAGGCTCTGACCGGCTATGTCTCACCTCCTATCTGTTCTCTATTCCTACTGGCCGTCTTTGTCCCGAGGGTCAACGAACAGGTGCGTGTTTTTGTTCACCCAGAGAAGGGATCAAATGAAAGGTTTTGCATGTTATAACTCTAACTATTGCAGGGCGCCTTTTGGGGGCTACTGATTGGTCACTTGGTAGGACTGACTAGAATGGTTTTGGATTTCGTGTACCCGTCCCCAGGGTGCGGTAAGGAAGACAATCGCCCAGGGGTAGTAAAATACATCCATTTTACCTACTTCTCCGCCATCCTTCTAGTCCTAGCTGCTGTCGTTATTCTTTTGGTCAGTTTCGTTACTGAGGCACCAGACAGGAGGAAAGTAAGTTGGATCGATCAATCAGCTGTTGATTTTACGGTACTTTAATTAATGATATAATGATATCATGGAAATCGGTGATTGATATAGTGATGGAGACTTGCAAGTCACCAGTGGGAAGGTTAAAATGTCAAAAAATGTGCAAGTTCAAATAACTTATAACTAAAGATGGATTTCAGGAATGAAGAGGTACGAAATTTACGTAAAAAACAAAATTAATTATTGTAACCATAATAGTACTTATTTATTTTTAAAAATAATTAATCAATCTCATTAATCTAGCTCAAGGGACTGACGTTTTGGACTTCAGAGCCAATTGGACCCAAACCAAAATGTGAAGAAGGAAAGTCAACCAATGAAAAATTGATGCTGGACGGTATTAAATCTTTGAAATCATAATCAAAAGTCTTACAGAATGGTAAACAAGTTATCTTAAACTCAACCCTTGGTACATTCGTCATTTTCAGTTGACCATGATATTGAGAAGTCAGTCACAGTGATAAGCAAGTTTGACGTCAGAACGAGGCTCGAAGGAGACAAGGTCTTTGAGGTAGACACGCCCATCAGACCGAATAAACTCTATATGGACAGGAGCACTAACCTGTTTCTAAATATAAATGCAGGTGTTCTAATCGGCGTTTTTGTATTCCTGTATTGTTTGTTTGGGTAACTTTCTGTCAATTTCTTGCATATTTTTGTATCAATAATAATATAATGTTATATCGTATACTTATAGAAAATATACCCTTTTCCGCCCTTTGCGGTTATATTGTTTGATTGATCTAAATAAATCCAAATTTTTGGTCATTTTACCTGTACTATGAATAACAATGTTTGACAAATACATGTAATTACCGGTATTTCATTGGATACTTTTTATCATTAATCAAAGTACTGAAAGTACTGAAAAGCGGTTAGCAAGCTTGTTTTCAAGTTGTTGGAAATACATGCACTAATATTTCATTTTGGGGCACTATAGAGTTCCAATACAAGTTTCACCATTAAAGTTTAAGCTTGAAGTTTTTATCGTGAAGTTGTGGTTAGCCCGGTAGGATGCACCTCGGCTTTCTACTAAAATACTACCCAACATTCTGAAACGTATCTTGTATTTGATTTATATTGTAAATTGTAATGTAAAGGTTCTTAAAATCCATATGGTGAATTCAGGGGAAAGCTCAGTTCGTTACACTCGCTCAAGTAAACGCTGAATAAAAACTCCGAAACGGAACAAAAGTTCAACAAGATGTGTTTTAGTTGGTGAAAAAAAATGGTACATGGTATTCATTGTAAACCGAATCTCGGAGTTCAGAGACAACAACTTAATAACGTGTGGAAGTTCTAGCACGAACAGTCCGATGTAATTCTTTTTACAAAATCGATACCAGTTAGACCGACATCAAACACTCCACTATTGTGCGGGGTTCCAGCAGAGTTAGCCCATAATAACACACTCTTAACGTGCGGGTTCCAGCACAATTAGCCCAACTGTACTCATTCAGGTGTTAAACTATTCCCCTATCATTTTATTTGGACACGCATTGCTTTTTTCGATAACATAGAGATGGTAATAACATGTCATAAAAATAAATTTTTACATGCACATATAGCTGTTAAAATAAGTTCAAACATCTATTGTCCAGCAATTATTTAATTTGCCGGGAGACTAAGTTAAGAAGATATCTGATTCGAAGACTATTGTCGATGGGATTAACATTTTTGTCTCATGATAGCTTCTTGATTTTTATTTTTATACAAACTATTACACACGTTTATCTAACTGAAAGAAAAATCGAAACCTATGTTCTCAAAGCAGCTGGTACATTTTAAATATATAATCTAATTAAGTTTATAAATCTTTGATTTTAAACTTTAAACGTAACACAAGCTCAGAAAAATTAACATTTAATGTAAGACAAGTCAATATCCACACTTTCTTGGAATACCAATGTGTTTTACCTTTTAACTCTATAAAATGATTTAAAATAATTTCAAATCAAAATATTCATTTTTCTAATGTCTACTAATTGATAGGATGCATGCGCGGATCTAGAGGGGGGGGGGGGGGGGGGGGGGGGCCCCCTTTTAAATGAAACTTGATTAATTTTATATACTAACATTAACCTCTACCCCCCCCCCCCCCCCCCCCCCCCGGCAAACACAATTATCCTTCGGCCCCCCCCTGGAAAAATTTTCTGGATCCGGGCATGGGATGTGCATATATAATTGATAAAAACAAGTGTTTGAACTCAAATTGTGTCGAGTATATAGGAATACATTTAAAATTAATCAAATCATCTTTCAAGTTTTACATAAAAGATAGCGGGAATCTAATCATCCCCAAGTAAAAAATATTTTAAAAAATAGCCACGTGTAAAATAACCACCATTAATTGCATGTAATAAAAATGTAGGAGGGTAACGATAGTGTCTACAACTGGCAATCACACATTTGTTTAGTTACGTTAATTAAGAAATTATATTTAGGATTTTTATCTTGAGATGTAGCATCATCGGGTATGCATATTTACATTACAAAATCACAGATATTTTCATAATGAACCTTATTTTAATGCATAGAGAAGAAGAGGACGATTTCATTTTATTACGCAACGTACTACAATATTCCTTTTCTCGAAATTTTTTTCTTTCAAAGTACTGATCCAGTAAATGAGTTAATTGTTGTCATTAAATATGTCGTTTCATTGCTCAACTTTGGATTAAAACTCAGTAAAATGCTTGCTTCATTAAAAACTACAATCGCTATATTAGTTTAAAATAGATAATTTGTCATTCTTGTTAATACGCTAAAACTCAAAACACGTGGACGCCTGTAAAGTTTTATAACACTGGGCTGATTCTCTGTTTCAGAGATTGATCAGATAGGACTAAGGTTCACTGAGACTAGTTTAGATCAAGATGCTCAACAAATACTACTATCTGATTAAGTGTTGTCTTTTAAAAGGGTTATTTTAAATTTTAAAGAATGGCTGCTTGGTGAGACCATTGGGGCTCCCCATCAGCGCATAAAAATCAGGGGGTACGAAAAGTCCCCAAGGGGATTTTTGGTCCAAAAATGTGCATTCAGAACCCAATCGTTTGGCGCTTGGTGAGAGCGGACTGCTAAAAATATTAATAGCACCTTAACCACAGGGGCTTGTGTAGAAAAAAAAACATCGTTAAAAAAGTGGGTACCTCGGAGAAAAAATAACAAGGGAGGACGCCATCTTGGATACCGCCTCGCTTCATCAGCTAATTTCTCATTTAAATTGTTAAAATAGACATATGTGCCGATTTGTATTCCTTTATAAATGATTCTTCTTTGAGCTATCACCTTCGATTTAGTTCTTTTTTACACCAATATTATCAAACTTGCTGATTTCTCGCGTAAACATTCAAAATCGACAACTCCCTGGCTTCTGCATAAAGCGGAAGTACGGCACGTGAGTTCTCTGTCATACGATTGGCTATGGGAAAAGCCAGGGAGTTGTCGATTTCGGATGTTTACGAGAGAAAAAGATAAAATTTGTTGATGTAGACGTAAATAGAATTAAACTGGAGGTGAGATCTTAAAGAAGAATTATTTATGAAGGAATAAGAATCGGGACATATGTCTAGTTTAACAATTTAAATGAGAAATTAGCTGATGAAGCGAGGCGGTATCCAAGATGGCGTCCTCCCTTGTTATTTTTCTTCCGAGGTACCCACTTTTTTAACGATGTTTTTTTTTTCTCTACACAAACCCCTGTGCCTAAACAAAGACTTCTGTCCTATTCTCTTTGATGGGCTCTCCCTGGAGATCAACGTGTAAGAGTGGGCAATGTAAGCACTGATTTGTTCAACAGTACAGTTACTGCTAAAATCAGATTCAACAGCAATACAATGCTTATCCTTTGCATGGGGCCGTCATCTGATAAGCTGCATGTGTGGTTGTCATATGTCTAAATACATTGCACCCAAACAAATCGTATGTTCCGACATTATTTTTATTCAGTAGAAATCCTCTCTTGTGAGCTGTACTGTGTACTTCTTCAGTGCCAGCAGTAGTTTTTTACATATGTTTTGGCAGATGCGTCAAGTTACCGAAATTATGCAATATAAACACTGTAAAGGCTTCATGAAGCCAAACTCATTTTACTTACTCTTTTTTTAACCAACACGCTTTTTGTGGAAACATACATAATATAAAAAAAAAAGTTTTAACGTTTTTAGTCTCAGCGTGGCATGTGTCTCGTTAGACCATTGGTATTATTATGCAAGAAGAATAACATTCAGATTAAAACTAGGCATATTCCAGGTTACCAAAACTCCATTGCAGATTCAGTCTCTCGATTTCAGTGGGAAAAATTCAGATCCCTGGCTCTTCTGGCAGACAAGACTCCAGCCCGCTTACCCCTAGAATTGTTGTCCCTCTTAGACCCGATGTAAAATGTTCACTCGAAGCAGCAATATAAAAAAAACCCACCACTTTAACTTATCAAAAAGGCATAAATTCCTTTGAAAGTTTTCGTAACAAACATAGTTTTAATTTATGTTGGCCTCCATCAGTGGACCAAATAATCAATTACATCGCATACCTGCATGCAAATCAAGTTTCCTACTCAACAACTAGATGTTACTTGAGCGGTATTAGTTACAAGCCTCAGTTAGAGGATCAAATCGACAACAATAAAACTTTCATAGTTTAGAAAATGTTAGAAGGTTTCCATCTTACAAATTACAATAAATTCTCAATCTCAATCTTTATTCAAGCACATGCATGAATTTTTTTCAATTAGGCCACAAATACAAGGCCCTTTTTTCTGCCACCTCAACGCCAAACATTTAACTAAGTATCATTTCACATCCTTATTACATAAGTCTGTCAAATTCATTGGCCTAGACACAACAACTTTAAAATCCCACTCATTCAGAATAGGTAAAGTTACACATTTTTACTTGCAAGGTCATTCAGAGGAGGACATTAAGTCAAAAGGCAGATGGAAATCTAACGCATTTGGTTCATATATTAGATTGTGATGTATACATGTTAACAACAGCCTCTTATTATAACCCAATACATAATAACGTTAAAGTCTATGCTCAATCCTCGCCAAGTAATTCCACAGTCTTCTTGTGATGGTATTGGTGCAAAATTTTGACCTATTATTCAAGGAGAGGATATACATAGGCTATGCCTGATGTCCAATCCTATTGAATATATTCAATAAAATATGTTTAAATTAAATTTTGACCGCTTGTGGCGGATGTCTTTATGTATCCTATCATTGATTATTCATACATGAAGACATATGGCTGAAATTTGCTTAAGGCTGACCCGGATTCTGTTTACTTCCAGGTCCGTGGCCAATAATCGGGCTTACTTTAGTTGACACTTTGTTTAATTGAAACATTGATTGACAGTGAGTCATTGAATGCATTGAGTAATTGAATAATTCTATTGATATATTGCAGTTGCTTGATTGGCATATTAATTGAATACATTGAGTAATCCATTACATTGATACATTGATTGTCATATTGAGACATCCACTGAAGCAAAACTTTGATACTTTATTTATTGATCGATTGATTGATTCATCTTGATAGATTGATTGTTTGGTTAATTGGTGATCTAACATTATAACTACCCAAAAGTCGATGTTGATCATTTAATTTACTTTATTGACATATTGCATACAATTAAATAGTTTATTGATGTATAGACTGATTAAAATAAAGCCATGACAAAGACTGCCAATATGGTGTTGTCGATCTATTCTATTGAAATAATGTTTCCTACATGAATCATGGGAAAGGAGTGTCTTGATAGACTATAAATAATAAATCCCCAACAATCAATTCCATTCGAAAATAAATTCAAAAGTGTTGTATATTCACGTCTTTTATTGTGAGAAATAGCTACGCAAAGAACGCGTAGAGAAACACGAAGACCGAGACCAGAACTATTGCGTTCACGTTCAGCAGGATCTTGGTTTTCCTGGTCATATACAGCTTCCTTCTGTACCGTAGCCCCGGGCCATTCCCCATTTTCTTTGGGGAGGGTCCGTCTCCAGCACCCCCAACAATCCCGTTCTCATCCTCAATATTCCCTCGCACCACCATTGTCTTTTCTTGAAGTTTGACCGATTCTACAAAATACATGTATATATAAACATACAGTTACCATTAAAGATGCAAATGTATTTGATTGACGTCTATTTTGTCTGTCTCGAAACTTAGTTCAAGTTTTAGAAATCAAACCTGATGGGTCATAATTTGTCTCGGCTTCTAGGTCGACTCCCTTAGGCGGCGGTAGTAACTTATCCGTAGTCCAAAATGTTAGGCCTCTTAACTGCAAGAAACGTTGTACTGGCATACACTAGTATGTCGAGATATGGGAAAACAGTAATACAATATACCTCACCGTGAACACCCAGTCTTACCGCTTCCTTTGACGGAGCCTTCGTAAACAGACTAACAAACAGACAGACTGCCCAGGAGAGCCCCAGTACCAGCACGGAGAAGTATGTGAAGTGGATGTTCGCGACCACACCGGGCCTCGTATCCAGCTCCCCACATTTAGGTGACGGATATATGAAGTCCAAAACCATCCTGGTAATTCCGACAGAATGGCCAATCAACATTCCCCAAAAAGCACCCTGCAAATCGAAAAGATATACTTCAAGGAGAAATTTACCATCACGAGCCAAACTTTGTAAGTAGGTGTAGTTACGAAATGGTTATTAGTCGCACAGCGTACAAATACATACTTGTTCGTTGACTCTTGGTACAAATATGGCAAGAAGGAAAATCCCGCCGATAGGGGGAGCCAGGTAGCCAGTCAGTGCTTGTATGGTGAAATAGAGGCGCCCACCCTCCGCCGCCTGAATGAGGGGGATCCACAAAATACTGACCCCCACCAAGATCACGACGAAGATTCTGTGATTATCAAATTAACGAATCATTAAACAGCTGATTAACAGCTGATTTAACAGTCAGAGAGAGAGAGAGACAGAGAGAGAGACAGAGAGAGAGATATATTTTAATGATTACTTTCCAACAATAAGCAGTTCTCTGTCTGTGGCTTGCACTCTGAATCGTTTCCACAGATCCATGGTGAACAATGTTGCAGAGCTGTTAAAGATCGATGTCAAAGAACTCATGAGAGCAGCAATCATGACTGCCATCATCAGACCGCGCATGCCTACAAAATGTATCCGTTTCCTGTTTATTCTTTTAAAACTCTTTGTAATCATTGAATGATATTCAAATGGACGAAGACCTTTCGAAAAGAACGATAACAGAAATAGTACCTGTTGGAGCCAAATCTAAGATGAGCTGAGGGTAAGCGATGTTGGAACACCCGGCTGGGTTTTCACAGACCTCCATGCAGACTTTTGGATCCACACAGGCCACGGTGTCTGAAAAGTACACGAAAAGCAACCAATTTTTCCGAATACTCAAAGTGTACGAAATAATGGAGGATGTTGTCAAGTATTATACCATTGACATGATGACTGTTCAACACAACGTGCGCTCGCGAGTACTTGCCAAAATGTCCTTTCCATACACAGAAAAATTTTGCGAGCGATCGTTCTGCTGAACATGCCTTTGGCATCTTTGCTGTTTCGGTATACTTGTATTACCTGGAAATAATATCCTGCTGATCATGCCTGGCAGAATGATGATGAACATGGGCAAGAATTTGATGTATGATGCAAAAATGGTCGCACCTCTGGCATGAGCAATATTTTTGGCTGCTAACGTTCTTTGGACTATTAACTGTTGAAGAATAGACAATGCAAGTTATTTCTTACAACCATCTTAATGGTTTGAAATTGAAAGTACTCAGTATTACTCTAATAATTTCAACCAATACCTGATCACAGCACCAGAACCACGTGGAGATAAAGGTGGTTCGAATCATCAGCCCCGGCCATGGAAGATCCGAGTTGACGGGGTCACGGAAGATATGGAAGGCATCAGGTCGAGGCAGACCGCACTGTTGTGTGATATTTGACATAATGGCATCCGTAAAATTATAGGTTGTATTCACAGAGGTCACATTTAACACTAAGCCATCGCCATGGGAAGGAACGGCCTCAAAATATTTGTAAATTAACGCTGAAATTCCACCAACTTTTATAAAGCCTGCAAGAAAAGTATCTATTCATTCTGCTTTTTTGTACAACAACATAAATTGGAAATACCCATGATAAGAACTTCATTAAGAGTTTATTCTTACTCATTATGGCGAGCGCTGTGGCTCCGACAACCATGATGACGGTTTGTAGAGCGTCTGTAAATATCACAGCAGCCAAACCTCCTGTAAATAACCATTACTAGTACTACTTTAAGACCACATATGTAGAAAAATTACGTAAATTCAAAGTCTGACACTAACTAGAGGTATTGTGAGCAAGCTCACAAATGATACCCCCGCTAAGAAAATATAATAACTCAAGTATTAGAAATCGATGCACCAGTATTCTTATAGTGACCTTGAACTTGCAAAAATAACCAAAGCTCAAGATCAGGACATATCTACAGGTCACAAGCAATCTTTGTGTCAAATTTTAGCGTCTAATCATTTTCCATTACAAGATATTGCCTAGACAGGAAATATGCATTTTTTTAACAATGACCTTGAACTTGCACAACTGAACCTGGGTAAAGTTAATGACACACCCTTAGATTATAAGCAATCTTTATGTGAAGTACGAACGTCCAATGTTTCTCCATAAGAAAGGTAAAGACCGGACACAAATTACGAACTTTTTTTTCAATAACCTTGAACTTGCTCTCATGACCTTAGGTCAAAATCATGACACACCCTCAGGTCATAAGCAATCTTTGTGTCAAGTAAGAACTTCCAATGTTTCTCCATAAGAAAGATATGGACCGGACACGATTGCACAGACGGATGGACGGACGGACGGACAAGGTGATTCCTATATACTATAGACAAATCGAACAATATCATTTTGCTAACAATGTTGGAACTCACCCACTATGGTATATGCAGCAGTGACGGCCAACAGAACAAAGATGGCGAGATAAGTGTTCCACCCCACGGCCTGCTGGATAAACACTGCCCCGGCATACACGTCGACCTGTCAATCAAAGTCATTACTATTATTAGTACTGAGTATTGAGTTCTCATTGGTTGATTGACTTTTCACCAAACACGATTTTTTTCTGAATATTATTTTATTGCTCTCATTTGTAAGATTATCGTTTTTAAAATTATAAAACAAAAAGAAAATAGCATGTCTTCTTACGGATATTTTAGTGACGATGTAGGATAACTGGAGTATCAAACTGTGATAGATTCGTAATCTTTTCCCGCCAAATCGCCGCTTTAAAAATTCCGGGATAGTGTAGACCTTAATATCAACAAAATAGAACAATGATATTCAAATAATCAATCAATATGAAAATTTGGGATCATTGAAGATATATTAAAAGGGTGTAATTATTATCATAATCTTTTTCAATATCTGCGTGCTATATAACATAGGTCTAAATTTTAAAATAAGTTAACGAAACTTGATGAACAGTATGAATCTTGAATGGCCAAATCATTAACTATTGAAATGTTACATTTTTATAAGTACTTTCACTTAATAAGCTAATTACCTCTGATGTCAAATAAACAGGAAGATACACCCATCCCAGCATCAGCAGGCAGAACACGGCCTAAAACAAGAGGGTAATGAGTCACAGAGCTCACCTGAGTACAGTTTAGTTTTTGATATTTCAACTATTTAATTGCGGGTTCAAAAAAAATAATCCCGGAGAATTAAGGTCCGAGGGACAATTTTGTTTGCCGGTGGGAGGAGAGTTTTAGGCCTATTTTTGGTTACATTTTATGTGAATTCGTCATCTGACCTATCCCCTCTAGATCCGCGCATACCTACGATGAGTGTTTACTAAAAAAAAACGGCTGGCGAACGGTCTGTGAAAGCAACTTGGTGCGCGATTTGATGAAAGCTGAGCAATGAGCGAACGTAGAACGCAAATTGACGATAATTGTACGACGAACACAAGATGAGTACATCGAATATTCTTCTCGCATTGTACGTTTTCCCTCAGAATGATATGCTAAGAAGAAGGTTTAATTTTAAAAATGATATGCTGTGTCGATTAATTATATCAAATCCCGGACACTCTCGTGTATAAAGATGAAGCCGACACATCACTGTGTGTATGATGATGTTAGGTGCTCTTGGTGTTGTTAGTATGATAAAGGTAGTCATCTATCAGATTGTTCCTACCATAGTGTACGGTTTCACATGATCGATATGCATCGTAAAAATATCTAAACAATCATATGTTTGTTAGTGTGTTGCATTCGTTCAGAATAGGTCTCTGCAATGGCAGTCTCTCTCTGTTATACCTATTTAGCCACAGTGAGCATACAATCACACATACATCCGATATACATGTACTTTCAGTTGTAAAATACATTTAAATAATATAATACAATTTTTTTCTCATTTTTTGCATACTTGCTACACACGAAAAAAATAATAACTGTAGATCAATGTAATACACACCAAGGAAAAATGCTAGAAAGTGTTTTACATACAAAAAGGTCACCATCGGAGTTGTGACATACCAAACGTCTAGTTTATTTTGCAAACTATCATGATCAAGTAAAATACTAATTATTTTTAAATTGGCAATTATGAAGTGAAGACAACTGGGTAGTGCGAAATTGACCTCGGTACATGTAGCGGTCAAGAAAGTTACGGAAATCCTGTCTTGTGGCCACACTCGTAGATGATGCAAGGTTTAATTTCATGCGGTCTCTAATCCAGATGCTTAATAAAACAAATTAAACAAATTAGTCATGCAATGTAAACAAAATTTATTTTCGCTCTTTCGCAAGCGCTCTTATTTTCAATTTCTCGTTTTCCAAGATAGATCTTTTCACGTCGGAGTTCGGAATGACGACAGAAAAAAATATCTCTTGAACGGAGAGCAAACGCTGTAAGAACGATGAGCGTACTGTATTGAACGCATGGCATGTGAACACAGAACATCTTGTAAACGATGAACGTATATTGAACATACGATAAGAAAACGCTGAACAAGTTGTGAACGTGAGCACAAGCCGTAGGTGAACGGAGAGCGCAAAACTACGCAGAACGTACGGTGAACGTATGGTGAGCGAACGCCAAAAGTTAAAAGAAATATGATTTCTTTCGTTTGAGGGACGAATTAGACAGAAATCAATTTCTACTTGGTGTAATAATGAATTAATTGTCCGGAAATATAAGGTTTTCATTCGAATACCTGTTTGTGTCACCTGGTTCTTAAGAACCGGTTTATTAGCAAGGCTATATAAAGAATTGCTTCGGTGTTAAATACCAGTTTAGGACGACACGTACAGCGGAAAGTTTAAATTTTAAGAATTGATTTATTAAAGTAAATAAATCATGTGATCCAACTTTATGTCATAATTATGTATTTGTACATTTAATATGCCAAATATTAAATAGCTGCATCGTGTCGTTGCTAATTCCACACAGTGTGTTGTTATTTACTAGTATTATAGTATTCAGCTTTCATTTGGAAAGTAATGAATGGCTTTAAAGGAGAAAAGGGAATGAAATAGGGTTGCGTTCAAGATCGTAGCAGCTTCCTAGCTATGATCTTGAACGATACGCTAGCTTAGCAATTACAGCATTGGTTCATTCAGTGTGTTCAATAGGACCTAGATATCTAACCTAACAGCTGCAGCTACGATCTTGAACGCAGCCCATTTTGCAAGTGGAGGGGGGGGGGGTTCACAACAATCAGAAGACTAATAAATCAATATGTATATGCATAGAAGGATGCTTGCATAGATATCACAAATTGTAGCTCAGCCGATCTTGAGAAGACGTTTGAGAGAATTACCCTATATATTCCTCTGTTGAACCTTGCATCCCTCCTGAGACCCCAATATTGGTCCAGGGGTCACGGTTTCAACCATTATTAATATAAATCTTACCTGGATGCTTGTACAGTCAAATTACAAATTTTACATGAATGTTTAACTTAAGATTTTCCCTTTATGGTTATATGTTACTAGTTACTAGTTTGGGTCCCATTATTGGTCCAGGTACCACTATCTGAACTATTTATGATTTTCACTATATATCAGAATGCTTACATCGTAATATCAAAAATTGTAGTATTGCATTTGTGCAGAAAAATATTCTTGAAGATATTTCCCTTAACATTCCTAAGTTTAACATTGCATCAGTTCTGGAACGCCATTATTGGTCATGGGTGTAACGTTTGAACAATTTAATTCCGCCCATTACTACTAGAGCAAAAGTAAAAATAAGAAAACTTTACACTACAAACGCCGGACATCGGGTGATCAGAATTCTGAAAAGCTCACTTGAGCTTACAACTCAGGTGAGTTTAAAAAAAAAAGACAGTAGAAATTAAGAATTCAAATTCAGACCTTTTTTATTATTAATATACATATTCATTTTCTTCCGAGTATTTCTTACCCCCCATTCAAATGCAACAACTGCTATTCCGCTTGACGCCCCACTCCCTGCCAAGCCAATGAAATGCTCCGCTCCTATGTTGCTGGCAAACAAGGACGCACCGATCTATCGAGAAATCAGGTCAAAGTTTCATTTAACCCCACAAAAAACATGTAAAAAACGAGGCTTTGTGATTTAAAAAATGAGATACATAAAATTAAGATAGTCTCACGTTTTCATATTTGTTTGACGGAAAATAAACATGACACATGTCACTGCATCTCATTTCTGTTAAAGACATAGGAAGACAGAACTTACCGGGAACCATTGCATGGACCTTCCAGCCAGAAAGTAGCCTTTGGCTGTAGAACGGTCTCTTCTCCATATGGACTTATCAGAATAAAATGACAGTAAAACATTGTCTGTTGAAACATTTACACGATATCAGCAACAGAATTAAAATAAGAATTTAAAACTCTAAAACAAGGAGAAGAAAAACTCTTAGCAATTTACCAAAATTCCCACAACAAATACGAACACAAAGTAGGCAACCAGGATCAGGATGTCTACCCAGTTATCCAGGCCAGCCTTCATGTTGACAGGTTATGATAAGAATGAAGTATGGACAACCGCTTGCTGAGAGCTGGCGATTTATGTAGACTCATGAAAACGTTTGACTAACGCCTGTTTTGCCCCATTTTTTATCAACGAAAGATAATCTAGCTCCTCAAGAATGTGTTTTTTATTTGAGTACAGTAAGAAATATGGGAAGCATTAGAAAGAGAAAATCAGCAATCAGTGATCCGTAAAAAAATATATGAATGAATGATGCAAAGAAACCAAAGTCGAATTTATCCAATCTATTCAGTATTATATCATTCAAACAATTAAGGGGGGCCTGATCTTGTACATTTGAGAATAAAAATGTAAACATTTCCTGAACTGGCTTATTTCTGCCAAAAACTGTTGTCAAATTAAAGATAAAAAAGCAATAAATATGACGTTCTACATGTTGTTTTATATGCAAATTACGCATACAATGCCTTTTTTAATCACTTAGAACTGCGCAGCTACAGATTTATAGATTGAAAAATCTGAAAAAATATGAATGGGGGTCATTAGTGTCCACTCTACAACCATTTGTTGAGAAAAAGGTCAAAGCTTGCTTATTTAAGTTGTAACTTTGACTCAAAAGAGGGTACCCTATTCTTAAAATGGGTTTCAAAAACCATCAATTTGCACGAAATGTTTTTTGCCTGTGTCTATGGAGGAACATTGAAGTTATATTTTTATTGAAAAAAATATATATATATGTATATTTAAGACAATCACGATTTTGGACCTCCACCCCACTTGTAAAAAGAATTTACTTAAATGTATACTTATAGATCCAAAAAACAACCCAAAAAACAAACTTGGGTGATGTATGTCACATTCAACACAAGCTGTTTTGAATATTTTTTTCTATGAAAATATATCGTCAATGTGTCTCCATAGACACAAGAGTTTTAAGTATAGACTGGAATTTTCTTGTTCTAAAAATTGATCCCATGCCGACTGATAATAATCAAAGTACTGAAGTACTGAAAGCCGAGCTCTTTTGATGTGTCTTTATGTAAAGACTGAAAATTTCTCTCTCTCTCTCTCTCTATCTGTCATGTTTTTAATGTCGGCAAAGCGCCAGAGAGCGACCAAATTTTGTAATTTAAGCGGCTATAAACAAAAATATGTCTGTCTAGTAGAAAAAAATTTAACAGTGGCTGCATTGAATTTTGCAACAAGTGTTATAAATTCAATCCCCCATTTCTTCAATGTGCAGCGAAGTAGTTCATGGAAATTCATGCGCATTGTTTGTGTCTAAAATGCAAAGTCTTGTTTTTAAAACACGTAATTAATAAGAAAACTAAGAAAGACAGACAATCCTCTCGAAATAAAAAAAACCAAACAAACAAAAAAACCCAACATTTAGTATAGCGGAAGCTTTTACGTTGACGCTGTTCGGTTTTTTGTTTACTTTTGAAGTTGTGCTAATTATAGTAACATTGGCGATTTGTCTGCCTACAGCCAGGACTCTGCTTTCAGCAGAGCCCGGCTAAAAATAGGGTACCCTATTTTGAGGTAGTTACAACATTAATGTGCAAAATTTAAACTTTTTCTCACTAAATGGTTGTAGAGAGGACACCAATGAACCCTCTGCATATTTTTTTCAGAGTTTTAAATCTTAAAATAAGTCTGCAGCTGCGCAGTTCGACAGCTCTTCTGAGTGAATAAAAAGGCATTGTTCTATTCTTGTATGCATAATTTGCATAAAAAAACAATATGTAGAACCTCATATTTATTGCTTTTTTATCTTTTTGTAACAGTTTTGGTCAGCTCTGGGCAGAAACAAGCCAGTTCAAGAAATGTTCACATTCTTATCCTCAAAGGTACAAGATGGCCGCACATCCAGGCTGTGCAAATTGAATTGACAAATCGAATACCTGATAATTCAATGCTTATATTTATATTCATATTGATGTTTATTTGTATGAAGTATTTGTGTATCGTCGCTTTAAAGCCATTATACATTGTATACGCTCTTAGTCAGGGATATGAAACATAAATGGAACAGCCATATTAACATGTTATTTAGTTCGCTAAAAATAGAGTGCCAGAAACTTTGTCGAGAAAAATCTTTTGTATTAACGAATAGATATGATGTAACGATTATTTTTCATAAGTACACATCAAACTGGTTATGTAAGTTTGAACGTTTCATTTAATCTTACAATAATTAATATATTCAAAACGCGTGATGACGTTTATATTTTTGCTCATGCGCCGTGAAAAGGCTAAGTGTGTTTACAGGAAATAGAATGTCGCAGATTACCAATGCAAACATAAGGGGAAATATACACTGAATGTAAATATAACAGAGTGACGTAAATGCTACATTCTATATTAATATTCAGTTAGGCCAAAGTGAATGCAACTCCTGCCACCTTAATAGGAGGTGTTCATTTTACAGTAGTATCCAATAATTTTATATCTGTTTTTAAATCTTTTAAGGTACTACACTCTTGCGCATACTGTCTGTATGTTCTTGCAAATTAACTTTTCTCTGGGTGTCATTCCAATGCAGTTACTATTCTTGGACACCAAAAGCAATCACGTCGCGCAACATCCGGTTAGCTAACTTTTGTGAATCCGGATTACATTTCACTGTTAATCTGTTAAGTAATCTGTAAAGTAATACTGTCGAATATATACAAACACCCTTGATTATAGGATTGTCCGGATTTTGATAAGTATTAACCTCATTGCAGCTGGATTAACTTCCTTCTTGAAAATACTTCTCATTTTTATGACGTCATTCTTTTCTTCCTATAGTCTTGCGTTTCAATGACTGTACTACGACAGGAATTTTATTAGAATTTTCTCTCAGGACACTGACTTTGAAAGTATCCGATTAGATAAAAGACACATATTATAAGCAATTAAAGGGGCATGGTCACGAATTTGGTCAAAAATTATTTTCCGTTTTTAATGTTGACAACGTTTCAGTAAGGTATTTCTAATAGTCAACCAAAATTTTAGTGTCAGTCGTCGTGTTTTAAGCGAGATACAGAGCTTACAATTGTTTGTTATGTAAACAAGGCTTACGTCATTTTTTTGTTTACATTTTGAATCATGAAGTAAAAGTTCAAGTTTTAGACCTAACATGAATCTGATATACGCTAGGAACTGTATATTTATGCTTCGAACGAATTAGAAAATAGAAAAAATCAGCTTCCAAAAAGAACTTTTACTGGTATATTGAACCAATGTAAACAAAAACAGGGCACGAGCCTTGTTTACATGACAAAGAATTGTGAGCTCTGTATCTTGCTTATAACTCTATGACTGACACTCAAGTTTTGATTGATATCTAGAAATGCATTTCCAAAGCATTGTAAACAATAAAAATAGAAAAATAAGATTTG